>JAVYIG010003176.1:0-207994 GCA_035222895.1 Strongylocentrotus droebachiensis
GGAGGAGAAGAAGGAGGAGGAGGAGGAGAAGGAGGAGGAGGAGGGGCCTAGGAGAGGTCTCATCCTTCGACCAATGACTGAACTAATCAAATGAATAGTTAAACCCTCACATCCATGAGGAGGAGGAGGAGGAGGAGGAGGAGGAGGAGGAGGAGGGGAGGGGGAGGGGGGGGGGGGGCTGGGAGAGGTCACATCCTTCGACCAATGACGGAACTAATCAATGAATAGTTAATTAAACCCTTATATCCATGAGGAGGAGGAGAAGGAGGAGGAGAGGAGAAAGGAAGAGGAGGAGGGGCCTAGGAGAGGTCACATCCTTCGACCAATGACTGAACTAATCAATGAATAGTTAAACCCTCACATCCATGAGGAGGAGGACGAGGAGGAGAAGGAGGGGAGGGGGAGGGGGGGGGGGGGGCTGGGAGAGGTCACATCCTTCGACCAATGACGGAACTAATCAATGAATAGTTAAACCCTCACATACATGAGGAGGAGGAGGAGAAGGGGGGAGGGGGAGGGGCCTGAGAGAGGTCTCATCCTTCGACCAATGACTGAACTAATCAATGAATAGTTTAACCCTCACATACATGAAGAGGAGGAGGAGGAGGAGGAGGAGGGGGGGGGGGGGGAAGGGAGGGGGGGGGGGCCTGGGAGAGGTCACATCCTCCGACCAATGACTGAACTAATCAATGAATAGTTAAATCCTCACATCCATGAGGAGGAGGAGGAGGAGGAGGAGGGGAGGGGGAGGGGGGGGGGGGCCTGGGAGAGGTCACATACTTCGACCAATGACGGAACTAATCAATGAATAGTTTAACCCTTATAATCCATGAGGAGGAGGAGGAGGAGGAGGAAGGCTTTTGAGAAGTCACATTCTTCGATTAATTACTCAGGGGGCCTTGGAGAAGTAATAATGATAATAATAATGATTATAATGATAACGATAATAATAATAATAATAATAATAGTAATAATAATAATAATGATGATGATGATGATGATGATGATGATGATAATTCATTATCATTTTCTGTATACATGCAGTGTGTATCAACAACAAAAATTTAACCCAAATTTGGTAGCACCTTATAAAATAGTGATAACCACTGTGCCCTTGAAACTGGTAAAGAGTACCTTTATTCTCTCTCTAATTACACTTTATTCATCACTTTGTTTCCACAGATGATGGAGCACTAAAGTTTTCTAAAAGTCTTGTAACAAATCGTTTAAACCAAGCTTGGGCTGAAAGAAAGCGTGGGTGCCGAAAACCAATTAGGCTTACATTAAAATAAAAATAAAAAATGGTTTTTTTTTTTGTAATATTAGTTTGTGCATTTAAATAACAAAATAGTTCATGTCGATTTCAACTCCGTAAAATGCTCATTATTAGAAGAAGAATTGATGACATTCTCCATGTTATAATAACATCATCAATAGCTTCCTCCTACTGAATTATTGAATCAAATCCTGTTTAAAGTCTTTCCTCATATATATATTTTTGTTGTTGTTGTTATAAAGCTTCAATCATTGATATCATTTGCTTTTCGGGTAACAATGATTTATGAAGGCAAAATTCACACATTATCAAAGCAGATTTGTTTTGTTTAACTTTGTAAGATAATTCAATAAGAAGTTTTCAGCCTGTCTGGGTAATTTCAGATAAGCACATGAATTGAGTATTAACAGTTTATTCAAAAACATTTTACACCATCTACAAATAAAGCTTACCTAATTGCATGCGGCTTTATCAAGTATTGCTATTTGTTTTCATTTTCTTTACACACGCAATGAAAATGCAACACTAGATACAGGCCTACAGCTGAAGTTTTTCACATGAACTTATCGATACGACTGAGAAATTCGGAGGCTGCCACTGCATGACACTGGCGGCGGAGTGACCTCCAAAGACGACCGAGAAATTCGGAGGCTGCCGCTGCATGACACTGGCGGCGGAGTGACCTCCAAAGTGTGGGGGGGGGGGGGGGGGGGAAGGCACCAACAAAAACGGGCACCTTTCTGGAGAAAAAAGGGCACCTACAAAGGGAAATCAAAGCGAAAATAAACAATGTTTTAGAAATTGGGATATACCCCTGTAAAATATTAATATCCAAGATTTGTATAGCGCTGGTATACAAATACAGTTTCTTAGCGCTTTCAAAATAAATGAAATTAAAATTACGGTTAATTTAAATATCTAATAAGGATTACATTATGCAATAAAAATACAACACTAGATACAGGCCTACAGCTGAAGTTTTTCACATGAACTTATCGATACGACTGAGAAATTCGGAGGCTGCCGCTGCATGACACTGGCGGCGGAGTGACCTCCAAAGACGACCGAGAAATTCGGAGGCTGCCGCTGCATGACACTGGCGGCGGAGTGACCTCCAAAGTGGGGGGGGGGGGGGGGAGGCACCAACAAAAACGGGCACTTTCTGGAGAAAAAAGGGCACCTACAAAGGGAAATCAAAGCGAAAATAAACAATGTTTTAGAAATTGGGTTTTACCCCTGTAAAATATTAATATCCAAGATTTTTATAGCGCTGGTATACAAATACAGTTTCTTAGCGCTTTAAAAATAAATGAAATTAAAATTACGGTTAATTTAAATATCTAACTAAGGATTACATTATGCAATAAAAATACAACACTAGATACAGGCCTACAGCTGAAGTTTTTCACATGAACTTATCGATACGACTGAGAAATTCGGAGGCTGCCGCTGCATGACACTGAGCAGAGGCGGCGGAGTGACCTCCAAAGTGTGTGTGTGTGTGGGCAGGGGGGGGGGGGGAGGCATCAACAAAAACGGGCACTTTCTGGAGAAAAAAAGGCACCTACAAAGGGAAATCAAAGCGAAAATAAACAATGTTTTAGAAATTGGGATATACCCCTGTAAAATATTAATATCCCAGATTTATTAAAATTTAAAGAGTAGACAACGATTTAAAATGGTTTATTGACAGGCTGACAAAATGTAGGTCAAGAGGTTGTTTACATTTTTGAGGGAAATTCACGCGCTAGGAAATGTAATACTTTGTATTACATTGGAAGGAAATGTACAAGCGTATGTACGCTTATCAAGCAAGCGCGGAAAATACCGCCAGCAAATTAAAAATAGCACGAAGGGGCTTTCATTCTAGTTATGGCTTTCATTTTGAATGGACAAGAAGAAAAATTTACGGAGTCTAAAACATTATTAGAGGATTTGGATTAATACTAAAGTTAGCACTGCACTGGAATAATTAGTTGGATATATAACGCTGAATTATTTCTTCTCGTGAGCGACCAGCGGGATACTCGGGTTTTGGGCTGGCCTTTGTCGTTGGGCCTGATTAGAAAGGAGAGTCCATATCATTATTTTGGCCTGGTCGCACATCACACAGTGGCATCACGGCAAAGGCGGGATCGAATGCTGCGTTTCACGGACGTGGCAGTCACCGGCAGTGCACCACATCGCCATGTGAGTCTCTCTTAAAGGCCCGGTCACACAGCCCTCCACGGGCGTATCGCGGCCGAATCACGGCCAAAAATTTCTGCCCGTGAAGCAGACGCTGTTGGACGCTTTGAGGTCGCGATAAAGACGCGATACAGCCGTACTTTACCCGTCGTTACACGCGGTAAGAAATTCACACGCGGTTGGCCCGCGCGAAAAAGTTTTGGGCTGCCCAAAAATTTAGACCGCGGGTAATCGCGGGCGGTACACGTGGTACACGTGGTACACACGCGGTAAAGACGCGGTACAGACGCGGAACGAACGTGCTAGGACGTGCTACGGGCCGCGGTTAAGACGTGGTTACACGCGGAATTGGACGCGAAATTTTAGCGGGTAATCGCGGGTGGAGCACGGTCATAGCACGTTTGTTCCGCGTCTGTACCGCGTTGTTATTACGTGCATTAGCGTGTGGTACCGCGTGTAAGTGTGGTAGGGCCGCAGGGTACCGCCCGCGCTTCACCCGCGATAAGGACGCGGAACAGTCGCCGGCGTCTGTTCCGCGGGGCATACCACGGGTAAACCGCGGGTAAGCCAATTTTGCAAATTTTCCACCACGGGCAACCGCGGGGCAAAAAAAAAATCGCGAAATTTTACCCGCGATACAGACGCGAAAGGCTGTGTGACCGGGCCTTTAAGGGAATCGAAAACTGATCCGAGGGGAAACGGTTGCACCGTTTCAATACACGAAATTGAGGCGGGTAGTTGTCCCGTAAAGGCGGGTCCTTAGATATTTGAAAATACGCCCGGGAAGTGGGGAGGCTTTCTTTTGCTCATATGGTTCACTTCCTCTCACCAGGCATGAGTTCAGTGCCATGATAAATGAGATGCATGTCATACAGAGATATGTTGGCGGCGAAGTTTTCCTCCCATTCTTTTCGTATAGGTGCGGCTACAACCGCTGCTATGGCGGGCTGCTCGGACGCCCAAATACAGCACATGGGTCGATGGGCTTCCTCCGCGCATCGCAGATATATTGATATGGTTGTTTAAATATGAGCAATGTTGCAAAGTACCGTTGGGGTTGATTTGATTTGATTTGATTTGATTTGCCAGGTATACGTACAAAATATAACAGAGTGAATGATGAGGTTAACGTGTCCGGGGCCAATAATGTAAGGGTGATGCCGCATACATAGGAATGAATATGTACAACACACAGAGGAATAAGTCCCTCGCCTCGAGAGATTAATAAGCTAATAATAATAATAGCAATAATAATAATAATGGTGCTACAACATGAAAATGAAAACGAAGTCAAGCAGACAACAAACATACATGCAGAACAAGAGCAAGAAAACACAATGGGATTTCAAGTTCACATTAACGCATGTTCTTTGGAATACAAAATGCTGCCCAGTCCTCTTTTCTTATTTTGTCCACAGAACAAATATGGATAGTAGGCGACTCTATCGTTTTCTGGGGCCCATCGCAGGGCGGAGCGGACTGGCTGCGCCGATATGGATTTGGGGACGGTCATCCATTGGGCTGGAAAGCGGGGCCTTCGCTTGGACCAAACAAACGCATGGCTAGAGTCGATTACCAGTGGCCTGACGAAGCCGACCGTTTTAGTGTTACACGTGGGCACGAATGACATAGAGGGATGTTCGAAGAGGGCGATGGCGAATGCGGTGAACAGATTAATCACATCGAACACTGAGACGACAATAATATGGTCTGACATCCTAGAACGGGTAGAATGTAAATGCTGTAGTCCGGAAGAGCAGGAAAAATTAGACGATAGAAGGAGGGCCACGAACCGATACGCTCGCGCCTTGGCCGGCAGAAATGGGGGGAAAGGCCATTCCACACCCCGACATAAGGCATAAGGATAGGGCTTTATATAGGCCGGACGGATTGCATCTCTCCAATGAGGGTTTGGACAGGTTTATCACTGACCTGAAGGAGGGCCTGTCCTATCTCGGTTCATCCAAGTAGTTAAACAATGATAATGTTACAAAACACGTTGTTTGTTCTTATATTTCAATGTTCTTATAGTTCAGTGTTCTCATATTTCAGCGTTCTTATATTTCAATGTTTAAGTCTGTTCGGGTAGCAAAGTAGATCCCGCAAAAAAGTTTGAGTCCGGCACCGCAAGATCATGTTTTTGTTGTTGGGATAAGAGTGCCTTATTTTGGGAGTAACAAAGTTGTGGAGAGTAAATAATGGTTATATGGGGCAGGTTTAGGTGGACATTGGTAAATGACCAGTTTTGCGAATGCTTTATTTCGAAATGGGCATTAACGGTTTAGTCACTTCTTTGAGGGGAATGAATTAGGCATAATGATGTGCCGGTGTTGTAGAGATAAGTTTATTACGATACTCTGTAGTCTGTTAGAGGGTTATAAATTAGCTAAGGGCGAAAAAGTACATGCCTGTACATATACATTGGTTAATTTGGCCAATTGAAATGTTAATTCCACCAAAGTGTAAATAGTTAAGCATAGATATTCCCTTAGTGCACAGAAATCGTTCATTACAACAAGTTAATACGCGTCAGGGGACAAAACCTAATGAGGTATGACGTATTTGTTTTCATTTACATACAGCCAATCAGAGCCCATTGGTGGTACTGATTAATGAATATTCATATAACTATCACGAGTTGACTTTATTCGCATACGCGCAATGTTAAACAGATTAAACCAATTAGCGCGTAGTGTGCACATTGCATACGCGCGCGCCAGTCGTTGAGAGCCGTTGGGAGGTCATAAGGAATGAATATTTATGAAGAGATCACGCGCTAACCTATGCGACATCATACTATAACGATAGTTATCCAATCAGCATCGCGTATTACAATTGTTGCACGCGCATGCTATTGTGTGTACACCTATGGCATGGGCAAAATGGCCTTGCTAGCTAGTCGGATTGACAAGGTTTATGAATATTGACAAGGTACCTATGGCGAATTTTTGCAAATTGCCACGAAATTTCTCATGAATATGCATAAGGATCTGTTGCAACTACCTATGTAGGTTTTTTTTTTTTTTTTTTTGTGAATGAACAACGTGTCGACAGTGAAACGCCCCGCCAAAGTTGGAAATCCGGTTGGAAATATTCCACCTCGCGTCAATGTGAAAACGCGTGTTGTGGCAGGCTAATTGCCCTAGAAAGTGCCCTGTAAGCTATTTTTCAACTCGAAAGGTACCTATGTAAAATTTTCACAAAAGTAGACAAATTTGGCATCTACAGCAAGTCTTATACCTGAATTTTCATTAAAATCGGGTTCTTTTGTACATCAAGATATATTCGGGGAGATATGAGCTCGTAAAATGGACAGTGTGTGTAAAAGCCCATACCTGATTGTGCGCCCTTTTGTGGTGCGTTTTGAATACGCTTGGCCTCTATGGAGATGTCCCTCAACTTTTTGTAATGTGATGACAACGTTGTGATTTGGCGGCCGATCATATATAAATATATTCTCGTTTGGCGGTAATTTGTCAAATTATGCCTCCAAATCACTAATCACATGGTACTGATAAGTTTATTGATCAATAATTGTCATCCGATAATTTTCGACCCCACTCAATTTTTACATGCGAGGGGGTTGCCAATGTATATTCAGTCGAATTTGTTCGCATGTCAATTCTTAGTTTTCCGGCCCCCATTCGATTTGAATGCGGGGGGACCTAGTTGTACCTACACATTTTCAAACTCAGGGTGTCACGCTTTAAAGTCACTGAGTAGTCGGCTCTCATGGGGAATTCGACACCGTTCGGGTGTTTACCCAATAACAGGTGTTGTCAATCACCAGGGTTAGCCTTGAGTTTTATGACCATTGGACCTTATGTAATGCTTTGATTTGCCCGAAGACTCTCGAGCTCTCCGAGAGATTAGGGGGTAATTCTTGACTGGACTATGGGTTTGCTGTGTGCAAATTTGTACCCCCATTAATGGTATTTCCACCAAGTCTGGTGTCAGCGAATTATGGCCTTCTGCACATGGAAACTGGCGATCCACTCCCTTTAATCTTAGGCATCATCCGATCTTACAGGCGGAGAGGCTGGTATATATATATACATCTATATTCTATAACTTTAGGCATCACTCGATTTTATAGGCGGGGGGCTGATATAATGACTTAATGTATATAAGTTTAGCCTAGGCATCACTCGATTTCATAGGCGGGGGGCCTAGCATAACTTTAGGCATCACTCGATTTTATAGGCGGGGGGCTGATATAATGACTTAATGTATATAAGTTTAGCCTAGGCATCACTCGATTTCATAGGCGGGGGGCCTAGCATTGCATTTGTAAGCATTTTTTATGATTCAATATATCTGTGTTATTTTGTTATGACACCCAGAAAATCAAAATGTGCAAAATAAGCGTCCATCTCAAAATGTTAATAAAGCCACGACATAAACGCAAATTTGGTTGTTTGTTATTTTTGTTAGCCGTGAATAAATAGCGCTGATATACAAATTCAGTTTCTTAGCGCTTTAAAAACAAATGAAATTAAAATTACGGTTAAACTAAATATGTAATAAGGATTACATTATTAAAGATGATATTTGAATCTCTTTATACACCATTCAAGATATCGCTTGAGCATCATCTTTTGCAGTTGTGTGTGATGGTTTGAAAATGCGAGCGAGCCAAGCGAGTGAGGAAAATTTTAAGATTTGTGAGGTCGCAGTGCGAATAATTACATCTTCTAAAGAGGGAAAACCCCAATGCTGATGGAATTATAAGCACATTCTGATAACGGAAGACTGAAAAGACCTTTAATAAGTAACATAATTCTATCATGTATATATAAATGCAAGCGAGCGCAGCGGGCGAGCTTTGGGGGAAATTGCTCTTAGTCGCTTGAAATTAAGGGTGCGTTTAATGATGAGAGGAAAAGGGGATACTTATCGAAAGGGATACTTATCAGAAAAGAAAAGGAGAACGTGCCAAAGTACAAAGGGTTGTTATCAGAAATGAAAATGGGGCACTTCTTACACCTACAAAAGAGGCACGACCAGGGATTTTAAAAAAAAGTACATATGGGAATAGGAAATTAGCATTTATCGACGGAAAAGGGACAACCGTCAGAATTTGATAGGGGTATTTATAAGAGGTGAAAAGTGGCATTCATGAAAAAGGGATAGGATCCTTATTAGAAATGAAAAGGGGCACGTATCAATGTTAAAACGGAAATTTTCAAATGTGAAAAGGAGCACTTATCGCACCTGAAAAGGGGCACTGACCAAATATGAAAAAGGGCCCTTATGAGAATGAAAAAGGGCACTTATAAAAAAAGGAATAGGAAGTTAATAGGGGCATATATCGGAGGTGAAAGTGGGCTTATATGAAATGGAGGAAGTGGCTCTTGTAATAAGGAAAAAGAGCATTTGTTAGAAAGAAAAAGGGGTACGTTTCAAAATAAAAGGGGCAGTTATTAGAGGTGAAAAGGGACACTCATCAGATGTGCAAAGAGCAATTATGTCAATAGACAACCAGAAGATAAGTCTACTGCTTCTCCTATTATGAGCAGTGCTTTTGACATGATAGATCATTCATGTCTACTTTTGGTGTCCCTCAAGGGTCGCGTTTAGGCCCTCTGTTGTTAAAATTATATACAAGCAGACTCCTTACAAATATCCATACATACGGAATTACATACGGTATTAGTTGTCACTGCTACGCAGACGACACACAACTATACTTTTCTTTCTGTCCTAACACACCGGCTAAAGATCATTGTATACCTGCCAGTGTCACAAATAACGTATAAAATTATGCTCATCCGACGATAATTTGATGTATAAAACCCCTGAGCTTCTGAGGGCTCTGCCCTGCCTTTTGGGGGAGATAGCCCCCCCCCCCTGGCGTTCAAGGGGGAGAAGGGGGGGGGGGGGTGCGATTTGTCAAATTTTCGAGGGCCCCCCCCAAAAAATGGTGATCATTTATTGGCCGGCACGATTTTCAAATTTAAGCACACTCAAATTCAAACTGATTTCGATTTTGGGCCCCTACCCCTAAGAAATCCTGGATCCGCTCCTGGCGTGGTGTATCAGTTGGCGACTCTTCCATAACTCCATCTGATACTGTTAGAAATTTACGTGTGTTCTTTGATACCCACCTGAATATGGATTCACATATTACTAAAATATGCAAATCAGCCTATTTCATAATTTATAATTTGAGACGCATTCGTAAATACTTTGATCAGGACAGCATGAAAACTATCATGCATGCATGTATCACTAGTAAACTAGATTACTGTAATAGTTCATTATATGGATTGCCGGACTCACTAATTTCCAAGTTGCAACGGGTCAAAAATACATGCGCACGACTAATTTGCAGCCTTTCAAAATTCTCTCGAATAACCCCACTTCTAAAGGAACTACACTGGTTGCCAGTTCGCCAGAGAATCATATTTAAAATATTAATGATAGTTTACAAAGCTCTAAATGGTCAAACTTCTAGTTACTGAGTTGTTGAATATCAAGTCTCAAACTCATGGTCGTAACCTTCGTAGTACACAAGACACATTTATGTTGCAAATACCCCATATAAAACCAAAGTAACCCTCGGAGACCGGTCATTTCTTTGTGCTGCCCCTTGATTATGAAATAGATTACCACAAGGAAAGCCCCATCACTAGATAATTTTAAATCAAGACTGAAAACTTACTTGTTCATGTAGTTTGTATAGCACAACATTTACGAGCTTTTGCAGCGCAGAAGAATATATCCACATAGTTATTGCGCTTTACAAATAAATATATTCTTATTATATTATTATAATTATTATTATTACCGGAAGAGGAAGGGGCACTTGTCAAAGTACAATGAGTGGTTTTAAGTTGGGTGTTAGTGTTAGTGTTAGTGTTAGTGTTAGTGTTTAGAGCAGTCAAGAGCTGTTAAATCGAGCTAAAAAATTGCTGATGAAATTAAGAGCCCGATACCGATATCAATATCGACAGCTTTATCGGCAAGGTCGGAATTTGTAGAGTGTCCCTGCTTATATATTGATATTTGTTTATTTCAAAAGGAAATAGATGGATAATAAAGGAAACTTGTTTTCATGTAATTATCTCACACTAAGTAAACGTGAGGGGAATAAGAGAAAAATTGGTTTAGGACAAAGTCTATAGATATAATATACTTACAATAAATATATATTACACCTGATATCGAAAAGAAATGGCAATTGGAGTGGAGCGGGAAATGTATCTTTAGTCATGGTACAAGCCATAGTAGAAGAGTTCTGGTATTAATAAATAGTAAGTTAGACATTGAAATTAGTGACACTTGTGCAGACATAAATGGAAGATATGTATTGATTAGATGTAATATACAAGGTCAGAAGATGTTGCTAGGAAATATTTATTTTCCTACTGGAAATAACGAAGGGGAGCAAATAAAATGTTTAAATGATTTAAGTCAGTTGTATAGAAACAATCCAGAAGGAAACCCAGTAGTTCTTGGAGGTGACTTTAATGTTATTAGAGACAGGAACGTAGATTACTTTGGACAAATTTCAAAGAAGCAATCAAAATTCAGTAGCAAATTAGAAGAATTCATGGATGAATTTAAATTAACAGATGTATGGAGATATTAAAAAAAAAAAGATAAAAAACAATATACATATAGACAAGGGAATCCATTTATGCAAAGCCGTTTAGATAATTTCATTATATCAGAGAATTTAGAACAGATAACATCTAAATGTGACATTATTCCATCCTTAGCATCTGACAATTCAGCAGTGTCAATTTGGTTCTGTATGATAGAACGTCTGGAAAATTTTAGGGTAAAAGGGGTTATTGGAAGTTCAGTAATAGCTTGGTTAATGATATAGGCTATGTTTTAATGATGAGGGAAGAAATACAGACTTTAAAGAACAAATTGTCATCTGAGATAAAAGACAAGAGAGTATTATGGGACTATATCAAAATGGAAATACGCAGGTTTACAACTAAATTTTCAACGAAAAGGGCAAAAGAAAGGAAGGAAAAATAGAAAAGTTAGAAAAAGAAATTGAAGACTTGGAAGAGAATTTACTATCAATCAATAATGTACATTATAAAGATATCATTGAACAACTGAAAATTAAGAAACAACAACTAAGAGTATGTCATGACTATATTAATGAAGGTTTGAAAATACGTTCAAGGGCCTCATTGTATGAATGTGGAGAAAAGAATACAGCATTCTTTAAACAGCTAATGGAAGCAAATAGAAAGAAAAGTGTAATACAGAAATTAAACGTTAACGAAAAGATTGTTACTGAGGAAAAAGAAATTGTCGAAGGAATAAAACAATTTTACAGTCAGTTGTATTAAAGAATAGAAGTTGTAAAAGATGGATGTTTAGATTTTTTCCCTAGTAACTTGCCAAAATTGAACGAGGCCTTAAGGGGTTTAGGTGAAGAAAAGATAGTATAAAGGGAATGTATAGAGACAGGCGCGCCGGAAGTAGTTTGGGATTGTGGGGGGGGGGGGGGGGGGCAAACATTCCAGGGGGCTCACCTTCCAGGGGCAGTGACGTAATGAGAAAAAACGTTCGGAAGGGGGGGGGGCAGACGAAAAATCTGCATCACCACCAGTCTTACATGTACACGTTACATGCAGGTCCTGCGGAACGTTTTTCAAAGTGGAGTATTAACGATCAGGAAAGGCGTAAATTGGCGTGGGGTCCAGGGCGTGAGCCTCAGCAGGGGGTTAAGGGGCTGAGCCCCCGGAAGCTCAGGGGTTTTAGGTATTTAATTACGGTTAGATGAGCATCCAGGGGCCCTCTTTAAGCCATTGACGTGTTCCAGGGGGGGGGGGGTGGGGGAGAGCCTCCAGAAGCTCAGAGGTTTTAATATATTTTTAACTATCGTCAGATGAGCATCCTGGGGCCGCCTTAGGGCCCTTGGTGGGGTCCAGGGGGCAGAGCCCCCGGAAGCTCAGGGGTTTCAGGTATTTAATTACAGTCAGATGAGCATCCAGGGGCCCGCCTTAGGGCCTTTAGTGGGGTCCAGGGGGCAGAGTCCCCGGAAGCTCAGGGGTTTTAGGTATTTAATTACTGTCAGATGAGCATTCAGTCCAGGGGGCAGAGCCCCCGGAAGCTCAGTTTTGTTTAAGATATTTAATTACTATCACATGAGAACCCAGGGGCCCGCCTTAGAGTTTTAATTACGGTCAGATGAGCATCCAGGGGCCCGCCTTAGGGCCCATGGTGGGGTTCCGGGGGCATAACCCCCGGAAGCTCGGGGTTTTTAGGTATTTAATTACGGTCAGATTAGCATCCAGGGGGCAGAGCCCCCGGAAGCTCAGGGTTTTTTAGGTATTTAATTACGGTCAGATGAGCATCCAGGGGACCGCCTTAAGGCCCTTGGTGGGGTTCGGGGGCGGAGCCCCCGTAAGCTCTGGGGTTTTAGGCATTTAATTACGGTCAGATGAGCATTTTTTATACCCCATTTGTGACATTGGCAGGTCACTTATTTTTTTCTCTCCGTCTTTCTTTCTTTTTCTCTTTAACATACTTTTTCAAAAAGTGAGGGGAGCGGCTCGAGTCCAGCCACTTTGAAGACCATGACATAAAGGCTTCTAAATAAGCGAATTTTTCGCCCGACTGTAATTTGGGAATTTCTAATTTCTATAACAAAAAATCAGACACGCTTTCTCGCACAATATGTCCACGATATGCACGTATCGCTATTAAAAAACTCCATTGATAAATACCGTATAGGTGGCATGCGCAATGTTTATGAAATTAAATTTCTGTGAACTTTCCTTTTCTTTGAATAGAATTGTATATGTGATTTAATTCAGGTTTTTATTATTGTTATGTTCTTTTGGGTTAAAAATACAAACCATGTTTACTCCTTTACAGCTTTTTTTTTTTTTGGAGGGGGGGGGGGGGCGTATCGCTATTAAAAAACTCCATTGATAAATACCGTATAGGTGGCATGCGCAATGTTTATGAAATTAAATTTCTGTGAACTTTCCTTTTCTTTGAATAGAATTGTATATGTGATTTAATTCAGGTTTTTATTATTGTTATGTTCTTTTGGGTTAAAAATACAAACCATGTTTACTCCTTTACAGCTTTTTTTTTTTTTGGAGGGGGGGGGGGGCAAAAATGCGTTATGCCCCCCCCCCCCCCCCCCCCCCACTTCCGGCGCCTATGTATAGAGATATACTGAGTGGTTTGGAATTGGCAGGGGAGTACGTCAAGGCTGTATACTGTCTCCTAACTTGTTTAATATTTACTCTGAGGATATTATGAGAAATGCTCTGGAAGGATTCAGAGGGGGAGTTAAGTTTGGAGGTAAAAAGATCACGAACCTAAGGTATGTTGATGATACCACTCTCGTTTGCAGCAGCAGAGAAGAGCTGATTGATTTGTTGAATCGCATCAAACAGGCAAGTGAAGAGAAAGACCTTCTAAACACCAAAAAGACAAAAAATAATGGTTGTCGATAGAGATAATAATAACACTGACTTCACCGTAGCTGGAAATAAGATTGAAGTAGTAAATCGGTTTGAGTACTTGGGTTCAATTATCACTAACAAATGAGAGAGCACCACAGAGATAAGAAGAAGGATGGCAATGGCGAGATCAACAGTACAGAATATGTCTCACTCTCACATCTGGAAGAGCCGAGGCCTATCTCTCAGTCTGAAGGTTCGTCTGCTTCAAGCAACTTCTGTCTCTATTGCTACTTACGGACAAAGACAGAGAATGACAGAAAGAGAGTTGATGCCTTTGAAATGTGGTGCCACAGGAGGCTGTTGCAGGTGTCATGGAAGGATAGAAAGACAAATTTGTGGGTCCTGGAAAAGATTGGAACAGACTTGACCATCAGAAGGGGAATCATGGAAAGAAAACTAAACTATTTTGGGCACATTGTTAGGAGATCTGAAGGTGTTGAGAAGCAAATACTGCAAGGAGCAGTCGAAGGAAAACGGGGTAGAGGTCGTCCACCAATATCTTGGACTATACTTGATGAGGTAATCCCTGAAGCAGCTTTTCCAAGCTATACTGGGATGGGATGTGTTGTGACAGCAGGTGAAGGTGCAGACAACAAAAGGGTGTACAATTTCTTTATACAGTAAAAAAAGTGACGTGCAAGTAAAAAAATCATGCTGCTATATGGTTAACAGCATTCTGAAACCTACAGGAGGTTCCAATCCGCTGATGACAGGAAGGGCGGTCATCTGGAAAGCAGCAACTGTTGGGGCAGTAACTGTAGTGGCTGGTAGTTGATTCCAGATGCGAATGGTGCGGGGGTAAAATAAGTACTTGTAGGAGTGTATTGTTGCCTCAGGAACAGAGAGCTTGAGTGTGTGGTCTCTTCTGCTGATGTATGTAGCTTTGGTTATCAGGTGAGGAAGACAAATATTGACTAGCTGGTGGTGTATTTTAAAGAGCATGGTGCTTTGTGCTAGAAGACGACGTGTGTGCAGTTAATCCCATCCCAGCTGGGAAACAAGCCCTGTAGCTGACGTGGATCTTCGGTAGTCGCGGAAGACAAAACGAGCAGCTGTTTTCTGTACCATTTCCAGACCTTCGGCAGCACCAGAAGTGTGGGGTTTTCAGGCTTCAGCGCCATACTCTAGCTGCGGTCGAACCAGGGCTGTGTACGCTCTTGACTTCACATCCTTGGTGCATGGTGACAGGGTTCTCCGCAGCAACCCAAGGGTTTTGTTGGCCTTGTTCAGTAAGAGTTGGCAGTGTGTATTCCATCGAAGGTCCTTGGTTACAGTTACCCCGAGATACTTGTACCTGTCTATCCTGGGTATTATCTCGTTGGAAATCTGATAGTCAGGCTGTATTGGTGTTCTTTTCCTCGTGATGGTAAAGGAGGCGCACTTTTTGACATTGAAAGCCATGAACCATTTCGCTGACCAGTCAGACAAGGTTTGAAGGTCTTGCTGAAGGATGGAGGTGTCATTCTTAGTGTGAATTTCTCTGTAGATCACATCGTCAGCAAAAAGGCGCATCTTGGACTGGATATTTGCAGTGTTCTCGTTGATGTTCAGCAAAAAGAGGGCCGGTCCGATCACTGAACCTTGAGGTACCCCAGAGGTAACAGGCATCCAAGATGACCGGGAGCCCTTGACTACAACTGCTTGCTGCCTGTTGGAAAGTAACGACATAGTCCAATGTAATGTGTCTCCTCTTATGCCATAATGCTCGAGCTTGGTCTGCAAGTGGCGATGAGGTACTCGGTCGAAAGCTTTCTGGAAGTCAAGGAAGATGACATCTGTCTGGCCTCTGCATTGTAAGGTGTGTGCCCAATCCTGGATAGCAGAGATGAGTTGTGTGGTGGTGGAAAGTTTCTGCCGAAATCCATGTTAGTCATCTACCAGGATGTTGTTGGCAGCTACATGTTTCGAGATATTGCTGAGCACTATGTGTTCCATTAGCTTGCTGCAGATGCAGGTCAAGGAAATAGGTCTGTAATTTCCTGGATCACACTTATCACCGGACTTGTGGATGGGTGTTACCAATGCATGCTGCCATTCAGCTGGAACAGTGCCAGAGTTGTAGCTCTGCTGAAAAAAGGAATCCTAAGGCAGGAGCAATCTCGTCAGCTACAAGCTTGAGGAGTTTAGGTGGAAGTTCATCTGGCCCACAAGCTTTGGATGGGTTTAGATTTGACAGCTGCTTTGCCACACCAGGACGATGAATGTGTAGATGGCCAATATCAGGAAAGTGTGAGGAACCTTCCATACGAGCATGACAAACCTGTTGGTTGGTGAATACTGAGTGGAAGAAAGAGTTGAGACACTCTGCTTTGTCTTTGTTGGTCGTGTGGATGCCTTTGTCAGATCTAAGCAATAGGATTTCCATATTCTCAGTCCGACACTGCTTGACATAGGACCAAAAGGTCTTGGGATTCCCTTGCAGACTGTTCCCTATGATGTTGTTCACTTAATCGTGGTGTGCTTGGTGAACTAGTTTCGCTACCACGTTGCGGTGCTGTCTGAAAGCCTTCCATTTTGACGTACTGGGGTTTCTACGGGCTTTCTTAAAGAGCCTATCACGCTTCCTCATTTTTCGTTTGAGGTCGGTGGTGATCCACGGAAGGTATCGCCGGGATTTGCTCATCTTTGATGGTATCAGATCCTCCATACACCTCTTGAGGAACGCAGATATCCTGTTCCAATTCTCATCTACAGTTTGGAGCTCTGGAGATGAAAGGAAGAAATCGATTGGAAACTTTTCAACAGTTTCTTTAATGATCTGGTGGTCTGCTCGGTGGAATTGGTACATCTTCCTGGGAGGGGCACGGGCTGTTTTCGGATTTCCTAAAAAGACGAAGGACACAATGTTGTGGTCTGATATGTCAGGATGAATGGATACATCTGTAATGAGGCCAGGGTAAGACGTCAAAAGAAGATCAAGGATGTTACTAGACGCAGGACGGGTTACATCCCTTACCAGTTGTGTCAGTGAGAATTCCAATAAGGTGTCAAGCAAAAGTTGATGGATGCTCGCACGGTTTGGATTGGTCAGTGAGCAGGATTCCCAGTCGATGTCTGGAAGATTGAAATCTCCTCAAATGATGTTAGGGTGACTTCTTCTGTGTTAAGACATAACCTTAGCTATGGAGAGTTGGAGTTCCTCAAGGTCTTGCTTTCCGTTACTTGGGGGACGGTAAAAAGCTTGCTATAAATAATGGCTTTGCGTTGGTGAATTGTAAGTTACGCCAGATGATTTCACTATTTGAGTCGAACTCCGGACAGTTGGTTAAGATGAGAGACTCATTCACTGCTACAAAGACACCACCCCCACGGTCGTTTCGATCTTTCCGGAATACTGTGTAATTTCTAGGAAATACACTGTAAGTAGGGGTTGTCTCGTCAAGCTTAGATTCCCAACCAAGGATCACATCTGGCTTGTGATGACTAATCATTGCTTGGAATTGAGAGTACTTTGCAGAACTTTTAAGACCATTGCAGTTGATAATGATGCCCTTCAGGATCTTCCTGCGGTTTTTAGATGGTGAGAAGTGAGGGCGTGGTGGTAGCCTCGATGCATGACCAGATGTCGCTGAAGTTGGTGTTGACGTCTGACAATGATATTGAGCATCATCGGTTGTGTCGCTGATGCTTAATGACTCAAACTGATTGCTTGTGGAGAGGCTGGCATTGCTGCTGAGGGAATCTGCTGTTTCTGCATTTATGCTATGACATCTGCAGCAGACCAACGAGAACCTGTTGAGTCTGGCGAGGACTTCATATGATTGCTCAGAAATACCATTGCATGTAATATGGCACCACATGTTGCAGTTATCACAGAGAAGGGCTTGGTCGTTGTCCGTGGCATTCGCATTACAAATAGCACATGGGAATGTGTCTATGGCCCCCGGGTTCCGCTCAACTTGGCCGCTTAAGAGTAGTAGAATAGCGAGGTGACTAGCAGAGCGAAGATTCAGCACACTGGTTGAATTTCTTGTATTCTGAAATGCTTGAAGGAGTAGCAATGTGCTTGATTTGCATACAAGGTGCACGTGTGCTTGAGGGCAGAGAGAGGTATCCAATGAGCGAAATTTCATACTCTTGATGAATATCCTGCTGAAAGAATGGCTTAATTATCAGTAAGCCTGTGCTAGCAATAATCAAGAAGAACATGATGACAGGATGTTTCCATGATGAGATCATGGCTGGAGGAATATGTCTACCCATGCTAGAAGTAGAATGATGTTGCAAATAAATTGTACAATGTACAATGCAAGTCGATAATATACACTGTTACTGACTGATGATAATTATAAAGAAAGTGTCTGGACAAGGAATGAAAGGTGCAACACAAATGGCAGGTGAAAAAATTGCATGGCGTGCTCTCGTGAAGGCCACAGCAGCGCTTTACAGCGCCACCTGAAGTTGATGATGATGATGATAGAGATATTAAAAAATATGAAATTAAATAAATCACCAGGAAATGATGGCTTAAGTGTAGAATTTTATCTTAAATTTTGGCCAGTAATTGGAGATCTAGTCCTTTCATCTATTACTGAAGCTTTTAAACAGTTAAAACAGAAGAGAGATACAGAGGGAATAAAATATTGTATATTAATAACTTTATTCAATTAGAAAGTCAACCTTATTTGAGGAAACTTTGTTTTAAAAAAATATATATAAAATGAAGAATTGAAACCTGAAGCTCATTTTATAATTTTAGGTTTGAGCAGAGTGGAAATTGATAAAGTAAACAAAATTTATAAAGTAGCCCCTTATGAATAGAACAAAATGTCCAACCTTTAAGAAAGTCAATTCACAATGGCTTTAGTTTAGAATTTATTTTTCAAAGAAAATATTTACATTTGAAGATTTAACTGCAAAAATGGTATATAAGAGTCAAATTAAGAAGAATGTAGAAACAAACTCGGCAGGCTGCGATTTAATGGCACTTTATAATATTTCAAGAAAAGAAGGAGAAAAGATATGTGTTTAAATGTTGTGTGGGGCGGGGTAGTAGGTGCTCTCTAGCTCTTTCTCTTTTTTTATAATTTTTATCATTTACCCTTTTTTTTTATTATCATAACCCTTCTTCTTTTTTTCTCTCTGAAGGAAATATAAGAGGAAAACAAAATATTGTGGAAAAGAAAAGAAATAATTAAAAATTTATACGCAAACTGGTCGAGGAAATAGTACAAAATTTATTTGGGATTTGTTTAAAATATGAAAATATTATTTTGTTAATGTAAATAATTTTTCATCTGTTAACGTGTAACTTTATTTGTAAACCTTGTATGGAAAGTTCAATTGCAAATTTATTTAGACCTACGTGAAGATTATTTTGTTATTTTGTATACAATGTTATAAATTATGTACAAATTTCTTTATGAGAGAAATAAAAAATGAAGGAAAAAAAATCTATACACTTTCAAATATGCAGTGAGCAATCTTTGCTCCTTTTGCAATAAACACGAAGAGACTTATGAACATCTGTTTTTACCTGTGAGAAGGAAGCAAATATTTGGAAGGACTGCGGTGACCTTTTTTGCTTTTATCAGCGTTAAAAAATCTACACTGGCAAGAAAATCATATCGGGATAAAGGGATCCAATGCGGGAGATGAACAACTGTTAAATGACATTATTCTTTTAGCAAAGCATATGCGTTTTTTAAGTATACATATCCCTGGTTCAACTAATAAAAAAATAAAAAAAAATCCTCAAGAAATTTAAAAAAGAATTATAGAAAATAGACAAGAAGAAAAGGAATTAGCGGGGGAGAGAGGCACTTTAACACTTCACTTCAGAAATGGGACAACTTCCACAGTTAAGGACGGCGAGGCTAATACTTCTTTCTCAGACTCAGACATTTAAAAAGTTAATTTGATCATAAGGAAAAGGAAGAGACTGGATTTCCAAAGACTGTGTAGATTTGACTGTGTTCGGGTAGGGAGGGGGATTCGTAGAGTTTGGGAAGCTTTGGTAATCGAGGGGGAGGAGTAAGATTGTATGTGTGTCTGAGTATGTGAGCGTGTGTGGTGTGTCTCTGTCTGTCTGTGCGTAAGGCTTTGATCTATAATATTCATTCAGTATAATTAATTTGAAGAAATTAGTACTGTGTATTAAACTATATTATGTATTTCTGAGGGATGTACAATTTTCTTTACATTTTGTTATGTTATGTAAATCAATGAAGATGTATGATTTCTTTATTCAGGTACTGAATGAATGCAATAAAGAATGCTAAAAAATAAAATAAAAAAACGTGACACTAATGTCCTTTGGCAAGACATTGATCTACATTTGCCACTCTCCACCCAGGTGTTAAATGGGTACCGGTAGGAAGGAATTCCTTTAAATGCTGTGAGCGTCGAAATCGGCAGCCTAGCCGGGTAATGTTGGAGCGCCTTGGGGACCTTGCAAGGTCGATACGTGCGCTATTAAGAATCCAATTTTATTATTATGATTATTATCACCGCCCAGACTTGAATTCATGACACTGATTTAAAAATAGATGTAAACCTAGAATGGGTACCAGCCCACTGCGACCTAGCAGGAAACAAACGAGCTGATTTGCTGGCAAAACAAGCTTTACAAAAAAGACAGATATAATAGTAAACCAAAGCAAAAGTGAGTTCATAAGAGAATCAGATATTTATCATAAATCCATGTGGCAAAGCCTCTGGGATAAAGCAGAGAAAGGAAGACACTTGTATAGCATCAATACAAAATGTAAATAATGTTTTTAAAATCAAAGGTTTGAACCGAAAGGATGAAAGATTAATCCACCAATTCAGGCTTGGTAAATGTAACCTGAATTACTATAAATATTTGATTAGAAAACACGACACTGGACTATGTATAGAATGCCAAACGATAGAAACAATCGAGCACTTTTTATTATCATGTCCAAAATATGAAAGACAAAGAAGGAGAATGTACAGAGCACTAAAGACCAAAAATCCAAATCTAGGTCATTTACTAGGAAACGAGGAATATATAGGAAAGGTGGTAGCTTTTTTAAAAGACAGTGGTAGGTACAACGAACTGTGGTGCTCAGCTGTAAACATCATTACGTGTTAATTACGTATTAATTGAGTATTAATTAGTTTTCGCTATATCATCTATTAATGACAGTGGTACTATCCTCGGTATAAATTGCTTCATTATGTATAAATTGCTTCATTATACGGAGAGAGGCTTTAAACTAACGTAATGAACTGATCGCATCTAATATTCAACCACTTCATCCTTTCCTTCCTAATGAATTCTTTAAAATAACAAGCTGCATAACAATACAGAAATAACTACTAACAATAATATTTACTGACATTGTTAATTGCACAAACACAACACCACTAGGCTATCGTCGATCCAACAGCAAAAGTACTATAGAGGACCATTAACTACGCCCTCTCACATTGCCTGGCGGAAATCATCGAATGACGATGGAAACGCCATTAATCACAACAACAACAACAACTAAAAATATCATTAAAAACGCACAGAATAAATTTACACTTATTTCTCTGGTCTCATAAAATAACTAATTTTACACACAAAAATGTATGAATCGCATAGTAAAGGACCTGTGCCACATATTTTTATTTAATCATCAGACAATCTAGCGTCGTTTGTGCGTTGACTGTTGTGCGGTATAACTACCACCGAACTGGAAATCAACATTTGCTTAATCCCTAGGAGCTAATCAAGGGCGGATCTAGGGTAGTGAGCACTAACAAAAATATGAAAAAATCGTTTTGCTCCCCCGAAATTCGAAAATCGATATTTCGCTCAGTGGGGGGGGGGGGGGGGGGGGGGGGCGGGGCGGGGCGGGGTAGAAAGCATCATTTTGCCCCCGACATAAAAACTAATTAAACAAATATGTTTTCCTTTTTTTTTGGGGGGGGGGGGGCTAAACCCCCTAACCCCCTAGATCCGCCCCTGCTAGTGTTAGTGAATATGACATTTGTACGTAAAATATTAACACCAGCCACAAAGGTCGGTTCAGCAGACGACAATTTTGCAAAATCGATAACACTAGCTAACCGGAAGTTGACGATATTCAGAGGTCAAATCGAACACCAGCTGATTTCCATTTGGGTGTTTAGGGCTGATGTTAGTGTTTATTTAACACTAACATCAGCCCTAAACAACCAACTTGCAATCACTCAATGAGTATATCTCTCAGATTTGAATAGGGGCAAGTATCAAAGGTGAAGGGGGCAATTATTTGAAGTAAAAAGGAGTAACTTCTCGTACCTGAAAAGGGTCATTTTTCAGAGATGAAAAGAGGCATTTATGAGAAGGGGAGGGATTTTTTTAAATGTAGGCACTTATAATTAGGAAAAGGGGCACTTATTAGATAGGAAAAGGAGCACATGTAAAAATTTAAAGTGTGCTTATCTAAGATAGAGACAGTAGTTACTAAAATGGAAAGGGGCACTTGTCAAAGTAAAAGGGGCACCTCTCAAATTTGAATAAGGAAATTTTCAGAGGTGAAGGGGCACTTGTCGTATCTGAAATGAGGCACTAAATAGAGATTAAAAGGGTACTTATATGAATGGAAAATGGACTCTTATTGCGAAGGAAAATGTGAGCTTGTCGAAGAAATAGGGACATTTGTCAAAATAAAAGGGGGCACTTTTCCTATATAAAAAAGGGGGCACTTTGGCGGTACTTGAAAAGTTGAGGCACTATGCCCCCTGCCCCCGGGAGGGCCGGCCCTGACAATGAGTATCTAGACCTTGGCGGGGGGGGGGGGGGGGTGCAATCTGAGCCAACGCAGAAGAAAATGTTTTCCAAGCCTTAATTTTCCTGTGGGACGATGAGTTCTTCTTTAATTATCTATTCATAATGATGCTTATAAGTATCGACTTGCATGGTGATCGGATATACAGTAGGTTTACGGTTCCTCCCCTCTCACATGGTGTAACCGTAAACCTTCTGTATAATTATCTCTTCATAACTTGTAAATTATCATTTTGATTTACTTTTATTTCTGTTCGTTGTGTCATCAGCAACAACACAATGAATTTGTGAGACAGATTTGATTATTGTTTTCTCGGGTCCCGGATGCTTTTTTCTTCCAACCACTTGAATTGTTTTCTTTGCAATCCATTCATGCACTTCTTTGTCCCACACCTTTCTCCTCTCTCCCTCTCTCTCTCTCTCTCTCTCTCCCCCCCCCCCCCCCTCTCTCTCTCTCTCTCTCCCTCTTTCACCTTTCTCTCTCTCTCTCTCTCTCTCTCCCTCTCCCTCTCCCTCCCCCCCTCTCTCTCTCTCTCTCTCTCTATCTCTCCGTCTCTCTTCCTCTCTCTTCACATTCATGGCAACTCACCGCGAAACAGTGACAGTGTTCAGTTTTCCTTACTATTGTTTTGTCTTTATTGATTATAGAATGCTGCAATGGTAATTGTTTTACATCATAATTCACCTTTGATATCAGAGCCATTACAGTGAACGTACTTATCCAGTGAAATAAAAGTTATGCCCATTGAGCGTGGATTAAAAAAAAGAAGATTTCTACCATTTACCTTACCTGGGTGGAGTGTGGCAAATGAAGATTAATATCTTGCTAATGAACATTAGTGCTGAGACACGGATTTGAACCCTGTACCTTGTTGTTGGCAGTCCGGAGACTTATCAACTGGACCACACATCTCCACCTCTATTATCTCACGACTTTAATCGCTGATGAAAGGGAGTGCACATCGGTGATATAATATCATAGGTTGAAAACAACCTCTAAAACCCACGACAGTTTGATTTTTTGTTAAAGAGAGATAGAGAAGAAGCAAAAATACAAATCTAGCATTTTCTTGTCAGGATTTTCCATCATCGTTATGTTATGGCATATCCTAAATAAGGATGAAGGATTTTCGTTCAGTTTACAGATGAGATTCTATTAATTTAATCAAGCAACAGCAAAAAATCAACGAAAATAAAAATGCTCAAAGCAGAACATTGAACTACAGAAGGAATCAAATTGTCTGGACCAGACCACAATGTCCACCCATTTTAATACAGCTTATTGGAGTAATAGTTATGTGATTATCCCTAAGATGCATTAAGATGTTCAAAATTAATTCCCAGAATCCATAACCTTGATCCTTTCTGTGTGCATGAGCTTCAGTATAGCCCTATCAACTGGGATAAATGCTTAGGTTTTCATCCACTAAAATCAAATATTGGTTTGATTGGTTATCGCTGAAAGAAGATCTCGTTTCTTTGAACTCATTTTTAATCGATGTAAGCCAGGAGGTTGGGTGAGTCAGTCTCAGGATCAACAACCTTGTTCGGAGTGGCGTTACTAATGATATCACGGTACACTGTCTCAGAATCGCTCTGTGTAGCATGCATTACCGCAGCAATACCTGGGGAGAAGATAACAGTGTAGCATGAGGAAATTACATTTATTTCAGAAGTTTTTTTCATTAATCACGCAATTCTAAGGACTACCTGAACATAATTAGAAGAGTATGTCTGCGAAAATAGCTACATGATAGCTGGTAGTAAAATACAAACGCGCAGTATTGACAAGGGGTTTTATTAACAGTTGATTCATTTTCGAATTTTATTTCATTGGATGAACATAATAATAATCTCGATTTATATAGCACTTAATATGGAATACCGTACAGACCCTTTGTACCCTCACCATCAACATAATCTCCTCTCTCCTTTATTGTTACCATGATGGTATTACTCTTACTCCCAATGTTAACAGAAGCACATGAAAACGATATTATGGGTTTTAAAGCTTGCGTTTTCCTCAGGTCAGATTCGGTCATGATCGTATGGCAAGCCGTTTAAACATTAAATCCTATTTCGTGATATAAAAAAATATAAAATGCTTGATACCAATAATTTATTTTTGATATCGAGAATTTAATTATCGATATCAAACTGCACGCATCGTGAAAATATAATCCATTTGGAAAATATAACTCCTTTTGGTGATCCAATAATATTCAAGGTTTATTAATTCAAAAATATGAATCGCAGCCAGGGGGGGGGGGGGCTAAATTGTCCAATAATTTTACAAAAGTATTTACATGATTTAAAAAAACACCATATAGAATCATAATGATACAAGTAAACAATATGCAATTGTAAATTATTCACGAGTGTCGGAGTGTATTAATACCATGGAGCGCATATGAGGCTACCATGAAACGAGTTGTACGTTTTAGATAGGTGGAGGTTCAAAAAAGTGTAATGTAAGCGAAGACCGCAAGCTTTGCAAGATTGCAAGCTCCATGTTTTGAAAAAACAGTTGGAAGGGAGAGAGTGAGAGAGAATGTCATATTACGCACCTAACCAGCAGTCAATATCTGTATATTATATACCTCACTTTAGAAATCTAGCCATTTGATTGGTCGAAATTGGAGTCGTGATTTAAGCCATGCCCGCCTACCGGTTAATAGTACTGTCTTTTAAAAGATGCTCGCATGCCCCGGTTAACGGGCCGCATAAATAAATTTTGGTGAAATCCCCATTGGTTCACGTGTAAAAAGTTTCTTTGTGTGAGCGCGGATACAAAGAGTGCAGTGCGGGTGCGCTTCCCGAATGATTGTAACATTCAGGCAACTTTCCAGCGAAGATTTACAGACAGTGTCTCAGATTTTCTGTGATGTTTTAACCAGTTTTTACTCAAGTAAGGATAAGGTAATAATTCTTTGTAGATTTTTTTGGTGAATTCGGTATATAAAAGATATATCGACTGCTTTAATATTCGAAGCAAAGATGTTTCTATACTGGCTCTCGGGGACGTTACATCCTGATATTACCCCGAGGCGCGCCGGGGCCTATCGAAACAGCGATGCCTCTCATAGCAGTCAATATAATTATCTATATTAGATGATGAAGCGGATCCAAATCAAATGATTGGTTGAGAGCGTACACGTGACCAAGCATTTATTTTGCCTAACACTTAATTTTACTAATGACCGTTCGTTAGTAAAATCATGTTATAAAACATTATTTTATAAAACAAATAAAATAACCTCTTATAAAACAATAATACACATCATTTTGTTCGGGCATTAGTAAAATTACCCACATACACTCGGTAGCTTCGAAACAGTCCTAAGGTACCTCGTGTGGGTAATTCTTACTTCTTAATGCCCTCACTGCTGTGTATTATTTGTATATTTTCTAATACTACCACTCTCTGCATTTTCATCGCGGAGTAGCCTCAATGAAACAATGTTTATGAATATATTACATAATTTGTCGTTACCTGCAACATGAGGGCATGACATGCTGGTTCCGCTCTTTGTGCTTGTGGCAGTTGAGGAGCTAATACCGCAACTTTTGATGGATGAACCAGGAGCAAAGATATCAACACATGTGCCCCAGTTCGAGAAGTAAGATCTTCTGTCAGAACTGTCAGTGGCACCCACGGTGATAGCCTACATGCACACAAGTCATATAAATCATTATTCAAACGCATACACATGAACATGCAGAAGTAAACCTTTAAAACCAAGGTCCATAATGGCACACTGTAAATACAACAGAATACAAAGGCGTGGAACATTATAACTGTATAAAGCACGTCAAACATTTTACATCGAATAATATAGAGAAGAAAACCCGTATCCGGACACATACCCCCTGGACATCCACCCGGCCGGATAACCACCCCAGTCAACTACCCCCTAGAACAACATTACTACCCCCTAGGGCAACCATCCTCTAGGACGACTCCCCCAGGGACAACTACCCCCGGACAACTACCCCTAGGACAACTACCCCCTAGGACAACTACCCCGTAGGACAACTACCCCCTAGGACAACTACCCATAGGACAACTACCCCCGGACAACTACCCCCAGACAACTACCCCCAGGATAGTTGTCCGGTGAGTAGTTGTCCTAGAGGATGGTTGTCGTAGGGGGCAGTTGTCCGGGGGGTAGTCGTCATAGAGGGTGTTTGCCCTTGGAGGAAGTTGTCCTAGGGGTTAGTTGACTGGGGGTGGTTATCCGTGGATGTCCAGGGGTATAGGTGTCTTATGCTATGATCACATTACCCAAAAGTAGCCTGCTCGGCGGCCGAGCGGCGAGTTTTTAACCAATTCTGCCCGGCGGCTGCCCGGCCATCGAGCGGCGGCCGCCTAGGCACCGCTCGTTTTAAGGGCATCGCTCGGTCGCCGCTGAAGTTTTAGCGCGGAGTTCAAATTTGGGCGGCGCCTGCTCACTTTTCACTCGCCGCCCAAAATACGCTCGGTGCCTGGGCGGTCGCCGCCCGGGCACCGACATAATCGCTGGGCGATGCCTAAATTCTAGCAGCGACCGAGCAAGCTACTGATCGGTCGGTCGCTGCTCTGATTTGTGACCATAGCTTTAGAACGAAGAACCATTGTATTCTGTTCTTGATTATGTCATAATGCTTTCTCACTACTTATTTATTGTTTTCAATTAGTATTCCTTCTTCTTTAAACAAGTAACAAAGAAAGAAACAAGAACTAGGAAGGGAATTGGATATTCTGGTTTTCTCAGGGATATTCTGGTTTTCTCAGTTGGATCATTCAACTGTTTGGATTACAAACGTTTACAAACGTTTATATCAGGTATGTATATTATATCAGGTACCAGGCACGTAGCTACGGGGGGGGGGGCACTGGGGGGGGGGGAGGCACGTGCCCCCCCAAAAATTTCCAAGATCGGTTTAACTTTTTTAGACCCCTTTTTTTACCTCGATCGATTACATGTATGTGCCCCACCCCCCCCCCCCCCCCCCCCCCCCAAACATCCCAAAACTCTGGCTACGGGCCTGTCATGTACAGCTACTTAATCATTACGGAACATTGTTAAAACATTAAAATAGGCTGGTTTACAACAGGGCTCTGTTTAAAAACAACATATTATGTCCTGCCTTTTTCCCATTCTATTCTCCTATCAGCTCACTTCCGCCTCTGATATCAAACGAAAAATATATGAGAATAATAATTAATCATCTTAATGTACTAAATAAAAGGAGATGAAAGAGGGAATGAAAGTGGGAGGAGGTATAATAGAACAGATCTCTTTGGTTTGATAATAAGGGCAGATCTGAGGACCTCTACTCTATAAAGAGAGTGGGAAAAAACATGAAAACCTTGAGCACCCTTTGGGTGGATATGTTGCGCATTATAAATGTCTGCATTATTATCGTTAGGAATACAAGGGAGGCTGTGCCCCCCGCCCCCATTTGTAATACTCGCGGGAAAGATTTCGAGAATCCCCCCCATCTCCCCCCTCCCCCCCCCCCCCCCCCCCCCCCCCCATTCTGAGAGAGCCTAGAAAGGGGCGACGAAATTCTCATTACTATGACCATGGGAAATTCAATGTCATTATCTTACCCCCCCCCCCGTTTCCCCCTCTCCCCCTGTCACACCTGAATTGGATTCCCCACCCCTGAATAATAAAGTCATTTACCTCTGCTGCAGAAGCGGGTGACTTGTTGCAAGCATCACCATCGTCATTGCCGGCTGAGACAACTACAACAAAGCCGGCATTTCGACAATTCTTGACAGCTGTATTTTGTGCAATCGACACGGAGCCACCGAGGGACATCGAAACAACACCAGGCTTTTGCCCGCTTTCGCTTACCCAATTAAGGGCTGAAAAAATAAGATAAATTATATGAAAATCATGATAATTATAACAACAACAACAACCATAATAATATAGTATTAATAGTGATAATAATGATAATAATAATGATAAGAACAATAATAATAGAAATGATCATGGTAATAAAATATGATGATAATAATGATAGTAATAATGATAATAATGCTAATAATTATAATAAAAATATTAATTACAGTTATAAAAAAAAAAAAAATAATAACAAAATCAGTAATAATGATATTTCGCAGATAGAATTCAAAATATCAAAATTGACGATACTGTCTCCAATGCTCTTTCAGTACTCTTTGGGGTCCAGGAAGCTAAGGGTCTCGGCTCGGACCTCCGTTATTTACTCTGTACTATTATCCAAAAGAATTCCCTGGAACGACTATACGCAGATGACAAACGGATTTATTTTTCTTTCAGGCCTGCATGTTCTTGCTCAATATAAAATCATCTCGACCATAGAAGCTTCAAGCAGGTGTTGATTATATTCGTGGATGGAATCTTCAAAACAGACTCATCCTAAATGACAGCAAAACTGTTGCTTATTAGAGTTTTCCTTATATTGCAGCAGTATACTGCACATGTTGATAATCAAGTATAAATCATTTAAATTTGGGCATAACTGTTTTTAAACAAAATATATGCTTTAAGGTGTAACCAGGTCAATGATAGAATGTAGCAAGAGTGTTACATTTTAATAACAGTAAGGGCAAAAAGTAGACGAAGCAATATGTTTGGCAGGATGTCATCTCAGACTCTCGATCTCCCATATTCTATCAGGTCCACTGATCGTACCAAACTTTAATTTATCCGAACCACAAGTTAACCATTATTGTGATGGGAAATAAATAGTACTTATTTGTGTTGAAACCAGATGAAATAGTAATGATCCAATAACCAGAACTTTCCGATTTTTTTTAATTTTTTTACCGTCGATGCTGTCAGATTTATAGCCAGAGCCACTGCAAGAGAGGGTACGAAGTGCGTAGACGGAGGCCTCTTTAGCAACACCATATGTAGTACCTACAGCAGTACCAGCACAGTGGGTTCCATGTCCATTGCAATCTTGCCCCTATAGATTAGAAGAATGGTGGCGGTATCTTTATCTCAATTATCTCAAGCATTATATCTATACTACAGGTACTCTATAAGTTGAAAGAAAAAAATACATGTTCACAAAAATACACCCAAAAGGTTAGGGGAAGCAAGCGTATATGTGGGTATTGCAAGATATACAATCTGTGCAAAAATCTTTTATATTTCCTATAAATTGTTATTAATAATCTTACACCCATGAGTTAGGAAATACTATTATATTAGAATACAAAAAAAACAAAAAAAACAGAACACCCCTACCGACAGGAGCAAAGAGATGAGAAAATATTTAAACGAAAGTGAGAGGAAAGTAGAGAGAGAGAGAGAGAGGGGGGGGCGCGTATAGTTTATCATGTTTATGACATGTGAAACGCCTGTCATAATGCTTATAATATTCATTGCTTCCTTATTAGTTCTGATATAATTATATCACTGAAGGACACTTTAAACAAGGGTTAAATTTGTCACTTTGTATCGTGGAATTATACAGACTACGATCGATTGCCAATCTATAGACTATGTTCTAATTTTTTGTAAGTTTCTAATGATTCTGGAATTACATTAAAAAGTAACACTTTCTCAAAACGGTCTATAAAGAATCTAAAGTATTACTTACGTTTTATTCTTAAATCTCCTGTCACATGTCTTTTAATCCTCATTACTCTTTGTGCAAAACAGCTCGAGCCCTGACTATGGCCCTGACTACATAAAACTACTACTGCCACTACGACGATGACGACGACTACTACTCCTTCTATTCCTATACAATTAAAACAATCACTGTGAAAAGCATTAGGTTTAGATTAAAAAGGAATAGATAGGCCAACAGCAAAACAGTAAAAAGAAAGAAATGAAAGAAATAAAATGACCGTCGTCTACTAACATCTCCATCTATGAAGTCTTTAGCAACACTAGCACGGCCACCAAAGTCGCTATGGTTTGTATAGATACCAGAGTCGATTACGTAAACATGAGCTCCAGCACCAGTGCCTGCAAACAAGGTTAATAAAATTATATTTTTCTATCAAATTAACATTGTCCCTGAAATAGTCAGTTATCATGATAAGATATTTTTGGGACATAAATATAAGAAAATCATAAACAAACTAAAAACAAAACGAATGAATGAAGCAAAATGAAAGATTTCAATATACGTGGATTATACATCTTCATTACCATGCAGAATATAACAAAGATGGATAAAATAATACTTTGTATTCACATTGTTTTACATACTCATTTATGAACATGATTTTTATGCAAATAAATTGCATGCGGTGGAGGGCGGAGGAGGAAGAAGAAGTAGAAGAAGAAGAAGAAGAAGAAGAAGAAGAAGAAGAAGAAGAAGAAGAAGAAGAAGAAGAAGAAGAAGGAGAAGAAGAAAAAGAAGGAGAAGAAGAAAAAGAAGGAGAAGAAGAAAAAGAAGGAGAAGAAGAATATATATTATGTATATTTGACTAACCACCGATGTTCATCTTCCCGTCGAGAGGGAGATTTTCCTGGTCGATGCGATCAAGACCCCATTCGACATCGTCTTCGTCAGCGTCAGCTGTGATGATCTCATCTTCCTCTACATAGGCAACACCAGGCAGGGAACGCAACTGAAAGGTGACCATAATATTGTTCCTCAAAATCATGTACAGTCAATCCTGTCTATTAAGGCCACCCAAAGGAGACAGAATAGTGGCCACTGTAGACAGGTGGTCTTACTAGACAGTTTCTATACAACACACATTTCTTTCTCGAGCATGGCCATTATATAGAGAGATGTCCTTAATAGAGAGGTGGTCACCAAGACAGGTTTGGTTTGACTGTACTTGATTCTGATGTTCCTCTTCATTAAATGAACAAAATATTATCATCATGATACAGTCAGATGAACTAGAATATTACATTTTGGCATTTGGCAACAAAAAACATGTTTTTTAAAATAAATGTAATGCTTCCTGGGAGAAATGTCAATAGTTTGAACATATTTGTGGCTTACACCCATGCAGTAAATAAGATCGATTGATCGATCTGCAATTGAAAAACAAGTCAGACAAAATCTTGGAACCAGCGGGATATGAACCTGCCATCTACTGGTTGCCGGGCAGCGACTCTACCCCCAGGCCATCACTGGTCCAAATCCCGCTGGTTCCAAGATTTTTTCTGACTTTTTTTTAAATTACAGATCGATCAATCGATCTTATTTACCGGGTGTAAGCCACAAATATGTTTTAAACAAATGTTAAAGTGCAATCAATGCAACATAAGCACACTTACTATATATTACTAACTTATGGAAACTAGCTAAAATATTAACGCTGTGATTATCTTATTTAAAAGAGAAGGAAGAATAAGAAGAAAATGAGAAAAAGAGGAACAACAAACAGGAAGAAGGAGGAGGAGGAGGAGGAGGAGGAGGGGAGGAGAAGAACAAGGAGGGGAATAAAAACGAGAAGAAAGAGAGAACCAGAAAAAATAGTAAAAGAAGGGGAAAATAAGAAGAAAGTAAAAAGGAAAGGAGGGGTAGAGGCGGAAAAGAAATAGATAAAGACAAAGATAATGAGGAAGATGATGAAGAAGAGAAGTAGTAAAAAACAAAAAACAAAAAAACAAATGGTAATTCTTACAATATCAAGGCCTCCTTCGGGAACAACGGATACGAAAGCATTGATGAGAGATATTTTCGATTTGATAGAAGCGAAGAGACCAGATGTAGCTACACGGGTCATCAAACGCTCTAAAGTTGCGTCGATATCTACACTATCCTGTGAAATTAATGGAATTTTCATGAATAAAAAGGATAAATAGGTGTTATACATATAAATCTTTGCACATACATTTATCAGAAATATGTCAAAACGCTGTCGTTAAAGAAATTAAGTAGAGTAATAAAATGACAATGGAAATCGATACAATCTCAGTTTGACAAAAAACACAAACGTTTTCACCAATTACACGATAAAGAAATGCTATTTATTCAGTTGCAGCCTAATTTAATAGGGTTAGTAAAAACATTCATTTTTTTCAGTGAGAGGAAGAATTATGTTGTACGAAACAATATTGCACAAGAGTAAATGCCCGATGGGAGGGTGGGAGGGGAAAGACAATTATTATGAGCAATAATAGCTAGCAACTGAATTTGAGCTGCCATAACATAGCAGCATTTGTGCCAACTATATGCAGGCGCGCCGGAAGCAGTTTGGGATTGGGGGGGGGGGGGGGGCAAACATTCCAGGGGGCTCATCTGCCAGGGGCAGTGACGTAACGAGCAAAAACGTTTGGAAGGGGGGGGGGGGCAGAAGAAAAATCTGCATCACCATCACTCTTACACGTTACATGCAGGGCAGGCCCCGTAGAACGTTTTTCAAAGTGGATTATTAACAATCAGGTAGAGCGTAAAATGGCGTGGGGTCCAGGGCCTGAGCCCCCAGAAGTTTAGGGGTTTTAGGCATTAAAATTATGGTAAGATAAGCATATTTAGATACCTAATTTGTGACACTGGCAGGCCACTAATTGGCGGAGAGTCCAGGGAGCAGAGTCCCCGGAAGCTCAGGGGTTTTAGGTATTTAGTATCGGTCAGATGAGCATACAGGGGACCGCCTTAGGGCCCTTGGTGGGGTCTGGGGGAGGAGCCCCCGTAAGCTCTGGGGTTTTAGACATTTAATTACGGTCAGATGAGCATCCAAGGCCCTGCATTAGGGACCTTGGTGGGGTCCAGGGGGCAGAGCCCCCGGAAGCTCAGGGGTTTTAGATATTTAGTAACGGTCAGATGAGCATACAGGGGACCGCCTTAGGGCCCTTGGTGGGGTCTGGGGGAGGAGCCCCCGTAAGCTCTGGGGTTTTAGGCATTTAATTACGGTCAGATGAGCATCCAGGGCCCCGCCTTAGGGCCCTTGGTGGGATTCCAGGGGGCAGAGCCCCCGGAAGTTCGGGGGTTTTAGGTATTTAATTACGGTCAGATGAGCATACAGGGACCGCCCTAGGGCCCTTGGTGGGGTCTGGGGGCGGAGCCCCCGTAAGCTCGGGGGTTTTAATTACGGTCAGATGAGCACATTTTGATACCTCATTTGTGACATTAGCAGGTCACTCATTTTTTCTCTCTCTCTTTCTTTCTTTTTCTCTGTAACAAACTTTTTCAACAATTGAGGGTGGCACGAGTCCCCGAGCCCGTTCTGCAGACCCTAACATAAATGCTTCTAAATAAGCATATTTTTCGCCCGACTGTAAATCTGGGAATTTCTAATTTTCCAACAAACGCATAAAAAGGTATCAATGACTTACAAAAAAAATGAGAAAATATACCGGAAAATCATGTAATTACAGCAACATTCGTAAATCACTGGTATCGAATAAAAATACCCCCCCCCCCCATCAGTACGCCAGCGTTCAGGGGCTCATAAGCTTCTCACCCCTATAACAAAAAACAGACACGCTTTCCTATTCTCTCACATTATGTCCACGATATGCGCGTATCGCTATTATAAAAACCTCCATTGATAAATATAGGTAGCATTCGCAATGTTTAGGAAATTTAATTCCTGTTAACTTTCCTTTTCTTTGAATGGAATTTCATACGTCATTTAATTCAGGTTTTTATTATTGTTATGTTCTTTTGGGTTAAAAATACAAACCATCTTTACTCCTTTACTGTTTTTTTGTTTTTTGGAGGGGGGGGGGGGGCGTTTTGGGGGGGGGGCAAAAATGCGTTTTGCCCCCCCACTTTTTTGATTGGGGGGGGCAGCTGCCCCCCCCTGCCCCCCCCCCCCCCCACTTCCGGCGCCTATGGCTGGAATCCTTTGGAAACTTGTGCTGTGTCGTTTACTTTGATGTGTTCTTTGCTTAATATCTAGGCGTATGACGGTAATGTTCTGCAACTGTGTTTATCGGCTTTGTATTCCTATCGCTTACGCAAAATTATTTGGGCTCCCTTTTTACTTACTCTGTAATAATTGTGTTTGAGAGTTAAACTTTTAGATAAAATATTTAACTCTAAATTCAACTGACTTATTAAAAGTAGCTTCTTTTATTTTCTACTGCATCTTTTAAAATTCAAAACACCACAAAACCGCTTGAAAACTTGACATCAAAATTGTGAAGAATGTAGATAATATTGTTACCTGCAGAACGACGATGTAACGTCCCTTTACGCCGTTTTCACCAGCGTTGTAGAACGGCGCTTGAGCAGCGTAAGCGGCCACGGCCAGGGTAAGCAGCAATAGGAATTTCATCTTGTATTATTATGGTCAGTCTATAATGAATTAATGACAAGGAATGTATAAGACAACGGAAGTGGCGGATCAAGTGGCTGCATGGGGGCACGTGCCCCTTTTAGACTAAGTCTGGCAAACCATTCCATTTGGTACCCCCCAAATATGCCCCCCTTTCATGCAGAATCCTGGATCCGCCCCGCAAATCTGAACGGATATTTAATTGTCAAATTGTTGAATCGTTTATAATCATCATTATTGACTATATAATAATTATTACAATTTTGAGTAGAATATTTTTTAGATATTCTCTGTCATATTTAAAGGTTTTACACGGTGTTTTTGTATCAACAATTGAAAGTTTTTGATAAATCATATTATTATTATTATTCTTGTTAGTATTATCTTCTTCTTTGGGGGGGGGGTGAGCCTTTGGTATATTATTATTCCGTCAACAGGAACCAATTTGTGATGAAGCGTTTAGAGGAATAAAGAGGAGAATTAGTACTTTAAATCGAGGTTGAAACCGTTTGTGAGCATATGCATATTGCGGGCGCTCTAGGGAGAAAGGGGTTCACGTCTCTTGCACATAATTATATCAACTTTTAGTTTTTACACTGTGATAATGCATATCATTGACATCCACTGTTGGTGGATTTTCTATCCATGTCTTTTTCAGGTAGCTATTGTTCTTGTTCTACTAAATAAGAATCCAAACTAAAAAGAGGCCAACGCACTGCCAGTGACGGTTGTCCGAATGTTTTTTTTTCTCTCTGAGACACACCCTCTAGCACCCCAAGCCTTCACGCCCATCACAGTGATCTAATTCACTGAACATTATTCAATCGAAGAATGACAAAGTAAGATGAAAAGCGTCGTCTAGGACTTACCTTCCTTCCAAACAGCCAAGCGATGATGAGAATGATGATGACTCTTCCTTTCATCCAATTAATAAGGGGTCCCATCAAGTTCATTTTAAACGTTGGGAACCCACCAGATGATTCAATATCGAGAAAGCAAATAAGATGAATTTTAAAATAGATTTTTGATCTGATAGTAGAACTATTATGATATGAAAATTGGGATGACGCATGTCTCTTGATATCTGTTTTTGTTTCTACATTGTCCCATTGTTTTGAGACAATTGACCATTGAGACCTCATGAGCATCAGTGCTGGACTAAGATCTGAACCCTCAACCCTAATAAACGATGAGAGTCAAGTGAATGAACTAGACCGCGACACCTCCACCAATTACTGTACCAACCAATCAATGAATGATTATAGCTTTTACCTCATTGATGAGGAGGATATGGCAGAGTCTGTTGACATCCAAAAGTTCGTTGATCCTGAGTCACAGATAATGGCTTTCTAGCTCTTAGCAGACGATGTTGTCACGTAAACCACGGCCTATATCCTGATAATTCAGTATCATTATCATTTTCATTTTCTTTATACATACAGTGTGTATCAACAACAAAGAGTATTTCCACATTTATTTTGATAGCTCCTATACCGGCTCCTATAATGATAGGTTTACGTTTTGTTCCCGGCGGCCACGGCAATCACGTTTCCGGCCACCGTGGACAAAACGGGATGGACGTGAGACAACGCGGGGGGGGGGGGGCGGAATGGGCAAACGTGGCAGGCCGTGATTGCCGTGGATGCCGGGCCAGATTTTTAAACGGTAAACAAAAAGGACCACGGCAGTCACAGTGCGGATGAGAAACCTAGTAGGTCGTAGTAAAACGGGGTGAACGCAATAAAACGTGACAGTACGTAATGAAAAAACTTGGCAAGACGTAACAAAATTTGACTACATAAAAAAATGGCAAAAATCCCAAGGCGCACTACGTTTCGGGCCGTGGTCCGGCGCCCTGGCCACCGGGAACATAACGTAAACCTACACTGTAAAAAAATAATATGTTCATTGGTAATTTTTACGTATTTTTTCCATGTAGAATTTACTTGAAAACATTAGTTTTGCCACTTACGCACTAAATTTAAGTCTTGCTAACTCAAACTTTCAATTTAGTAGAACATACTTGGAATATTTAAGTAAAATCAAATACATAAAAACTTTAAGTAATTTCAGCTTGTATTAATTTAGTAATTTTAACTCAAAATCAGAAATTATACGTATTACTCAAACAATTTATGTTGATTATTCTTATCTTTTTAAAGTAAGGACCGATGCAGTGCGTAATAGAAATATTTACATAATTTATGAATATTCATTAAGACCAAATTAAACTCTTTTTTAAATAAAACAATTTTTTTTTGTGGTTTAATGAAAATTTAAGGACTTTAAAATATTTACTAATTCATTTAACATGGCTAAGCAAAGACAAGACAATTTTTAATTGTTACCCAGTTCAAAACAAATAAAAACTTGATATTTCAGGAAATTGTCAACCAATTTTCCTTTTAAGATGCTACGATCAAGTATATATAAAATTTGGAGCCTTTCAATATGTGTCGAATTGAAGCGTATGTAAATCTTAAATAGAAGTAGTGTTAGTGATTAGTGATTAATCTTAAATAGAAGTAGTGAATGATTAGTGGATGTTACTTGTTAGATTAGATGGGTACCAAATCGTGCAATATGTAATATGTAATCCTATCATAGCTTTTTTTTAATTATCTAAAATGATTACAATACTTAAATTATTTACGTTAATGTAACTCGATTTAACTGAGTAAAATTGTATTCAGCAAAATAAGTAAATTCTACTTAAGATGCCGTAGGTAATATTTACTTAATAAAAATAAGGCAATTCTTTTCCTCAATTTTATTGAGTTATTTCGACTATTATTTTTTTACAGTGTAGCATTATGAAATGTTGATAACCTATGTGCCCTTGAAAGTTGTTTTCATGGTAAAGAGTACCTTTATTCTCTCTAATGACACCTTATTCATTACTTTGTTTCCACAGATGTTTTAGCAATTAACTTTTCCAAAAGTCTTGACACAATTCGTTTGTACCAAGCTTGGGCTAAAAAAAAAATGGGTGTCGAAAGCCATTTTGCATGCTTTACAGACTGAAAATCAATTTAGATTACAGAGTTTTTTTTCTTCTTTCTTTTTGTAATGTTTGTAATATTAATTTGTGCACTCAAGTATTGGAAAAGTTAATGTTAATTTCAACTCCTTATAATGTTCAATAATGGAAGAATTGAGGCTAACATTCTCCGCGTTAAAATAACATCATACATAGCTTCCTTCTATTAAATTATTTAATTTAATCCTTTTCAAAGCTTTTACTCATATTTACTTTTGATTATTTTATATAGCTTAAATCATCGATTTCATATGCTATTCGGGTAACGATAACTTACGCGAGAGATGGCGAAATTCACAAATTATCAAAGCAAACGAACTTCTTGCAACTGTGTCAGATAATTAAATAAGACAAGAAGTTTGCAGCCTGTTCAGAGAAAATTCAGATTACCATATGAATTTAATATTAAGAGTTTTTTTGATACGCTTTTGTACACCATATGCAATTAAAGCTTATCTTATCACGTGCGGCTTAATCAAGTTGCACTATTTATTTTCATATTCTTTAAACAAGCAACAACATAGATACAGGCCTCCAGCTGAAGCTTTTCACATGAACTTATTGATAAGATTGGAAAGTTCGGAGACTGCATGACAGTGCATATCTAGACCTTGGCTGGGGGAGGGGGCATCCAAGCCAAGGGTGACCCAAGAAGAACATGTTTCCCCTAGCCCGAACTTTCCTGTGCGAAGACGAGTGCTTTTTAAATATATCTCTTCATAACTTGTAAATTATTACTTTTATTTACGTTCATTGTGTCATCACTCATCAGTTTTGTGGAGATATGAGTGTGTGTGGATAATGTGAATGAATATTGTAAAGACGTGTTCACTGATCACACAACATGACTCTCTTTTTAATTTAACTATGAGGAAACAAGATTGCACTGGCAATAAAATACATGATAAAAAGTATTCCCTTTTCGTTATTTTATTGGGTACTGACAAGGGTGTCGATTTGTATCCGTGGTTGGGGGGGGGGGGGATGATTGGTTCCAAAATATTTTCGGCAATGGATCAAAGCAACCAATAGGTAGAAGCGTGTGGCAGGTTGCACCCCCTCCCCAAGCGTGTAGCCAGGATTTCATTTTAAGGGGGGGCGGTAGTGAGCTCGCGAATCACTTACAGAGCGCGCTCCCTATGAGGTTGGGTGCAGGGAGGGGGCATTTTCCCCCCTCCCCCGCGAAGCGCGGAAGCTTTGACGTTTTATTAAATTATGAGAGAAAGAAGACGATTCGTTGGACCGTTCTCGACTCTTAATCCTTGTTTGAGTCAAGTTCCCCTTCCTCCGCTCGTAGCGCGAAAGCTCTGTTTCATTAGATTATTAAAGAAAGAAGACGATTCGATGTACCATTCTCGACTCTTAATCCTTGTTTGAATCAAGTTCCCCCTCCTCCGCGCGTAGCCCGGAAGCTCTGACGTTTCATTAGATTATTAAAGAAAGAAGACGATTCGATGTACCATTCTCGACTCTTAATCCTCGTCTGAATTCGGTTCCCCCCCCCCCCCCCGCGGATGCTTTCACGTTTCATTTAATTAATAGAGACAAAAGACGATTCGTGTCACGTGTCCTTGTCTGAATTCAGTTTTCCCGCGCGGAAGCTTTGCATTTCAATAAATTATTACTCTTAATCCTTGTCAAAATTCAGTTTCCCCCCCTACCGCGCAAAGCGCGGAAGCTTTGACGGTTCAATACATTATTACTCTTAATCCTTGTCTGTATTCCTTTTTGCCCATTCCGCGCGAAGCGCGGAAGCTTTACCGTTTCATTAAATTATTAGAGAAGGAAGACGATTCGTTGTATCGTGTCCTTGTCTGATTTCAGTTCAAACCGCTCGGAAGCTTTGACGTTTCATTTAATTATTACTCTTAATCCACGTCTGAAATCATTTTCGCCTATCCCGCGCGTAGCGCGGAATCTGTCATGTTTCCTTAAATTATTAGAAAAAGAAGACGATTCGTTGTATCGTGTACTTTGACGTTTTATTTAATTATAACTCTTAATCCTAGCTTTGCCGTTTCACTAAATTATTAGAGAAAGAGGACGATCCGTTGTACTGTTCTCTATATTAATCCTTGTCTGAATTCAGTTTCCCCACTTGATGTACGTATGGAACGTTCGTTCGCAAATTTGTGCATGCACAGCCCGAGTGGTGGGTATCATGTTATCTCCCAGCAGAGCTTATCGCAATAGCTTCTGGAAAGGAATTGTATACTACTGTTAGTGTTATCGGCCAATTGAGGTTTTTTTCTTCTCTCTGTCCCATTTACTATTTTTATTCTTTCCTATCAACTTTCTGTTATATAAAATGTAATTTTCATAATAATATCTATGATGTATTTTCGGTAACTGTGTTAATTTATTATGGGCGTTCCCAACTCAAGCTATGCTTTCCGGGTTTTCGCCTCCTTCCGTACCTGAATTATTTACTGTATACTTTATGTTGGAATAATTGTTACATATATCATGTATAATATACATTGTGTTACATATTGTACTGTTGAGAAGGAAATAAATGTTAATAAATACAAAAATACAAAAATTTATTAGGCCCATTAGCGACTTTACAAAATTTATGCTCGTCCTGGCTGTTTGGGAATGTGTCAGTTTGCAACAGAAATGGAGAAACGCGAATTTTGTTGAAAATCATGTGATATATTTGGGGGGCTAGCGCCCCCAAGCCCCCCCCCCCCACCAGTACACCAGTGACATAGGCCTACATCAACTTTTCAATAAAACAAAAATAAGATGTGACATTGTAATTTTTCTCCAAAAATGAAAATTGTTTTATGAAATATCAGGAAATAAAATGAGTGAAAAAAAATAAAAATAAAGATACAATGCCGTGAATTTTAAAAAAGGGTGAACGGAAATAACATAGCAACTAGTGAACTATCTTATAAGTCATACTAATGTCCGAAAATCTTTCTCCTTGTCTCCGATCTAATCACGAATTCGTCACAGAGTTCATCTATGTTTACACTGTCCAGAATAATTGTATGATGCAGATTGCTACTTTTGCGCTTTGCGCTTTACCTTTAGCTCATTGCTTTTTAACGCTGCGGCTTTACATTTGGCGCACTGCATTTCTATGATGCTGTTGATTGAATAAATTGAATAAATTCATCAATTCCTGATGAAGCCGCGTATGAGCGAGAATTCAATTTATTCTTGTCTCATATACAGTTGTCTCATTTACTTCGTATATATGTATTGTGAAAATGAGATAGCAAAATGTGTATATTTATGGTCATCTTGCGAGTAATAACCATTAACTACTTTCATCGGGCTCTCATTAATGTTTCTCATCATTTTTTAAATTTTTTTATGGTGAATTATTGGGGGGATGATTGTACAGGCCACCCCCCCCCCATCCCCCCCCCCCCCCCCCACGGGATCGACACCCATGGGTACTGATGATGCAGACAAAACACTTACAAAGTGTAGTCATGCAAGCAAAAAAATGATTCGGAATGAGAATCATTTAAATGAGGATCGTGGATATTGCACGGAGTTTAAATGGTCATGTAATGAATGAGAACAAACATCAATAAATTAAATGCGATGAATGAATAGAGCTTACGACAATGCCGGCGACAATGGTAGAAATGACGTCAAAAGTCCATGAAGATGAAGACGGATGAAACAAAGAAAGGGGCTCACGCGATGATTGTGCGGAGGCTTGATGATGGAAACGCGACTTCGTTGACGTGGCTGAAGAGCCGAGAAGAATGCGATGTTGATGCCGACGCTCGTGATGATGATGAATGTAGCGCTCGGGCAAGAAGAGAAGATACGAAATGTGGCGCTCGACGACGAGGCAGTGAGTCGCTCGATGTCGGAGGCCCAGGTTGAAATGTAGAAATCAAAGCCGGTGGTGGTGATCGTGAAGATCAGTGAGTCGCTCGATGCTGGATCGATGAGCCGGACATTGAAGTGAAATCATCAGAGTTGCAGTGAGACGGACTCGTTGATGAAAGTTCAGACAAGCTACAGTGAATCGAGCTCGTGTGTGAAAAGAGCTACCGGAACGAAGAAACTGGCAGCTCCAAGCGGAGAATCAGGTGCCATGTCGGGTCCTGATTTAAACGTTCCACTGCAAGACTGCCCGTCCTTTGAAGACGGCAGAGAAAGAGTTGATGTGCCATACAAGAGGTGATAGGCACGGAAGAGAATTCTCCAAATGAAATGAAGGAGGTTAGAATTGAAAAAAGGATTTGCTCCTGTTGTATGCATGAAGCAAATTGTGGTGGTAGAGGTGACATTCTCAAAAATGACGTGTTGCTTCGATGAAGAACTTTGAGAAGTGTAGTAGTGAAGAGAGTTAGAGAGAAGATGTTGTTTTCATCCTTCTTGGGAGGCAGGATAAAACAAAGAGAGTTCTATACCAAATTTTGGGAAGTTAGGGCTAGTCAAAACTGCAGTGTCCAGGGCCATTACGCCATTAAGCCGACACTTGTTGACACATATTGGGTGGCAGTGCCTGGCACAATGTCAGAGGGCAATGTCCTCCCAAATTGGGTTTGCAAAGTAACAAATGAAATTGGGAAATGAAGAAAGATGAAATGAGGAAAATACTAGTTTCTTTGCAATCAATACATGCACTTCTCTGTCCAACACCTAGCATTCTACTTAATTTAAATAATCTGTTTGAAGTTCAATCACTTTAATTCTTATTCCCCCCCCCCCCACTTCTCTCTCTCTCTCTCTCTCTCTCTCTCTCGTTCTTACCAGGCGTTCAAAATTAATAACCTTCTCTTTCACTTCAGATATTCACCCCCCTTTCTTCACTTTGGCTCTTCAACCATTACAACACTACCATTGAAATCAATTCAGTCCTAAATTATCCAAATTTTGCAATTCCATTTCATGGTAATCATTTAGAGCAAATTCAATAAATATGCTACAAATACATATATACAATAAATGAATTTATTATAACAATATGCAACAGTGTTTTATATGAAACTATACAATCATGTATGTACAAAATCACCCACAATGGAGGATAACCAAAAGCATCTCAAATACACTGCTCGAAATTGACTGCAGAGAATAAATCACATAACAGATTGTTTCTTAAATTTACCCATACACAAAAAGGAAAGGCATGTAATTTCACATGATTGCTTCCATTCTCTCCCTATATCAAAGCATCATGCCCCTTTGTACATCACAAAAATACATCACCGACCGTGAAAGTTTAAATGAATTTCCAGTAAAGTTTCATGAGTTTGATTTATTAGTGACCAATGAAAATTGAGGTGGACAATTTTTCAAAAGCAGCATACTGCTAGAAATTGATGAAGATGATATGTGTATAAAGGTTAGGGTATTTTACCAGTTTGAGACTGAGGAGCAGGTGGAAAGACAGTATCTTATCTCAAAGCAAACATTGGGAGGATGGCAGTACTAGGTGCCATACGTGCAGGCTTACATGGTGCATGAGCAGTTTAGAAATGAATTGCGATCCTTATCTGATGTATATTTTGCTGAACTGATGTCACACATCACATGCACAATGAATAATTGCGTAAAGTCCTGTGAACTCCTTCAGGTGATGTTAAGTTCTCAAATAGAAATGAAACTGGAAGGGGAAAAAATGCTAGCTAAAATACCAAATTTTAAACGAACATTGATAAATTCAGAGTGAGGTATATTTTCAATCAATGTGAATCTTTGTTCCTTTTTTTAAATACTAGTCAAAGTAGTCATACAATCTTCTTTCTATGTTACTCCAAAGAGAATGAGAGAAACTGTATGCTTGTCAAATTCCTGAAATTATGTTATTCTTTTCGAATTTACATCTCAAAATGTACACCGCTGTAACCTTTAAAAAAAAGGTAAATTCATAGTTTCTGTGCATCAAACTGAATGGTAAATAGAAACCCTGAATTTAACCAATAAAAATTGCTTCTAAATCAGGTTTTAACATTTTAGTGTATAGATTTAAGACACACATTGACTTTTCTGTCATCTATATTAATCGTTTTTAAAATCATGATATTATGTACTTGTATAAGTCCATGCTTGGTACTTTAAGGCACTCCAAAATGTTACCCTGGCTTCAGCTTTAGCAAGGCTGCCAATATTGGAGTTCAAAGCATTCATATACTTTCTCCCTTAATAACAGGTACCCAAATACTACACCTGGGTGGGGAGTAACAAAAGTGAATAAATGTCTTACTAAGTGCCATGCCAAGGTTTTGAACCCATGAATTTTGCAAATCCATTCAAGAGTATATAACACTCAACTACAATACTTCTGGAGGATGAATCACTATTATTCATTAACTCCTTCATGTCAAGTTACAATGTTTTTTCTATATTTTTGATGCTCAATACCCTAGTTTTTCATTCAGCGAGGTGCGTCCATCTCCTTTTTGATCTGGGGGGAAAGGTGGGGACAAAGAAAAGAAAGTAGAGATATATGGAAATGTTTATAATCACATACAGGTACATCAAACCAAACAATTATTAGTTTATTCTTTAAACACATGCTTATCTAAAGAATTTATTCTAGCAATAATCCTAGTGCAAAACATAATACAAATTATAGAACCTTTTTTCTTGACTCCCTAGTGATGGTCCATTACATTCACTTGAATAAAAAGAAAGTCCAAGGAGGTTGTTCATTTGGTGAATTTCCATTTGGTCTACAACCAGTTCGTCTACTACCCAAGTAGTCTATTCCAATGTGGTCTACACCCAGCCCGCCTACTATCCACATGGTCTAATAATCATTTCATCTACATATCATTTGGTCTAATGACCATTTAGACTAACAGTCATTTGGTCCAATTTCCATATGGTCTAACCATGTGGATAGTAGACAGCCTGAGTGAAGACCACATGGGAAAAGACAAATTGGGTAATAGACAAACTGGTTGTAGATCAAATGTGTTGATGACGTTGACTTGCTCAGAAATTTGTCGCCCTCTAGTGGCAGCTGATTTTTGGTTCGATGGTGCAAGCTGGGTTTTGTTTGTTACCGAATGTTTTGATTTGTCACAAATCGTATTCTGAGGGATATTCAGTTCACAAAAGGGCACAGAGGTCAGTTTATTTATATATTTGATGTTTGCTTGCAATTAAGTGCTGTTATGTAAAGGATTATGAAGATTAATTTGGATATAAAGCCAAGTCTGGCTGTATGTAGCGATACGTTCATGTACACATGTAATGTGCGACTGTGTAGGAATTTACGTAGAACGGTAAAACCATTTATGAAATATTGTATAAGGTGAAGAGTAATGACTGATATATATGACTTATGACTCTATGAGACAGGTTTCATTTATCATAGTTATAAAAGTACTTGTATTAGGGTAATTTAGGACAAAGATAAATGAAGGTTACAAGGAAGGTCTGGAAGGATCTGCACTTTCTACTTACATAGAAAAGCATATGTGGGGCAATGAAAAGTCATTATTCTTTCGTTATTGGAGTTGATTCAATTTAGCTAGGCTGTCAAGTTACAAGGAGCCATAGAAGCCTTATGAATTGTATGACATAATGATTATAACGATTGGCAAGGGTTTATAGCCAAGATTATTTTGCGTAGATGATTCTGTGATCGATCGAAACTGTAATTGATATAAATGCTCATTTCCTTATTTGGTAACGTATTGAAGCATTGCAGTTGTGGTTAGATTCATTTGCATATGTACTTATTATGCTTGCAATTTTGTCTTTGTCATACAGTTTTCACGGAATTGAAGGATGGATACGGAGACGTGAAATAAAAAAGGACAACTCCAGTCGAAGCTTGTGTCTGAATTAATTTATCGGGTTTTCGCGACTCTACCACAGTTACAAAATGGCTGTAACCGTTCATTTCTAGTAAGCCTAAATTTTTGTATTAAGTACCCTACTTGATGATTCTGTTTCTACAAAAGACAAATTGTTCACTGTTTGAAAATCCTTGCAGGAATGTGTCTCATGTGACATTCTCTTTCACATTATGATGCAATTTAAGTGAAATGTTGCCATCAATTTTTTTGAGCTCCCAACACTTTATTTAACCCTTCACCCTAATTCAATCATATTCAACTTTTTGACAGATCAGAATAAAACACTTCAATGCTGTCTTAAAATTATTTATATTTTCAATTGGATGATATTGCTTCCATTTTCATCAACAAGGAAACATGTTCAGATTTTTTTTGAAAGTTGAATCCTAGGTAGGATGATCTTAAAGGGATAGTCCACCCCAGGATTTTCTTTAGCTGACGATATAGACCTAATAATACCATGAAGAATGATACAAGTCTCATTAAAATCCATGATCACATAACAAAGATATATCGACTTTTTTATCGAAAATCAGCCGCCCCCCAAATGCAAATGCGTTACATGGGCATGAAATGATCGCCAAAAAATAACCGATAGTATCGAAATTGTGACGTATGTTGCGAGCTGCCTTCTTATTTCGCAGACATTCACTTTCGCTTTCACTTTCATTCATGATTCGTCGTGTCAGTGCGATAACAGTGTACCGCGAGCGAAAGTGAATGTCTGCGAAATAAGAAGGCAGCTCGCAACATACGTCACAATTTCGATACTATCGGTTATTTTTTGGCGATCGTTTCATGCCCATGTAACGCATTTGCATTTGGGGGGCGGCTGATTTTCGATAAAAAAGTCGATATATCTTCGTTATGTGATCATGGATTTTAATGAGACTTGTATCATTCTTCATGGTATTATTAGGTCTATATCGTCAGCTAAAAAAAATCCTGGGGTGGACTTTCCCTTTAATCTACGTACCTGTAGGAGGCTGCCAATCCGTGTAATCCTCACTCTCTTCCATCTTCTCTCCTTCAGTATCCCTTAATGATGCTAGCATACCTCCCACAGACTGGTGACTTGATCCGTCTCCTTTGAACCCTGCCTTGCTTGGCCCTCGAGAGGGACCTTTTACCAGTCTCTTTCCTACAAATGGGAATGGAAATTGTTCAATCTTTATTTAACACTTTGGGTGGGCTATGCGTACACAAGAAAAATAATAACAAGTCAGAAACAATAGATACATCATAAACACATTACAAGAATGCATATATGGCTGGCTGGCCCAGATCTAACAAATATATTTAGTGAACAAGTGAAGCTACACGTAGGCAAACTATATTCACAGGCTTAGTGGTCATTAATCAAGCAAATATATTCAATGAGTATGTCCTTTTTTTAAACCAAGTGTACAATTTCTGTTTTGGCAAGATACTTTCATGGGCAGTAATATATTATGAAATGCTAGCAAATTAACAAAATGTCCTGCTCTATCATGAAATTCTATAATCACGAAATTTTCAGAGCACTAATATGCTTTTGAATGATTGCACTTTGCAAGGAATTTTCCCTTCATCCATAGACATTCATAACAATCCCATGTCAAATGGAAACTGTTGAAAGCAGAGAAGGAATCCCTAACAGATCCTTTATCAATACCTGTTGTATTCTGCATACTTGGTGGGGGCATAGCCGGACCGTACATCTTCTTAGATTTCACTGGAACCACACCCTCCTCCTCCTCCATAGTATCTATCGACTGCTCCTTAGGCATGGCAGGGGGCATGGCTACACCATACACTCTTTTGGGTGGGGAGGAAGATGGAGGGAGAAGAGCATCTTCCTTCTCCATAGCAATCGGTGTTGTATCCATCTCATTGATAGCATCCATCTCATTGGATGATGAAGGAGGAGGCATTGCTACTCCATACACTCTTTGGTGCTGAGCTGGTTGAGCTTCACCCTCTATCCTCTTCAATGCTTCCATCTCACGACTCCCACACTCTCCTGCATTAAGGACCTGATAAAACAAAGAGAATAGGAATTGAGACACAGAACTTTGCAGGGCAATACAAGCAAATATCTTCACATGTCTGATGGGATAACATCTGCAGATGGCCTTTACCGCAAAGCTGCTCGGCTGGACCACCTGCTGCATGAGTTGTTCTTTGAAAAAGAGCCCCTGCGCAGACTGTCCTCAATGAGACCTCTACGCCTATATGTTAAGAACCTTGAGGTAGCTGGTGTTACAAAACCAGCTACCCCTGAGAGGCTCAAACCCATATCTTAAGGCTTGGTCCTCTCACCATCATGGCAGCAACCTTCCTAGGAAAGGCTGGGTTTAGCTGAACCGCCTACGATCAGGCACAGGCCGCTCTGCAGCAAGCACGAAGCTCTGGGGTCTCAAATACTCTGACCTGTGTTCATGTGGTCAAATTCAGGCTCTTGAGCATGTCCATGCCCCCTCACTGATGGACCTACAACTGATGTCATATTTAGATTGTCAGTTTGAAAAAGCTATGGTTGATATACAACATTATGATAGGTAAATAACAGTGAAGAGATACAAAGAATACCAGTTTAGAAACTTTGAGGTTATAATAAATATTGGCAAACTCAATTCTTGGAGAGGAAACCCACCTGTTTTTCATGTGTACTCTGACTCCTGATTTCTGTATCTTCATTATCACCAGCATCTAACAAGAAACCAAAAAAGGAAGAAAAAAGAGCAAAGTTTGAGGAGCAGACATTTTTACATTCTATCATGTTATGCATCACAGAACAAGGTTTATCAAAAAGTCCCTGCTGATCTGATACACTCTTGTCTATTAATGAAAAATGATGCAGGTAGGGATATATGATTATTCATATCCCAGGTAGAGATATGAATATTCAATTCCAAAACAATGAATGATTGGTAACAGTTGTAATGTTTTAAAACCATGTGTTACGTTGGAGAATCACTCTTTTCTCTCATAATACACATTAATTCTCTGTTGATTTAGTTACGCAAACATGAAAAACAGAAATGTATTATCATACAATAGACTCTGGAATAATGAAATAGGTTGGGTATTTTTCATTTAGAAATTGGGTATTTTGTTTTTCTCTTCTTGATGTGGTTTACCTACCATTTTACTACGTATTATGTGCTATTTACCTTCATTTTCATCCTCCTCCTCTTCTTCTTCCACCTCTTCTTCTGTTTCCTTCTTTAACTTGAAAGCATTTATTTGAATCTTTGAGATAGTGAGAGAGGGAGAGAGAGTGAGAGAGAGGGAGAGAGAGGGAGAGAGAGAGAGAGAGAGAGAGAGAGGGATAAACAATATGTGCAATGTTAATGAATATAACAAATATTACAAATAACAAAACATATAGACAAGGAGGGACTCTAGCTGAAATATAAGTGATCGAGCATTGTTGATTTCAGATCAAATAGGGATACCAAATAACTATCCCCATTTCACAATAATCTGGATAAATGTCTTCACTGGGGATGATAATGCTCGTCTTTCAATACTGATTTCTTCACTGTGGTACTCCAGAGTACGAGACTCAGTATGACTGTGTTAATTTTCTTAAAGAAAAACAAAAATTTGTATTCTGCATGCAATTCAATAGGGATGTCGAGAAACCATATCATCAACGCAATTAAAACTTGAAAATGAACATACTTACAAGAGCCTAGCAGGAATTTAATTGATCGTCTTTTATTCTGGGTTACTTGGCAACAAAGAATCACGGTTCAATACATCTTTTTTCTCAATTCACCATAAATTCACAAACTGAATAACCTAAAAATACAACAAATAATATATTTGACAATGTTCTATATTCTAATGATAGGGAAGGAATTTTCTGCTTGGAGATATGCAACCAGAGGACTTGCATCAAATAGGGACTATCACTCGCATAAAATCTAATCTGTACCTACCTTTGGTTGGAATCTATCTTTGAAGTTTGATTTGGATTTCATGGAACCAGTCATGGGCAAAGCCTTGCCTTTAGGAAGGGATTTCAACCTGAAAATAATAGCACAGATGAAGGGATAACAATGTAAACTGATAAAGAACTAAGTTCTAGAAGACAACAATATCTCTGAAGTATCTCATGCATTCAAGAGATGAACATGCCTAAATTCAAGTTATGCTTATGTAAAACAAAAGTACATCTTGAAGATTAGACATTTGTAAGGTGTCCTGCATCAAAAACTGATTTCCTTGGACATTGAGAGGAGTAATAATGCTACATGTACATGATTATATAAAAGGATTCCTCAAAATTATTGAAACTTGTAAATCACAAGTATTGTTCTACATATGTTGAAAAATATAAAACTGAAGATGATAGTGGAATGATTGGGGAAAGCATTGTGCACTTTAAAAGAAAGACATTTTATTGTGATTGTAGGTAAAGTTCAAATACTGTTAGAAAGGAATGATAGGTTTTCGATTAACATATCCATTGTGATTGAACAGTATGATCATAGTGAAAAACATGTATCTACCAAGATAGTTTTTACCTTGAAAAAAAGCATAGTTTACTTTTATTGAAGTTTTCATACAGTTTCCAATGCTTGATGATATACATTAATATGGAAAACTCTAGATGTCGTAATAGACAATCAAGAAACATGACCTCTAAACCCTACACATACCTGGGAGGCTCTGGAATATGCGTAGGTCTGGCCACCTGGACTAGCTTCTGTAGTCTGAACTGTTCCTTCCTAAGGTCCACCACCTTGAACTTAAGTTTGGCCCTCTGAGCCCTGTCGTGTGAACTGCCCCCAGCCTTCAGGCTAGCAATGAAATCATCCAGGGTGTCTGATTCTCCAGACTTTGGTTGAACTGCAGAAAAAAAAGGAAAATTCAGAATAATTCCACAGAATCTAGAAGTAATCAATGCCAATGTCTCAAATTAAACAACATATTACATTAGACAGTGTTTAAAAACCCTGTCTTCTGGTTAGGTAGCAGAACATCACAATTATCAGTATGGACAAAAGTAGCAGAAGCTTTGAAAGACCCATTTTGGAAGGTCACCCTTGCATATGAAATCTGAATAGATTTGAAAACACCTTTGTTTTTACCTTTTAATAGTATTCCTGTTTCTAAAATCAATCAGATGCATGATTTTCTTTATTTCAGACTAGTATCTAAAGCTCTTTAATGTAGAGATGGGTAACATGTTATGCGCTATAAAAGGACATAATATCAATATCATTTACAACTGATGCAGTCAGAAAAAGACACATAACATGTGGTATAGAGAGCAATATTGTTGATAAGTTCAACTACAATACTGTGTCTGAATCTAGACGATGTATGTAGAAAAATGCCATTTCTTGTCAATTTGCGTAGTTAGTCCCAAGTGGTTTCGAACATTAGATTCAATGTTCTAACAAACATTGCAATTCCTTTATCCCCACATTACCTTTCTTGGCTTCTTCAAGTTTCTTTTCTGTTTCTGCAAGCTCAGCATCAACTTCTGTAAGCTTTGCAAGCTAGATGATAGAATATACAAAAATATGAAATTATTTTCAATTTTTAATAATAAATGTACCAAAAAAGAAGTAAACTTTGATGTATGATAAAATAGTTTAAAATACTTGCTGTTGCATGTAGGTATTTTGATCTCAATGCAGGTTTGATCACAACATTAAAATTTATATAATTAATCATGCTCTGCCTGAACTGTACAAATGAAAGAATTCTTTTTAGTCACCAACGGAAAGAGCCAATACCCAGGGTCATATACATGTAACAAAATTATATAATTACAGCAAATTCATGCAAATTATAGTTATAGATGTTTCAAAATATCATTGTTGATAAAGTTTAGAAATTTTAGACACGACATGTCATAATAAGGATCAAGCTTGCAGTTGCAAAGGCATTGAGTGTCACTAGTGCACAACAGTTTGATATCAAGAGCCTTTGAAGACCTTAAAAGCTATTAAATAGATTTACAACTTCCATTTAAAAAAGTTTTGAAGCTAGATGTAGATATGGAAAAGAAAATAAAAATTTGTAAGATTTGTTATATATCACACATGTGTCACCCTGCAGTGCATCACAATCATCGAACCACCACCTACGGTCATCTTCACAATTAAACCTCGTATCTACTTCAATATCAACTCGTTCTTATGATCATCGCTGTTTTTAAAAGCTTCTGATGAACTTTGGAACAAACTACCTTTATATGTCAAAAACTGTCAGACTGTCAACCAATTCAAAACTTGTCTTAACTCTTATCCTGCCATGGGACTGCTAGCGCGCTATTGTTATAGTGCCATGTGCACGCGAGCGTGCTATCGATTGGAAGCCACGTTCATGCTAGCGAGCCACCGCTACGGTGCTTTGTGCGCGCTAGCGCGCAGATGTAATAACAGTTATTGTTCATGCCCATTGCACCGTGCTGAGTGCTTTTGCAGCGCTATTGAAAGTACCATCGCGTGCATCAGATTATCGGCTTTGGATTACGCGTCTTTGTATACAACAGTCAGATTGGATTTTCTCGAGTAATTCAGCGATTTTTTTTTTGTAAAGATTTAAATAACACGCACTTGAACCAACCATCAAATTAACTTGGCACGCAGGAGATTAGCACTGTGGCACAATAGGAATTAGCACTGTGGCACTGGGTGCATTGTATGGGTGGCAGCTTAAGAGTTAAGACACATTTATTCAAAATTGCTTTTGATGATTAGCTTACTCTGTTTACATCAATTGATGTATATTTAATATGTATTGTAATTTGCAGGTTTATTTGTAACTTTTTGTTTGATATATAATTGTTTGTCATTGTATTTTGTTAGTTATAGCGCTTAGAGACTTTGTGGAAAGCACTTTATAAGCACCGTTTTATTATTATTATTATTATTACCAAAGAGTCATATGTCTGAGCCTTCTCTTGTAGAAGACCAGCTTTCTTCATTCGTTGTTTCCTCTTCTGTTCGATGGCTCCAGTTCTGTCCAAGAACGTATCATCATCGCTGTCATAGAAGTCATCCTGAGCCCAGTCTTTGGCTTTCCTCTTCTTACTTTCTGTGGTTTTTCAATGCAAACAGTTACATGCTCAAATGTATGAAGGGATACATTCAGGACATTGCATCACTGTAAAATAATACATAAACAATTTATACTTTGACATCACTCAGCTCAACTGCCTGAGTATATATTCAGAGAGAGAGAGAGAGATATATATATTAAATAATTGTATTGGTAAATACCTACATGTACCTACCATATAGAAACTTAAATGAAAGACAGAAAATATTTATTCACAAAGCCTAGTTTGTTGGTCCGAAAACATATTTACTGCATGATTAACAAATCCCATTTACCAGCAGTTCAGATGCTGGTAAGTTTTAATGATAAGAAATTGTTTAAAGCCCATCTGTACTAGTTTGGCCAGGGGGATTAGACCACCCAGCGAGGTCACTGACAAGTGGCTATCTCATCAACTCAGCTCTCAATTAACATAAGAAAAAGAGGATCATGGGGGACCAACCGGCACCGCTTAGGCATTTTTTTCTATATAGAGGGAGCAAGTAGCTACAATTAGTACAGTGGGGCTTTAAAAAAATGTGTTGTAGATGTGATATCATACCATGGGTTGCCTGTCTCAGAACCCCATGAGCATCAAGAATGCGACAAGCTTCCAAAGCACAGGCTATGACTGCTTCCTTCTTCTTGCCTGAGACCGATGCTTCTGCGTAGATTGGAAGCCCTACTTGATCATCCAGAGGCAGCCTGTGATCAATACGTTCAAAGTTAAATCAGATGGGAATGGAATCTCAAAAGAATTTGGGAAGCATAGAGACTTAAATGTAATATTTGTCACGAATTATGGTATACTAAACAGAGTTGAGAACTACAACATCAAGTCAAGTCAAGTACAAGCAGAAAACTGGTCTTTTTAGGCAATGCTCAAAACAGACAACCGAGAGGGTAACATGTTCAACATTTATTTGTTGGAATTATCATTTCAAAATCAATTTGGAAGCACATAGAGACAATGATGAACTTTCATATGCGCTACATAAAAATGGGATGATATTATTATTAATATCTGGATATGCAGATGGAGCTCTTTCATTCACTTGGGTCAAGATAAATTGCAACTTTTCACAAGGTACTTGTCAAACTGCAACAAAGGTTGATTGATTACATTTGAAACGAACTGCAAGGAATTCAGAGTTTGTTTTGGTATGATATCCATAAGTCACAATAAGTCACGATCAAACGTCAATATACTTTTCTTAATTCATGTTTTTAGGGGGCTCTAGAGCAGGAAAGCAATACAAAGCAAAATAAAAGAAGAGACAATGAACTGTAAAATCAGGTGACTTACTGTACTCTGCAAACATACTGATGGTCGAAACCACTCCCTTTCTCATCCACTTCATATTCTAACTCAACATCTATACAAACAAAAAGGAAAGAAAATGAGACAGTAAAAGGTTGGTATATAGTTTGTTCAGGCATTGAGAGGTAAAATGGAAATACATGTAGCTAAAATTTGAATTATTAAACAACAGACAGATTACATCTTTGATAATATTGTTTTAATCTATCTAATTCTGTAAAACAAGGAAAAAAATAGCTCATTGGAAATGCTTACAACCAAACTACTGGCTTTTATCAAATGCATCCAACATATCTTCCACGACCAGGATACTTTTTGCTCATTAACCCTGTTTGTCTGATTCTTCTATTTTCCCTACTATCTCTATTATCTCTACGATCTATTTTTTCCTTTAAATCGTATATAACTTGTATTTTTGTAATTTGTATTTATTATTTGTAAATAATTTGTAATTACTATTGCTGACATTTTTTTGTAATGTCTTCTTTTGTATACAAACTTGGGCTTGTGGCCGAAAGCAGGATCATTAATCACCGCATTGAAATAAAACAAACAAACAAATAAACCTTACAACACATACCTTCTCTCTCAAAGAATCCTCTGAGTGTTTTCTTGGGATCCTTGATATAAGCAGCCTCTCTGTCTTCCTGGGTTTCCATTGAAGCAAAGGGATTCTCTTCATCAGACTCTTCCTCCTCTTCATCACCACCCATACCTAGAAACAATCAAAGAGTTTGGGTAAAAAGGGTTGTTAAAGACTGTCGAATAAATACAAGTGCCCTCACTTCACAACATCTTCAACTTGCTTCTTACTGCTTCATGTGAATCTAAGTTGCAATGACATAGGTCTTTCAAGACAAAAAAAACAGTATGATTACACATTATAATCATACTTATACTTGTGTCACAGTCAAAACTTAAAGGAGCATTTGTAGATGAGAATTCCTATATAGAATAGTATTGACAAATTAAAGAGGTCAAGTCATGATTCGTTGCTTATATGTAGCTCTAGTCAAACGCTAGAAACTCTTCGGTCCAAACAATGTAGTAAATGATATTCAAATGAATTGTTCAGTCTGTGTACCTCATTAATATTCAATAGCTGAATAGCATCAATTTATTTAGTATACATCCTTGTAAAATCACTTATTTCAAATTTGTCCTGCTGTCTGCATAGCTATATGTTTGTTTATAAATCTCACCCCAATCAATGCCTTCTGATTTCTTTTCTTGAGCTTTCACAGCTGCCATCTCTTTCTCTGCTTTTCTCTTCTTCTTCTCTTCCATCTGCATCATCTGTTTTTGTCTGAGTTCCTTCAGCTCTGTGATAGTCATATCAGATTCTTCCTCTTGCTCACCAGATGGTCCCTGCCATTACATTTGAATAAAAATCACAAGAGGCGATGATTAAATCACAACAAAATAATAAGACTAGAATCCATTACTTCTAAGCACTAGCCTGCGAGTCCAGATTCTATGAAACAACATTAAATAGAATACTTCCCAAAATCTGGGCTATAATCATTTTGGGGGTATATATTACATTACTTGGATACATGTATTCCTCTTCTGTATTTTTACACAAGAGATTTTTCACACAGGTTTAAAAACTGTTATGCTCTGCAAATGTGTTTTTTTTTTAAATCTACAATTTTGTAATATTTATTTTGCAAGCTGTTACAGAAATTCTCTTTACATTTCTAAGGATGTTACTTTAACTTTCATTTCCAATTGAATATTCTTGAAAGACTTCAATTGGCAAGTTGAATTGAATAAGTTGAGAAAAAATAAATAAATCACTCCCTTCAGTAAGGCATCGACATTTTCATTTAAGTTTTCTGTTTGAATTGCAAAAGAGACATTACTCAAAAGGTACATGACTCCCCCCCCCCCCCCCCAAAAAAAAAAAATATATATATATATAAATACAGTCTAGACTTCCTTATAATAATAATAATAATAATGAATTAAAAAAAAAAAAAAAAAAAAGCAAAGGCTTGGCTTCCACTGCACAAGATGATTTTCAATCTACCTGTAGGATAAAGAGTCTTGTACTTCCTCCAAGTTTGAACATATGTCCCACATTCATTCTGTAAAAGGCTTTAGCCTTTAATTGCTGCTTGTTAAGGAAAGACCCATGAGTGCTTCCCAGATCAAAGACATAAAAGCCTGGATCATGCTCGCCATCTCCTGTAGGTCTATATTGAAGGACCATGTGGTAACGTGATAAGGAAGGGTGGTCCATCTGAAAATCACAAGATGCTAATCGTCCAAATACATGGTATGGTTTGTCATTCAATGCAACTTTGGAGAGAATGCTTCCATTTTTCAGTACTTCGAGGTGATACTCTTGGCTAGGGACACCACTCCATGATGGTTCTTTATATGGAAGAGGAGGCGCATTAACAGCTGCTTTTTCATTTTCTTCTGAATTCTTGTCAAGCCTCTTCGAAACATCAGAACTTTTATCTTTCTCTTCCTCTTTTGACTGAGCTGCTTCATTTCCTTGGAAAGAACCGTGTTTTGATTTAGGAAGAGACTTGGGCAAGGCAAATGCAATTGTACCCTTTTTAGGTCCTTCAACTGATGATGGAACTGCAAAACCTGAGCTCGTTGATGCAGTTTCATCATGATTGCTGGAACTGTTTTGTCCATGTTTTTTGGAACTCAAGTTTATATCTGGCAGTTTAAACCTTGGTCCAGATTTTTTCTTAGCTTGATCAGAAGAACTGGATGAATCTGCTCCTTGTTCACTTTTCATTTCACTTGCATCATCTTTCTCACTCTTTGTGGAATCACTGTGGTCGTGGTCGCAGGTTTCAGCAGGTATGGGTGCATCCGTGCTGGATACGCACCCCGCTCCTTTCGGCACAAAGTCCTGGGAAGATTCGGTTGCTGCAACGCTTGATCTTTCTTCAGTACTTGAAGCTAAAACTTCAATCGATGTGTCATCAGCCATTCTGGAAAGTCCACCAGTATCGCTTGATGAAACTTCACCTGTATTTAGACACCGATTTGTTTCCACATCATCACTACTCGACGACACCACTTCGTTTTGGTCTATCGCTGACTTTTCCATGGAGCTGGAGGCGGCCATATTGACAATTAGTGTTGTCTTACAATTCAGCCTTATTAAACCTTTATTGAACATGTATGAAAGTATCATATAAATAATATAATCACATAATTTATGTTTAAAAATGTAGAAACAATCTAGTTCAGGATATTCAATTATCTCTGTGAACAAAACAAGAAAATATTGTGTAAATCATATTTTTTGGCTATGTCAGGTAAATACTTGACAAGTTGACAGGCATGACAAAAGGCTACCGGTAAGTATATATCATCGGTGGGGTGACAAAACCTCGTATCTCCATTTATTGAGATTTTGATTTTTTTGCATAATTTTGTACCTAATGGCTTACGACACCAACTGATAAATCCATGGAACGCCTCCTCGTTTTTTCACAAATTCCACACAAACCCCTTTAAACTAAAACCTCGTACGTAACTTTAACCCCCTTTGGAGCTGCACTGACAAAACCTTGTAACATATGTTATATAATTAGATACGTAATTCCTTTTCCTTAATTGTAACTCACACACGGCCTAACAGTACCGAAGTTAGTGTATTCAAATCCTCGTAACTTATTCAACCAAATCCTCATAACTCATTCAGAGTTAAGTAAGAACTCGTATCTCAATTTGAATAAAAACTTAAAACTCGTATCTCAATGTAGATAAACGCAAAAACCTTGTAACTCACTTTCAAATATAAAAACAATTATTTTACTGTATTTCAACAATGACATTAAAAATTGTATAAATATTCCAGTTTTAAAAAGAAAGGACGGTGTCACAGCACTAAATTTGTTGAGACAGGAAAGTTTTTTTGCTCTCCTGAAAATTCATGATTTTTGAGATACAAGGTTTTGTCACCCCACCGACGATATACATTTTCACTTTGTGATATGAATTTGCATAGGCGGTAGGGGAAGAAGGGAATGAGCAAAAAGAGATGAAAAGAAAGAAAATCAAATAGAGAAAAAGGTGTGCATATTTTCAATTCAAATTTTATTGGAATCAGTGTATAACTGATTATGTAGGCCTTCAAGTAGTTATGCTTTATTGGTCATTATTAGATTTTCATCTCTTACTTATATTCCTAAAACTTCACAATCTAGCTCTCCCTTGATATCTTCTCGATCAATTCATTTTCCAATAACACGTCTTAAAACAATGGTTAGGAATGTTTCAATAGAGTAGATGAATTAGCTATATATTCTAGGAGTCTATGTTCAATATTCATTTCACAAATACAATACCCCCCCCCCCCCTTCCACATGATAAACACACTCACACACTCTCTAACCCTCACCCATCAGCCTATTCAAGTCATCAATGTAAGAGATTCATCTCAGTATAGTTTGGTTACATACTCATAGGCCCATACATTGTGTCCCTTTGATAGTTAAATAAATTAAATGTATCATGTTAAAAGCATTTTTGTAGGATGTGAATTATTCTTTTATATTCCCTTTGTATGGAAAGAGAGACTTTTTGCTCAAGTTTATTCTATTCTTCATTCCTTTTTTCGGGGTGGATAAAAATTACAGTTTTCCCATACAAATTTACGTTAACAAATGTACAGAAAAAGACAAAATATTACAAACAAACGTGAGTAAAAAGAAAAATAACAAAACAAAGATTTATTTTTAATAATAGCATGATTTATTTGACATTTTTACATTTCACTATAATCGTTGTCTGGTTAACCTTCGTGTTACTACCTCCAGTTGAATAGATTTGGCAAAATAGTTGTATCCTGGTCTAAATGTTGAAGCCTTTCAGGGAAATCAAAGCTTAGAGTGACAAAGGTATTGCAACTGAAATAAGTTTAAAGAATCATGGGTCCCCACAAACCGAAAAATCAATGAACAATTCTTTATTTAAATGTAAATATGTCATAGATAATAATACATTTCATAATGTACAAATAATAACATCTATTCATTTCAAACACCATTCGAGCATGTTTGTATAACAAACTGTGTAGAAGGTATATGGGTAACTATGAGTTGTACCATGATTATGCCAAAATCTTAATGACAATAATTGATATGGTACTCTTATATATATGGTACAACCAAGTTCAGCTTTCAATCATCAAAATACAACATTTTAAATTCTTTAAACTCTCATTCTTAAAATGTATTTTTGACTATGGCTTACAATGCTATACAGTGCTCCAGTGATCTGTTTTTAGGATGCAATACTGTTTGGATAAATGATAATGCAATTGCAGTTTAAGGACCCATGCACTGATCATGGCATATCAAATTGGCAACTATAGTATGCCACATGTGGCAACTTGTCATGTCATACACAAAGGTAAAAGAAATGTAGCTTTTATAGAAATATGCATTGAGCAGCCAACATTATTGATATATCATGCATTTGAATTAACATGATAATGCACAAAAATTGTTATTCCAAGATTTCATTACATTTTTAAGTACCGGTAGTATAATTTCAGGTTTATTGTATAGACATCCTTTATATGACCATACAATGCTGCTTATTCAGTAAATTTACCAGCTAGTAATGGAGGTCTTTAGAAATTCAGATCTTTCCAGGCGCGTAGCCAGGGGGGGGCGGTGGGGGCGGTCGCCCCCCCCAAAACGCCGGCCAAAAAAAAAAAGAGAGAGAAAGAGAAGAAAAAAGCAAGAGGACGTAGGAAGAAAAAGGGAAAAGGAGTCAAGAACGGTGCAACGAATCGTCTTCTTTCTCTCATAATTTAATGAAACGTCAAAGCTTCCGCGCTTTGCGTGGAAAGGGGAAAAACTGAAGACAGATAAGGATAAAGAGTCGGGAAAGGTACAACGAATCGTCTTCTTTGTCTAATAATACGTCAAAGCTTCGCGCAGGAGGACGGGGGAGGGGACTGAATTTAGACAAGGATTAAGAGTCGAGAAAGGTACAACCAATCGTCTTCTTTCTCTAATAATTTAATGGAACGTCAAAGTTTAGCGCGAGAGGGGGGGGGGGCGGAATTCAGACAAGGATTAAGAGTCGAGAACGGTACTTTGAGTCGTCTTCTTTCTCTAATAATTTAATGAAACTTCAAAGGAGGAAACTGAATTCAGATAAGGATTAAGAGTCGAGAATGGTACATCGAATCGTCTTATTCTCTAATAAATTAATGAAACTTCAAAGGAGGAAACTGAATTCAGATAAGGATTAAGAGTCGAGAATGGTACATCGAATCGTCTTATTCTCTAATAAATTAATGAAACGTCAAAGCTTCCGTGCTTCGCGCAGGAGGGGCGGACTGAATTCAGACAAGGATTATGAGTCGAGAAAGGTACAACGAATCGTCTTCTTTCAAAGCTTCCGCGCTTCGCGCGGGAGGGGGGAAACTCCCCCTCCCTGCACCCACCCCCCTAGGGAGCGCGCTTCGCGCACTCTTTAAGTGATTCGCACGCTTCGCATGCTCACTACCGCCCCCCAAAAATCAAATCCTGGCTACGCGCTTGGATCTTTCTCACATAATTTCTGTTTTATTTTTAATTCCCAACTGATCTATATCTGAATTGAACTGATACCACTTGTCCACTTTCAGAAATTTACAAGATGAGTAGAGAATAAGTAACTCTAGCCTACTTTTAAATGGAGTAGGTTTTTAACTGCTTTCTTGTGATTAGTACTCCCTCCCACTTAATATTATTGTTCTAGTGAGTTTGGAGTAGGCAGACTGTCACTCCAGATCAGTTCAACACACACCCATTGACATCATTGAGAACCCACTCCACCAACAAGCATGCTGATGCTTCAAAACTTGCTATAGTTGCCTTTGAACATGGCAAAAAGTGGGGGTGAGTGGTACAAGCAGTACTGATTTATTAAAGGAGAATGATATCCAACTTTTTAGTTTGAACTTTTCTCACAGGATGTTTCATTGATCAAAGCAGATCAGCTAACAACAACATGACTGGATTTACAACTTGAAGAATAAAGACTACATCCCAACATCCCAGTCTTGATGACAAGATCAACACTAAGGCCCGTCTTACGTCACAACTTATTTGCGATCGATATCGATTTATCAAATCGCAACTATGTACAGTACATAAGAGATAGGAGACTGCAAACTTGTGATTGATTGGAGGACTTATGATTGATTTGGATCAATCGCAACTCTTTGTGAGATGGGGCCCTGATCATCACTAGACCCGACAGAAAATGACATTACCCTTACGGTACAAATCCCTTGTTTTCAAGAAGGTTTGGAGTCAGTTTGGTTGACTAAAAGCAAGCTTTGTGAGGTTATGAACATGTGCACATCAGTAATGATAGTCACATTTGTATAGCACTTAATACTACGTTTTTAAGCGCTTAAACCTTGTAATTATTATTACCCCTGTCATTGGATTCAACTGCTAATCCACACATAATAGAGCACATGCTCCGCTTCCAGGGGAGTATAAATTAAAATATTTACAGTCTTGGATTGCAACCATATCCAATGTACTGTGATATAAACATACATATCATATCAAATAGTTCTGGACATAGGGTTGACATCATTAAAAATACAAGGAAGACCATGGACAATTTATCTATGCATTATTCCTCATCATTTCTTCTTCTTCTTTTGAATGCGATTCGGTGTTGACAGCTTGACCTTTCCTGGTATATTCCTTGATAGATCTGCATCCTGAAAAACAAGGAAAAGAAAGAGAAAAACAAAAAATAAATTGAAAATATATAGCAAACTAAAGTTATACAATTAATTACCGGTACAATGTGAGATCTACAAATGATATGCACATTATATCCTGTAATGGACTGGGATGTCTTGTAGACAAAATTGAAATGTTAAATGTTTTGTAAAAAAGTTAGTTGACCATATTTCTTTTTCAAATCTTTATAACATATAAAAAGACATCCATAATATGAAGTATACATTTTAACTTTCTTTAACTCGACTAGGGAACATGGGATGAGCACCGACAGTATGAGGAAGATGAGGAATACAAACCTTGACTCCTTTGAAAAGGTCTTTCTCTCTTGGAGTTGTTTCCTTGGAGTGTTGAAACATATTGAGAGTAGTCTTAGCAGCTGTTGAGGAGTATAAGAAACAGTCACATATTACGTATGACAAACGCTACATGATACATGCAGCTGTGTAGTAAATAAATGTATCATCCTTGAATGGTGATGACTCTGCAAATTAAATTGGAATATATATATAATTCAATAAATTTATCATGATTTTCATAGGAAATATGATTGAAACTTAAAACTTTTCCCAAGTATTTGTATCCCCTCCTTCCCAAACAGAATAATTTTAGGATCTTCCATTGTGTTTATGATAAATGTTGACCATTAAATAGCAAAAAGATCTTAATCAGCACTGATTCATTTCTGTATAACAACCATAATGATACAACACATATTTTATTTGAATATAGTGAAGTTTAAGGATTGATTTAAAACTATAAGTACCTTTTCCTTTCTTGCCTGTTCCAGGGGTAAGCTTGACTTTGAATCTGTGTGAAATGGATCAAAAACACAAACATCATTATGTCTCTACAAGAGCTAATATCATTCACATTTCAATTATTGCAGCAAATAGCTTTACAATTTCATATCTTATTCATTGGAAACAGTGAAATACAAAGTGGAATACCAGTCCAAACTGACTTTCACTGAAACATTCTATTCAATTGCACACAAACAAGTAGATTCAGGGTTTGAAGCAGATGAGAATGAAAAAAAACCTATCCTAATTTCAGCTAATTTCACTAAATATAAAAATATTCTGCTTAAAAGCTGTGAACACAGAGGCACTTAGATACTGGGATTATGTAGTAGAAGATTTTCATTAACTTACTTGTAGCTGTTCATGACATTGTACGGGGCACACACTGGTATTGCAAACAGTAGGAGGTCTTCAGGATCAGGACAGCCAGTCAAAGTGTCCAAAACAGATACACTCTCCTAATGAATATAAATAATGTGTACATTAATCATCAATAATTCAACTTTATCAATTAATCATCAATAATTCAACTTTATCAATTAAACCTCTATTTTTTCTACTACGTCATTATTTCTATTTTAATGAGCCGTTATAAACCTATCCCTTCTTCTACGTATGTGATGTGTTTTTTTCTATATCATTTGTACTCTGAATATAACAGTCAACTTTTCCAAAGGTACTTAAGACTATTTGAGATGTTGATCATATTGATTTCATGATCAAATTTTGCTCAGGGCTTCAATTCCTTAAAGATATAAGGTTAGACCTGGCATTGATATTGGGCTAAAAGTAGGGTTAGGAAAAGGCAGGAATTTTCCTAGACTGTAAGATGAAAACTTTTAGAAAGGGAAATACACAAAATAATCAAAAAATAAAGGATTGCAAATCTTACTTCCATCAATTTTGAATTGGCTTCAGCTGCATCTACCTCATCATCAGACTCCTCCTATAAAAAAAAAATGAAAAAAATGAAATAATCAATTTGTGGGCTGGATATGGAGGATACCAATAAAATACAGTCAATGTCAATACTGTATCAAGCTTTATAATAGGATGATAATATAAGCAGATCCAGTCAAATCAAAGAAGATCACCTTGATTTACATGAGTTACATGAGTAAGTATTAGCTGAGTTTGCTGTTGTGTTTTCTTTGCAAAACTTGTTATCATCCTGACTCTAAAACTCCTATCATTGTGCTCCCTGATTGTCTGTCTGTCTCTATCTCTCTTTCTCTTTCTATGTCTCTTTGCCTTTGTCTTCCTCTCTGTATTTTTCTTACATTCTCTCTACCAGTAATGACTATTTACAATACTATATCTCTTTCATTGTCATTTGGGGACTTAAATATGACCAAGATCTGGTACTGTACTTAATATTTTGGATTAAAACAAATCTTGCCTTTGTCCTTGTAATTCAAAAATATGTGCCTCAGAAATTGTAAATATAAATGTCATATCAAAACATTTGTATCAAGATGAATAATGAAGAAAAGCAATATGATTGAAAACTTGTCTCATGACATTCTTTATCTGCTACCTGCGTGTACATTTAATGGTACTTTAGGGGTTAAATGAATGAAGGACGTAAAAAGAAGAAGACAAAGATGACGAAGAAGAAGAAGAAGAAGAAGTAGAAGAAGGAAGAAGAAGAGAAAGAAGGAGAAGGAAGAAAAGAGAAAGAAGGAGAAGGAAGAAAAAGAAGAAGAGAAAGATGAAGAAGAAGAAGAGAAAGAAGAAGAGGAAAGGAGGAGGAATAGGAGAAAAAAAAGGAGGAGGAGAAAAAGATAAGGAAAAATAAAGAAAATACCTGGTTTTGTTCATCTGTTGTTCCTTTCTTTTTCTTAGCTTGCCAGGTGTGTGTCTTTATTACAGGCTTGATAGATGATTCTTCTGTTTCAGAAAATCAAAATAGCAAGCATGCTTTATAACACAGAATTAACTGATTGGGATTCATTATCTCATACACATTGTGCTGTTGGCATTTTCATCCAGGTTGACATGTAGCCAGTTTTCCTTCCCATAATCTGGAAAATTATGTGTGGCAGTAAACAATGCTGCAATGAGGAATTTTAGCAAATTCATAGTGCTAAGCTGACAAAGAACCAATTAGCTGTATTTTCCCCTTTCCTATTCACTGAAGTAATATACCCATCAAGCATTTCATAATCTGAATATCTTGAACTTAGCCTCCCACTGTCACTAAAACATTGGGGACAATGGCATTAAAAGCTTTGTTAACAAGGTTTCCATAATCAACTACAAAATTCCATAAATATTAGTGGAGTGTAATTGACTGTACACTGATTCTCCTTCAAAAAGTCACAAAAAGTTTCGCTAATATTGACAAAAGACGATAATTTGCGCATCAATCAGCTTTGCACTTTTGTCAATTACTTCATTTTCACAATGCCACCATACTTCAACCCACAACTGTCTCTTACCTGAATGTTCTGTATTCTCCTCTTGTTCATCTCCTCCCACAACCTCTTCTGCTCCTACCTCAGTACCATCTCCTTGAACCTCTTCTGTGACCTCTGACCCCTGACCCTGATCTTCACCATCTGTTCTTCCTTGTGATACAACTGACATGCCTTGTCGCTTTTTTTGTGGATTCTGCTGGCCGTCTTTATTGCTTTGTTGCTTAGGTTGTTCATTTTGTTTTGAGTTCTTATTTTGTGCTTGTAGATGTTTTTGATGCGCTTGTTGGAGTTGTTCCTCTTGTCGCTTGGCCTTCCTTCCTTTCTTGCCCTTGATTTCCTTAGAATTACCTGCAGACTGAGAGAGTGAGTGAGAGAGAGAGAGAGAGAGAGAGAGAGAGGTAGAGAAAAATGAGAGAGAGAGGTAGAGAAAAATAAGAGACACAGAGAGAGATAGAGAAAGAAAGAGATATAGAGACAGAGCACAGGTGGAAAGCGGTGAAGACAGGGGTGGAGAGGGAAGGCGAGGGATAGAGAGAGAAGGGGGGGGGGGAAGAAGGGGGGAGTGAAAGGGGAAGAGGGGGGGGGGGACAGAGAGACATAGAGATAGAGGGGGAAATATTTTTCAAACAAATTAAGAGAAATAAGAAGACATACACATACACACAGAAGGAGTCATCAACCTCCATCTTCTCTTTCCTAGATGTTCTGTACTCTAACACTTTACATTAGACACATTTTCTTCAATCTACAATAATAAGCACAGGATGAAATTCGGGTCCATTCATAGCATCCATTAGAAAGTGTATGATTGATTTTACTTACTGCCAAGATTTCCATCTTTAGCCTCCTCTCCTCCTCATCCTGATCTTTATACTTCTGTTTGATCTTCTTCAGTTTGGCCTGAAATTAAACCACAGAGATTATAACATGCAGATATTATTGTGTTATATCAGGTATTCCTCAGTTCTGTTTAGGATGAAAAAAATATATTTTCAGAATCAAACAAAAAGTGTACTAAATGTTCAAGGCTAAAAGTAAAAGATAACTTATAATGTATGACAGACAAGAAATGAGCAAAGAAAAGAAGGAAATCAAACTAGTAGCGTGACAATGTGCATAACCCACTGTTTCATTTAGAGTGAATAGGAGTTATCAGCATGTGAGCATGTCTGTAGGCATGAGCACAGAAGAAAGAGATAGAGAGAGATAAAGAGAGAGAGAGAGAGAGAGAGAGAGAGAGAGAGAGAGAAAGAGAGAGGGGGGGGGGGGAGAGAAAAAGAAAGAGGGAGGGACTGGAGAAAGGAAGGAGGTAAATTGAAAAGATACTGGACTACATAATTACCACGAGGACCATCGTCTAAACTGCGGCTAGACATGTTTCAACACAACCATAAAAACAACCGCTATAATTATACAAGTGCAATCAACATAGAAAGAACTAAATTGAATAAATTACCTTGTGTCCTCTTTTAGCTGGTGGTAGGTTTGTATTCTGTATTTAACAAAGGAGACAAAGAGCAATTAAGTTTATTATAAGAGAATCTCATCATAGTACAAACTTTTCTATCAATAAGAGACACAATCAGGATAAACATGTCCAACATCAATTGATGTAACACAATAAATTGTATTCTCATGTACATAAACATAACCTTCATTTGAGATTAAAATAGGAAATTTTTCACATACATGTATGATTGATTCATTACCCCCTTCCCCTTTCCCAAAATATCTGAATGGAGATCACAACCCCATATTTAAGAGCCCGTAAAGTGGTAAAATCGGTCTGTTAGACGTTATGAAAACTGACCAAAGAGGAAATAGACTTCATGGCCCAAATTCACAAAGGAGATTTAAATATAACCCATTGTCTAAATATTCATTTACATAACCATGGTCTAAATTAGCGCAAAATAAGGGCAACACAGTCAGGGGTCCAATATTAAACGCGCACAAGGCAAGGTACGCTTAATTTGCGCTTTTTTAAACCATGGTTTATGTAAATGAGGGTTTAAACCACGGGTTAAATTTAATCCTTCTTTGGGCTTATGGGGGAGGGGGGGGGGGGTCCATACTTACACTACTGGATTGTGAGACACTTCTTGAGACAGAAGGTGCTCCTGAATTCTGTTCTTCTGTTCTTCCCTGTTCTTCTGTCCTTCCCTCTTCCTCTTCCTCTTCATCATCCTCCACTTCTCCTACCCTCTCATTCTTCTCCTCTCCTTCCTCCTGACTCTCCTCATCCTCATCTTTCGTACCAGTGTCTGGTGTGCTTTCATCTGGTCCGTCGGGGGCAGGCCCATCCACTCTTTTCTTCTGTTTCTTGAGGTCTCTATAAATATTTAAGGACAGCAATAAAAGGGATCACATAGTATCTTATGTGCAATATGCTTGTAATTTTTCCAATTTACACCAAATAGTACTATTAATTATCACCACATTCTATTTACTTGACATTTATCAACACCTCAGGCTTCAACATTGTTTGAAGTAATATACACTGTATGCATACAAAAAGTTGATTAAGCAGTCAAGCAAAGCCAGTTACCAGTTAAACATACACAAATAAATTGTTAGTTTTATGTTCAAGAGTAACAATACCAAAAAACTCATTACAATATAAAATGCTAAATATAGTCATACACAAATAGTGAACAGGTGAATATAAACGATGAACAAGAGTGGTAATCCAAGTAAGAAAGTACATACCTCTTTTGCTTGGCAGTCAATTTGGGATTTGCTTTATACTGTAAATATAAAATATAAGAAACACATTTGTAATTATTAATTAGAACTCATCATCATCATCATATCATCATGATAAAAGGTTTTGCAGTTGAAAAATCACAATTATTATTTTTTTCTTTTTCTCACAACTCTCATCATTCATTTGGAGAAAAAGTGAATGATATTATTATAGAGATTCTTCTATTTCAGTGATTATATTTCACTAAAAGATTGTTTCATTTAGGCTCTTCTAAAATTCACAATTCTACCTTTTCTAAGACCAAAGGAGCCTAGAAATTCGTTTTTTTTCTACAGCCAGGCTAAATACTGTTGTAAAAATGTGGGTAAATACATATTTAATCAAAACATTTATAATGATGTCTTATCATTTTGCTCTATTACTTTTTGTGTCACTTATGTCAAATTGAGTGAGAAAGAGAGACAAAGAAAAAGAGGAGGGAAGACAGAGAGAGACGGAGAGAGACAGACAGACATACAGACAGAGGGAAGAGAGAATGAGAAAGAGAGAGAGAGAGAGCAAAATTACTTGATATACCTGAGGCTTATTCTTTGGTCCTCCAAGAACAATAGGTACATTATCCCCTAGATAGATGATAGCCTTTCCGTCTTCATCTATATCCCCATCACCAGACTGGTAACTACCAGCACTCATCATACTAGAACCACGGGTACGCTGGCTCTCATATCTGAAAATAGTGATACCATTCATCCGTTCAAACTGATCTGTTTACTTATGCTCAGATGTCAATGAATAGCAAGATTAATAATGTAGTTTTACTCACTTCCATACCATCCACATCCCTTCCTTATCCTGTTCTTACTTTTGTTCAAAAGAACAATGCTTATTGTATTGTACCATTATGCTTTTAATAATAACTATAATTCATTAAACTTGCCCATCCCTACTAAATGCTTCTGCAAATAAGTATTTATAGAGGATTTATTCAATACTCCATTTCAACTAAAATGATCATACACTAAGTATTTTCCTACACAAATTTCCAGATCAATATTTGAGGAAGAAGCTTTACTGGAAAGTAAAAGTTTAGTGACACTTTGACGATGGTAATATTGAAAATAACAATTTTTGATTCATTTCATAGTTTTGACCTATACACAACATAACCTTACCTTTCACCCTGCACATGACGCAGCTGTATAGTGGTATCTGGGTAGAAGTTCTCCTTGTCATCCTCTGCTTCCTGCTTCACCTCTGATGACTGCTCCTCCACCTCCTCCTCCTCCTCCTCCTCCTCATTCGCAACCTCTTCATCATCATCTTCTTGTTCCACTTTGATTTCTGTTTCATCTAAAATGCATTCAAAATTAAGGGGGAATTTGTTTTGATCTACAAGATTTAAGCCCCACTGTACTTCTTATAGCTACTTGTGCCCTCTATTTGGCAAACAATGCCTAATCATTGACCACTGGTCCCTCATGATACCCTTTTTCTTACGTTAATTGAGAGCTGATTTGATGAGATAACCACCTGACAGTGATCGCGCGAGAGAGGCACACACATACAGATAGAGAGAGAGAGAGGAGAGAGAGGAGAGAGAGAGAGAAAGTGTCAACCATGAGTTTTATAATAAAGGCAACAAGCTTTCCTTGCATGTGATTTTCTTCCATCAACGAATGCTATACCAACATAAAACATCTTTTATAAATGTAATGCTTCCTGGGAGAAATTTCAATTATTTAAACATATTTGTGGCTTACACCCAGTAGAGTCGCTGCCCGGCAAGCAGTAGATGCAGGTTCAAGTCCTGGTGGTTCCAAGATTTTTTCTGACTTGTTTTTCAATACAGATCGCTCAATGGATCTTATTTACTGGGTGTAAGCCACAAATATGTTTAAATAAATAAAACATCTTGTCACAACTTTTTACATCTATCCACAAAACCACAAATTCTTAATATATCTCATATAACAAGGCCCACAGATCTCATAATTATCCATCAACATTAGGTTAAAGTCATATTGGAAACATGTTGTTCTTGATGATGATGTTGTTGTTTCCAGATTCATTAGAGCATCATGAACACACCTGTTTCAGCATCCTCTTGTATGTCTGCCTCGGTACTTCCATCCTCATCATCTTCCTCCTCCTCATTGTCCTCAACAATTATATCAGTCTGGAACATAAGGATTAGATATAAAAATGAAAACATATGGCATGAAGAAAATATTCAGAACTGACATTGTAGAAAAAATTAACAAAATTCCAAACATTTTTTCATTGAAGAAATGATAAATGCTTTAAAAGAATACCTTTAAATGCAAACTTATTGAAGCTTTTCATCTTGCACTCATTTCCAGTATCAGCATATTGTTTGATATTGGGTTTATGCTCATTCTTTTCATTTTACTCTGATGGTAGTAATTAACAAGGCTTTGTTGAGTGATAGATGAGAAACAATAATATGAACAATATTGAAATTACAGAAATACTTAGACAATTGTCAAAGTGAATCTACAGATATCTCTCTTGACTGGTCCAATTAGTGAAACATTTTATATTTCGACTATTGGCATCCTACCTCTACTGTGTCAGCTACAGAAGAAAGGTCCTCTTCATCTGTACCTCGTATTCTCCTCTCATCTTTGTGTCTCCATGCACAGCTTTCATCAATCTACAGTTTAAAAATTAGAGATAAAACATGAACATGAAATAAACAATATTGAAATGTGCCATAACAGACAAAAGGATATACATAACAAATGGCTAGCAAGAAATGACAGAAAGTGTAGAAAGCTTAATCCACTCACTAATAATACCAATACTGTATATATTTGCTATTAAGAGCAGAATACAAAGGGACCATTACCAGGCTTTTTAAATAAAATTGGAACAGGCATGTTATGTGTTCATGTGTGGGATGAAACTCCTGCCTATGATAAACAAATGCATGGTGGCTCAGAGCAGTACGGCCTTGTAATAAGGAGGACCACAATGTCAAATCCAAACAGTGAGTTCTTTAGCAAGGCACTAAATCCTCAAGTACCATGACCCTTGGATAGGACTTACAGAATGGAGATCCCATTATTTTTATTCTACAAGCAAATAATACTTTCCCAGCAGTCAAGTAATCTTTCAACTCAATATCAAACAAGTCATCACTGTTTGCAAACTTCCTGGGTATCTGAACATACCTTCATTAAGAAGCCAAAACCCATCACAAGTTGAGTAGGTGGAAGGAAGTTCTTTTTACCTGCAATAGAGAAGGAACAAATATAAGTGGGCTTCAAATATAAATATTGATTGCAGTAACTTTAAATTACTATATTATACTGAACAATCTGTTAATAACAAAGGGGTTACGATCTAGAAAGAAGTCAGGAATGACTAACATTAGGCAAACAAAAGACAACAGAAAGTTGCAGAGACGGCTAACCTACAAGTCACCACAAGAGAACCTCTCATTTAATGAGGTCATAGCACTAAGACTGACTCTGATCGCAGACCAAATTTTATGAGTGAAATCCCTGGTGCTAATTTTGGTAAGTTTTTGCATCTTTCGGAAACTCTTTGAAATAGCGTCATGGTCAGATCGTGTTCATATGTGTTCAAGGAATATTTCCATGTACATATGAAGTTTAGAAGATATGCCATCAGATATCGTCTTCATAATAAGCATGGGTTTGTAGTATCTAGGATCATTTTCAAAAGATATCTAGTGTTTGATCAAGATCCATAACACATGCTCTCTGCTAGCTTCTCAACAGTAGATTGCGTGTGCTTTTGCCACCGAGAGGGCAAAAGTGTGAACACCTGCAACTTATGATGAACCAATGAGCGGTCCCAAAATTGCTGTGGTGAGCATTTTTATCTGTTGTACATGAGTGGCAATTTTCAGTTATGCAAAAGAAGGCAAACATCATCATCTTACCTCTGACCATGAAGCTGCCAGTGGTAAGGAACTCGCCAGTGGGTGCAGTCTTAGAGACCTGGTCATGACGTACCCACCAGGCACTTGTAATGACCTTAGCATCCCAAGCAACGCTGTAACAGACGGCCATGGTACCTGCTTCTTGCAGTGTCTTAGGAGGGACAGGACCGCCTAGTAATATCAAAACAAATATGAGTCAAGAAATATCATTGAAGGTATTGTGACGAAATGAACACTAGATGAAATAATCTCTTCTTTGAGGTCTTCTGCACTTTGAAATTTTGTGAAAGGAAATATGAAGATGAAATACAGTAAGCATATGCCATTTGGCTGCCACTGGACAGGCAATAAGATTTGCCTTGATACATACTTCTTGCATGTACAAACATTGGACACTAGAGTATTACTATAAAGTGAATTATATGCACAGCTTTTTACTAGTTGATATATCAATTTCTATACATATATCATAAGGAAAATAGAGGGATCTTTTCTAACCCTGACAAATTAACACATGTGATGAGATGAACTATTTTGTATCAATATAATGTTTATTTATTGTCCTACATTTAGTATGGTTCATGATAATTTAGTAAAGTTCTTGATACTAGATACAGCCAGTAATAGATTGAATTGGTATACACTCTCACCTTTGGGATTTTTGATGATCACACTACTAGCTCCATGAATGTCAGCATGGACATAGATGTCACCTGCACAGACAGAGAGAGAAAGAGAGAGAAAGAGAGAGAGAGAGAGAGAGAGGTGGGATAAGAGAGAGAGAGAGAGAGAGAGAGAGAGAGAGACGCGAGAGAGAAGAAACACAGTGAGCAAGAGACAAAGATAAACAGAATTCTAAAGATTTAACCACAGACAGAGATGCATTACAACTTGTCATTCCATTCCTATATATTCATTCTGACAAATTTCCTTCATATTTCAAGGGATCTTCACCGGTCTTGTTGGTAAGAAATTCAAGTGAATCAAAACACATCAAACACATAGATGAACTATCAAGGCAAAATATGAGGTTAAATATTTGTAGATGAAGCAGTTGTTTACCTGGAGAGAGATATTTCTTGACAACTATCTCATTTTGCTGTTGATCTCGTCCAGCAATGATGATGTAATTCTCTGAGCTGATACACCAGTAGTACTTCTCAAACCTGCTCAGGAAACAAAGAATGGCAATTACAAATGAATGAAGTAACCTTTCATTAATCAGAACAAACATAGACTAAATGGCAGACAGTTGAAACAAACACAATTTATATACATAGTAATTACACACAATTTATGACGTGATTGCTTGAAATAAATGACAAAATCATCAAATTTCATTGGATTGAAAACAGTCATATGAAAGTTATTGCTACTGAAAGTTGAAACAACTTTATTTAGACATAACATAAGCAAACATGCAGACAGGACTATGTATGCAAAATAACACACTGATCTTCATATCATGGAATCATATGAGTATAACAAAACTATGGTAATTATTTAAACATATTTGTGGCTTACACCCAGTAAATAAGTTCGATTGATCGATCTGTATTGAAAAACAAGTCAGAAAAAATCTTGAAACCAGCGGGATTTGAACCTGCATCTACTGCTTACCGGGCAGCGACTCTACCACCAGGCCATCACTGGTCCGTGGCACAGTCACGATGAACTAGAACAAATACCTAAAGCTTTCATGATTCATTCTGACTCATTAATATTCATTAGTCCGCCATAGGACAATAACTTTTATAAATGCAATGCTTCCTGGGAGAAATTTCAATTATTTAAACATATTTGTGGCTTACACCCAGTAAATAAGATCGATGGTTTCAAGATTTTTTCTGACTTGTTTTTCAATACAGATCGATCAATCGATCTTATTTACTGGGTGTAAGCCACAAATATGTTTAAATAATTGAAATTTCTCCCAGGAAGCATTACATTTATAAAACTATGGTAATCTAACATTTTCATCTCATTGACCATTCATTTCAATCTACATACAGTATAGATCTCTTTTCATATTCTTTCTAAAGATAATCACAGCATGGTCAAACTACTACACATCCTTAAATCAGCATCAAATGATATCTTACCAATATGTCTTCCTAGATTTGTTGATACTTGCTACTGTAGCTACATCCTTCAAGGCTTGCATTGTCTTCTTCTCTGCAGACTTGATAGCCTGTCAAGAGAAAATATAAATAAAAATTATCAGTGATATATACAATTTTTTTTTTTTCAATATTCAAATATGGTTTGTAACGGGTACTCACATATTGTGAGCTTTGGAGTAGAATGTACTTCTAACAATGGAAACATGGACATCCATTATGGTTTCATATACCTATCAAAGCTGCACATTGCTTCAAAAATATGATACATGGAATAATTAATACATATCCAATTTCGAAAAAATAAAATATTATTGTAATTCGGTATGGAAGATCAAAGAAAAAAGAAAAATTGATACTGGAAAACCATCAACAAAATTTGATGAACAAGTTCAACTTTACTTGTCAGATGTTTGAACTGATGACCATTATTTGGGAGTTTTGGTACAACTTAAAAACAAAACCAACATTTTCTTTACTATTGAAAGAATAAACGGCTTGAAATTCATGTAATTCCAGAACTGGTTCCCTTCCACGAGAGAATAATCAAAAGTTCTTCCAATGACAACCCTCACATGGATTCAGTGTAAAAGATTCACAGAAGAGAAATGTTTGCACCTTTGATGATGATTCCATTGTCTTCCGTTCTTTCTTCTGAGATGTTTTCTTCTGAACAAAGTACCTAGATACAATGAGACAATAAAGATCATCATTATTAAAAACATGTCAACCATGTCTCCACGTTGACTCTGAATCCTCATAGGATGCCAAGCACAAGATTTGGGAACTGTATGCACCAAGGCACTTGTTGCATTTTTGAATTTCCAGAGTGAAATTTGGGGTCAGTGTGTACCAGACTCCAATTAGTGTTGAGACCTAGAGCTATTCCTTATAGAGTGAGCTCTGATCAATGCAGTGAATACCTACATCTTTACTACAAAAGAATAACCTAAATTTCAAAACTATTATTCATATAGTTTAGTATGATTGTAACTACCAGATAAATAATGAATATCATTTTTTTTTAAAACAAAATGCCATTGAACAACCCATTGACTATTGAATTTCCTCATTTTCCTGAGCTTAATACAAGAACCATCGGGTTCCTGTAGGCAATGGGTTGGAGCTCCATTCTTTTAGCCCACCACTCAGTAATTTTAAAATCATTGAAATGTTCCTACTATTATTCAGAAAGACAGCCTTTAATTTCACTTCCCAACTGCTAGCCTTCATACTTATATGAATAAGGACTGATTTATGTTTATACAAGAAATTAAATACACAAGAAGTTAATGAACTTCACAATATAGTGACAACATCCTTCACAAAAGTTGATTCACATAAAAATGTATTTCAATGAAAGAGTTATTAGCGCCTGTTTACATATCCCAGAACATCTACTCTTTCATAACCATTAGGCTTATATATTGAGTGAATACAAATCATACTGAATCCCTGATACAATTTGAGAAGTGTGAACTCACTTATGAGGATCACATTTCAACTTACTTTCTAGCATTGGCATATGCTGACTGGGCGATATCAATGTCTACTAACATTGGTCGAGCTCCATCCTCCGCCCCTTCATCATTATCATCATACTGTTTGTAAGGATCCCTGTTTATATCAAACATACAACATAAACTGCATTCATACATACATCACATATGTGTAGGCATATATTGAAATCAGAGGTGAAAATCAGTTCAATACATTGATAGTCATCACAACTTTTGAGCAACTATTGCAAGAAAAAAAGGTAATGACGATGATAATGATAACGGTTTCTTGTATAGTGCCGATGTTGGTTTCTGATGAGCACTCATGGCGCTTGCTCTACAATGTCTCACAAAATTCAACATTCTAAGTCAGTGTTTCAAATTCTTTGCAAATGTAAATTTTTAAAAGAAAATCAAGTTCCAAAAAAAAACATCACTAATCACCACTTACTTCAACGTATTACACATTCTTGTTGATGTCACTTTTCGCAATTTTAAATTCCGGATTTGCCGTGATTTATGAGTAATTATTCCTTCTTCTTGATATTCTAAGTCTGGGAACTAACTAGAGGAAAGTTTTTTCCAAATTTTACATCTCTGAAGGAGTGTCTGTGGGTTCTACAACACATGGGGCCAGTCACCACGACATGAGTCCAGTGTCGCATTAGGCTCAATTGTAGTAATAGCGATGTATAGTGTGTATGTACTGAAAATTGACCCACCTACCACATTTAAGATTTTTCCAAATATCGACTTATTAATGTCTTGTAGTTTATGTCCCCAGAGCTTAGGTCACGAAAATATCTCCTTCTAACATTATTTGGCAAATAATATAGGCTATGTAATCTGAAATTATCACGAAAATGATGCATTTTTAAAGAATAAAGCACGATTATCGTTTATAAAGTCCAATTAGGTTTTTGTTCATATTTCTGGATATAATTTATCAATTTTAATGTGTGACCCCTTAATTTAAAGCTTACTTAATGTAGATTCATATAATACTTAAAAACAGGAATAAAAATTTTGACCAACTGGACTCATTTCGTGGTGACAGGCCCCACATGCTGCAGTGACAATCTTACACGGTCATTTACCACTATCATCCAAATATCTAACGTAACCCTGAAGTAGACATTGCACCCAACAATGACCTTAATCTAAAACCACAAGTTCCAACCCAAACGCTAACCCTATGATTACTTAAAGCCTATCTGCACTAGTTTGGCCATGAGGGATTAGACCTCCCTGCATGGTCACTTGCAGGTGGTTATCTTATCAAATCAGCTCTCAATTAACATAAGAAAAAGGAGACCATGGGGGACCATCGGTCACCGATTAGGCATTGTTTGCTATATAGAGGGCGCAAGTAGCTATAAGTAGTGCAGTGGAGCTTTAAAGCCCGGAGCAAATACTGCATGACTGGTTAAGTAACTAACCTGAGAAGCATTTGGAAATGGTTGGTGTCTAGTGTCAATCTTTTGATGGCTAACGCTACAGGGTCGCCCTGTGTTTGAGCCTCCTTGATGATACTATCAATCTCCTTCCAGTCTATCTGGTTAGCTACAGCACTACGAACCACTCGAAGAGCCTGCTCTACCTGTTCATACATAAGACAGACAAAAGCTTGCTTTAATATCTCTCCAACAAAATATCACCTCTATTTCACAATTCTTTACTAATGAAGCGATCGCTCGATAAAGGCTTAGAGAAAGACTCCAAAGTCTCAAATATTTGATTAAAAAAATTCAGGGAATTTTTTAGAAAAATCAATCATTATATTACAAAAAAGTGTCTATTGATTCTATGGAACTGAAGTTACAGAACGTGAAGCTGATCACTCCTCATCCATGGTAAGCAATAGTAAAGTTAATGAAAAATGGATACAGTAATGCAATCTTGAATTTGTGTCAAAAGCATTATATAAATTTACTGTCCATTAACTCTAAAATCATTTGTGTTTACTAGTGTACAAAACAACTTGCTAACAAACCATATTTTTATGCTTTATTTTGAGACAATATGTATATTTAAGATTTGAAATTAAACTCAACAGAATTGTTATCACATGCAGATAATTGTTTTTACTATACTTACCAATGGGAGATTGATTTCAATCAGAGCCCCTTTCTTTTCATTCAGTTCCTGTCAAGGACATAATAAATAATCATTTTTAGTTTCTAGAGATTAAACATTTTATTATATCATATCCTCCCTTCCACTTACAGTATGATTTCCTAGTTCAAATTCATCTTTTATCGATATAAACCATGAAAACAACATTTTACAATAACTATAAAGATTTGAAACCAACAAAGTAAAATAGTCAAGGGAGACAAAAAATGTGGCTTTTATATTAAGCAGGTGGTCTTTAAGTACAGGTTAGACTGCCACCACCATCAACGACTTTCCTTTTTACAGCATCCATTTCACAATATTTTGTTTAGGGTATACTCAAATAATTCATAATATTTTGGGGATCTTTTAATCCATGAGATCACTTAATTTGTAAGAAATCTCATATGCAAAATTCATATGTTCATGATCATATAAATTGTACAAATATGTGTACATACTTGGCCCACATATAGTTATGAATTGTTTTCCACTTAGAAACATAAGATTAATGCAAGAACAAATAGCGAATACGTCACAAGGAGGATTAAAAGATGATCACGCTTACGACTCTACATGCAGTTTTAAATATTTAAAATCCAAAACATACATAAATACAAATGTTTACCTGATTTTGCTGGAGTGAACTTATTCTCTTTTCATGATCCTTCTTCACATTGTCCAGCTTCTTTAGAGCACCTCTTTCCTTTAAAAAGGAGAAAAAAAGAAAACAATTCTTATTCATCAGGAATTCTTAATCAGCAAATTGCAGAAAACAACAATAATACATCAGTATGTTTTCACTATTTTCAATTGTTTTCAAAGACAGATAGATGGTCCCTTTCTTTCACACTTGGGAGTAACAGAATCAAGCAATTTGACCTTGTTGCTGTAGCCACACTTTTGCTTGATTGTTGATGAGGGCAAGGTCTAGCATGTCCACTTGGGATGAAATGCAACACATTCATTCATTATGCAATCTCTATGGTGCCCCCCCCCCCCCCCCCCCAACCTTACACATACATAACTATCTAAACATATCCAAAGTCTTTTGAAAGCACATGGGGATGTTTTATGAGCTATAAAAGAACGGTATATTATTATTAATACAGGCTGCTGACATGCATAGGCAAAAGGAGACCTTGCTGGCAATGACACAGAGACACAATAACAAACTTATTTCATCAATATAAACTATCCATACCACAAAAAAAAATCAAAGTTCAAAGGGTTTAAAACAGAAGTATGCACATTCATAAAACTATGTTAACTGTCATATTTACCTGTTGAATAACCTTCATGTCCAACTTCTGACTTTCCATTTTTGAGAAGAATTCATCCGCAGCCTGAAACAGAGGTTATCACATCAATATCATTTTAACTTCTTCAGTAATATATTGTTATCCAAGCTGCAATTTGTGAAAGTGCATACTGCTGTTGCTGTTGATATACATGTATATGCATGCACAGTCTTAGAACAATAGTCAACCAGGGCCCTGTTTTCACAAAACTTCTTATGAATAAAAACTGCCACAATACAACAATTGTTTTAATTGATATCTGGTTTTATAAAAGAGGGCACTGATATTAATGAATGGCAAACCTCATGAAAGTGATGGTCAATCAAACCAAAAGAATGATTCAGTGAAAGAAGCGTAATTTAATGCATGTTACTGTGTTTGATCAAACAATTTTGTTTGTACACATGATGGTGCAATGGTGCACTGGACTATTAAAATGAGGAGGAAATGACTAAGCTGACCTGGATAAATTCTGTGTTGTCCGCATCAACCTTATCCACGGGTTCATTAAAAAAAAAATATGGCAAATACCCAAGGATTGGCAACTTGCCAACCAATTAACTTCCTCTCTTATTTCCTACTTTACTGGCACAATAATGAGGGTCCTCTAAATCTGATTAAAAAAAACCTGCAAAAACATGCAAGGTCTCACTCCCTTACAGGTAACATCTTCATCAGAATAGACACTGTGGTACAAACACATTTTTGTTGGTAACTGAGATAATTTATGTCCACAAGCTTTTTTACTTATAAATATCACAGCTACTTGTATATAACCTCCCTACTGAGAAATCAAGAGCGCATAGATATTACTTCAGTTTTCAGCATTCTACACAAAGTCATAATAGCTATTGCTTTGTAAAACCTTTAGGAATATGGCCTTCTACAAAACAGTCACTGTCTTACCTGATCAAAAGTGTCAAATTCTAGGTATGGTTGGGATTCATGTTGTTTGAAGAGAAATGGGTGAAACTCAGTGTACCTGAAGAATAAGAAAGTATTTGTATCTTAACGTGAATTTAGCTTAAATTTTCATTTTCTAATAATTGGTTACTTTATACTAGATGGGAATGCATGCTGTTAGATATATGACCATTGGTATAACAGAGTTACGTTAATATATAAAATGTTGGGAACAAATGCCTTTTTGCTAGCGCACAAGCTCTTGTCTTACAATTTGACAATCTTATGAGGTTAAGTGTGATCCCAGATTTGCTCTGTGCTTAATTTTGTCACAGATGCTAGTTAACGTCTATGACGTGAATGTACAAAATGAATTCACTACATTCATGTCTAAGATATTTGCTTGTATTACTTTGTTTGTTTCTGTGATGAATGGAACACTTACGTCAATAGCTCTGCATCTTCACCATCTTGCGATGCTGCTGGCTTCTTTTCTCTCTTCTGAACAATATAGCCCTGGGGATGTTAGAAATAAACATAATCACAAAGATTAATATTCTCTACAGAGATATGAAGGTTGTATTTGGGCTAAGAGAGAGAGAGAGAGAGAGGGGGAGGGAGAGGGGGGGGGGGGGGAGGAAGGACACTCTCTAAATGCCAATTAAACATCATAACAAAGTATAAAAACATACTAATTCATAAGAATTTTAATTCAGAAGTAAATGACTTTTGGGGCAACACTAAGGTATTTGTAATATATGAAGGCCAATGGTAACTTTATCTGGCTTAAATTCCCCTTTTTCAGATTAAAAAAACCCTGTATGTAAGAGTGTGGCTGTACAATATTTAGGTAAAATTGTAGAGCTAACAGACAAACTACCTTACATCTATTATTTTTTTCTAATTTTGAATGAACCGTATTTGCCGGCGTATAGGCCGCAGTATTTTTGGAAGAGAAAATATCAAAAAGTCGGGGTGCGGCCTATGCGGCGAAAGAGTTTTTTTTTTTTTTTTTTTTAGTTTCGATTTATGGCGCTATGCCTGGCAATGTCTCCCAGCTCAGTAATCAGTGTGTTGACTCACCACTCGTATACAAGCACAAATCAGCGCCTTTAACTGCACCTCGATGTTAAATGAAGGTCCTTCCCCGCGTGGGTTTTTCGGCAAAAAAAAAAAAAAAAAAAAACAATTTTTTTTTTTTTTTTTTTTTTTTTTTTTTAAATGTCAAAATCGGGGGTGCGGCCTATACGGCGCTGCGGCCTTATCGCCGGCAAATACGGTAGGCATAGATGTAAGAGACAACTATATCACATAAATCTGCTTTTCTGCAGTATACTAAATATTTTGATTCTACCATATGGCCACAGTATCCTTTAAAAGCAATAAATCAAACACAAATTGACCAGAATATGGAAAGCTATCTTGCCTTGCATTCTGATCCAGATTTCTCCACATACTGCTCTCCTTCTGACAATGATGTCATCACTCGGGACATGTCTGCATTAATAACAAGAATAAACATCTTTTTTAAATCAGAATTTTACCACAAATGTGCCTCGTATTTTGGGGTTAAAATATATATAGATTGCAATGTTTGGATCTCAATACCCACATAAACTGTGATCTCCAAATACAAGAAAAGAACTTCATCCCTGCTCCTAGTTAATTTACATGCATCAGATACAAATAATTTTGCTACCATTCTGGCATCAACTTTTTTTCTTTTTTCATTTATACTTTTCTTCTTCTTTATTTTTTTTTACTTAGCCCTTTGTCCTTTTGGACAAGCATTAATTTTTGGAGTTTAACATTTTAAATATCCTTGGTATGAACACGAGTTAAAATAAAATATTCTTGATTTACCTTGTTGAATGTCAAATCCATTGTTTCCTTTTACATTTGAAGGGAATCCTTGGTTCAGAAGGCAGTGCTCAATCAAAGCAGGTCCGTAGACTGTAGAAATGAGAAAAAATGAAATCAATGGCACATACATACATCAAACAATAACATTTTTTTTCCCTTCACAAGTGGGCTTTGGGCTTTGAGCATTTACCTTTAAGTGGATTTGTTGCCTTACAAATCTCTTATATGCTTGCTATTATTATCATTATTATTATTATTCAGCCAATCTACCATAGCACAATACCTATACTGGATGAAAAGCTTTGTTAATCACTAGGGTTATCACGCATCACATTTGAGGTTACTTTATTACGGTTACTTCATTATTGTTTGATATCAACTTTCTGTACATTCTTGCGTTTTACTCTGCTTAGTGCAAGACAAAAAGCTTAAGTATGGCTCTTTTCAATGCGATTCTTACTTCATTATGCATATAAAGTGAATAATTTTTTAGGCTGTACTACTATGTTTTGTTAACAATCTGCACAAGAATATTGTTTGTAAGCTCAGAATCTGTCACCATTTACGGCTGATATTACAACATTTTAAAAATCATAATTTTCAAGTTGGATATTTATCTCTAAAATATGTAACTTAATAAGCAAGGCTAAATCTTAGCCAGACTAAAACTTATTGTTACTTCTAATTGAATGGATTGTCTTAAAAGTTGCTGGCTATATCGTGACTTACTAAAATGAGGATTGAGTAGTTTTCTGATGTTATCTCCTGGTTTTCCTGCAGCCAAGATCTCCTGTATCCTGAGATAGAACATCAAATGGGAAATAAGGGAAAATAAAGAGAGAAGGGAGGAAAGAAAAAGGATTAGAATGAAGAATGAAATAAAATCAAAAACATTAAATAGAAAGTACTGTAAAAAGTCTTCTAGAAAAATGTAGAATGATTTTGTTGTTGTCAGTTGCATGTTGAAGAGAGAAGTAAATGGATCTAGCTTTGATCATTGATTCAACAATTGCCTTTCTTTAATTTTAAACAATGGCAAAATCAATTTATACGAACAACAGCTACCTTGCACCCTCCTTCTCCTCCTCCTCCTCCTCCTCCTCCTCCTCATCATCATTAGTGTCTGTAAAGATCTATGTTCATATCCTATAAATACAAATTCTCTTCCACATTCACCAACCTCTCAACTGTGATCCATGTTTCGCCTGTCACAAACGAATGTATCCCAATACGATCCTGTGTTGGACAACCTTCTACCTGTTCTTACCTCTCTAATGATGGAATAGGGTCTGGGTGTCTGGCTGTGTCTACGGGATATCTCTCTCTGACTGCAAACCTGACATCCTCACTGTCTTTACGTGTTCTCAGAAGAGTCAAGATAGTGTACTCGTGATCTGTCAACGCAACGTTCCCCTGTATAAGTAGAAGTGAAATGATATCAAATCCTTTTCCAGTTAAAATATTTTTGTATCTATGCATTCTGGCATGTACTCTGCATGGCTTTCACTTTACTCTACCCCTATTACACCCTACTCACATCTCCTTTCCATGCTGTATGTCCTTGTAGCATTTCATAAGCCTAATCGTTTGTCACATTTTATGGATCATTGGTCTTGCCTACTAATAGCTGTAATCTTCACTATTCTTGTCAAATACATTTGCAAATACACAAAACACTTTTTCAGGAATGGCTTGTTTACCACTGATCAGAAGAATGTGCCAGCATGAGCCATGACATAATCAACTGGTATTACAGATTGAAGCAACCTACAGGTACATGTTTAGAAATATTTTTTACAGAAATATTACCTCTGGTAGGATAAATAAGGCCAAAAAATGTATAGCATTTAAATTAGAATGTCCTCCAGGCAAAAATGTAGCTTTAGCATACCCTGTCATAGAGCTCGACAATAACATGATAAGCGGCCTCGTCAGAGCCGAACTGCAAGTCCACAACTCTGTCAACACCTAGCTGCTTGATCTCTGTTAAACGTCTAGACTTCAAGTGTTTCCTCAACTTCATGGAAAAGTTTGATGGCATCTGACTCTTGGGCCAATCAAATGAAGTGGTGTGCATGCGAGTTCCAGACTCGAAGAGCAGGACAATTTTCTGGTCAGTCCTGGAAAAATCCATAACAAATTAAATTAATTTAAAAAAAGGAAGAAACTGATTCTGATCATGTTCAATTCAACAGAATTTGAAATTGAAACGAGGTAGCTGGTCTGCCAAAATCTATTAGATTGTTTTATAGTATCTACAATTTAATTGGCACACTTACCCTCCAAGTCGAATCAAGTAGGTTTTGTTGTTGACATCATAGACATTAAGTACACGAAGTCCAAGCAATCTGAATGATGAAAAGGAAATGGAAGAGTGCAACTGATTCAATAATTTAGCATACATGTGAGCCTAAATTCTCACTGTCCTACAGCAACAGATAACATATATAATTAGGGCAGAATCTGACCCGACAATGGCAATAGAGGGTTCAATTTTAAAGGTGGCATTGCATCGTAGAACCCTTTGTAAAAATTGCTCGCCAATTTGTAATTCTTGATGCATGGGTACCATGTACATGAAAATATATTGACTGATTATGTTTTACATTGCCACATCTCATGGTTTTTTTGGTTCTTAAACGAGTCTCCATCTCAAAAGCGATCATGCAGAGTTAATAACTTAATCTAGAACTCGATCTCTGCTGCAGTCGAATGTGCAACATGGGAAGGAGCTGCCACCAAGACGTCCCTCGCATTCTGGCATGAAAAATCCATCAACCCAAGGAACCTCTATCCCAAAGACCCACCATCAACAATAATCAGACAGGCACTGACCATTAGGGCACAGCTCCTCACATCTACCTACCTCACCAAAATTAAGAAAGCAACCAAGTTCCAACACTATTGTCCACAGTGCGTTAATCTTTATTTTGTGACTTTTCAGGAAGAAGAAGAAGAAGTATATTGAGGATACCGTCGTACACGTCGTGGCTGCCCGTTTTCTGTTACTGTCAACCTATTGGAAGAGTGGAAGACCGTGCAGACTCCTATGTAATGTCTTTGACTCTGCACCAAATACACCCCTACTCAACACCCAGTACCCCTCCCATCTATTCTCTTGCCATATGATCCATCCCTTCCCTACACTGTCAATGATTCTATTCTGAAGATGACACTTCATTATCTCTCTAAAATTCATGCCCATTGCCTGCACTGCATACCCTTCAACAAAGGACTATATAGTATATTTACAACACAGCCTTCCACTTCCACTGCAATAAACTCGCTGATGTCCGAAAAGCAGAGGGACAAAAACAGAGAGTGATGTTAAAAATTGTCATCAGCATCAGCATCAGTATACAGAAGTGTGAGGTGATCCTGTTGAAACTTCCGGTCGTTTCATTGAGTGGTGCTTCGTTCGAAAATGAACCCGAACTATTTTTGCTCGCATGGCGGGTGGACGCACAAATAAATTTTATGGAAGCATTTGGTGCTGAGAGGACCAGTGCTTGTCCAATCTAATCTTGAAAGAAGTGATTGAGGATGAGGAGATGACAGACGTACAATACCGCCCAGAAGTTATTGGGCATGTTTTTGCGGGGCGGGTTTTCCCCGATGGGTACTTCACGATAAAATCACGATAAAATATCGATGAAATACTGATAGAATCACGATAAAAATCACGATAATTTGCACACTAGTGAATGATTTCCTCTATCGGGGGATGCGTGTAACCCGCCTAATTCCCCGATATCTAGCGTGTTTCATGGTGCTCGTATTTGCAACTAGTCATGTCCTCTGCAAGCGCATGTCTTGCTCATCGCGCGCGCTAAGTCTTGATATGTACAGGGTTCTTGTTAATAGCCGGCAACCGGCTATTTTTTCCGGCTGTAACAGCAATCGTAGCCGGCTGTCGGCACCATAAAAAAAAAAAAAAAAAAAAAAAAAAAAAAAAAAAAAAAAAAAAAAAAAAAAAAAAAAAAAAAAAAAATCGTTTTTTTTTTTTTTTTTTTTTTTTTTTTTTTATTGTTGACCGACTGTGAAAAAAACCCACGCGGGAAGGACTTTCATTTAAAAGAACATTTAGAAGAATTATTATTATAAACTACTACATATTGAGATCTATTACAAAGATTACAACGATTTTCTTCACTGACAAGGTCCTGTAAACGTCAGTTAACCGTTTTTGCCCAGGACTACCTTGTATCATTATCATGTAATTCAAAATTGTAGATTCATCACAAATATGATTGATTTATCAGAAACTATAATGGAGCATTTTCATTTCATATTGTATATCATATGAAAAGTAAGTTATTCAGCCAAAATATTCATGATCTTTATCATTAAACTATGGCTCATACAGTGTGGTCATATCTTCAAAAATAAGGCTAAGATAGCACCAGAGAGCATCTAAAACCCTAAAGCTTCCAGGGCCCTTGGGCGGGCCCTGGACCCCGGCCGCAAGGGACTTCGCGCTTCGCGCTCGTGATGTGCGCTTCGCGCACAGAGATTTTTCTTTTGCAATTTTAGTAGCCTCCTGTAAATCATAAATAGCCTGCTATCAGAAAAATTAACAAGAACCCTGTATGTATGATTTGTACGCGCAGTTCCGTATGTGTCTTTGTTTACGTCACAATAGAAAGTATTCACGAGTAAACATTACACACAGTTAAATACTAGTAAAAGCCGGCGCGAAATCACTGACACTGGGCGCGGATAAGCGGGTGCTGATGCGGTGAAGCAACGAGTAGATCTAACTATATTAAAGTTGCACAAACTTGCATGATTTGCATTCATTGAAATTAATATAATTGTGAGCACAATACCTTTCATTTTCACTGCCATATTTTCTGTTCGCCTACTCCAGATATGCATATTTCATTCCACAACCATGAAAGTGGTGAATAAATTCAATTCAATTCAATTCAACCTCCACCAAATAAAAAAAAAAATATTCCCAAGATCGTCGCTTCAGAAAACACGCACGCGATCAGATTCTTTCATTTGCCCTATCAGTATCACTGACAAGACTGCCGTAAGAAGGGTCTCCACCCCTAAAAATGAAAACGTCCAATCATGGACAGTCTTGCCTACTGGTCACGCGTAAAAGTTGCCAGGTGGACTAGTAACCAAGGTTACCAAAACACGCGTAAATAAACATTTTTAGTCGACGGCATTGGATGATTGATAAATAATAAAATCTGTAAAAATGGCATGGATCAATTACTGTAACTGTCTTCGGAGTGTGGATTAGACCAGAGTTGAATTAACAGGAAAACATGTAGGAGAGAGAGAGATAATTGAGAGGGAGGTAGTGTTGAGCTGGAGATAGACGAAGATATTATTCGAGAAGGAAAGGAGTTATGATCGAGGTCAGGATGGAAAAAAAAATTATGGATATATCGACTTAACAGGGTTGACTAAATATAAGTAGGCAAGACACCAATACGTTAGTCTATTTTCCGTACACCTTTCTACTTCCACTCCTTATTCATCGACACTAGACGAAAACGTTCATGGGTGGAGAAATGTGACAAAGAAGAGGGTGAGAGCATGGACCTACGTATTTGGAGAGCAAGAGAGATGAGAGGAAATCCCACTAGTATCTTCACGAGGGGGGGGGGGGGGAACTACACGTAATAGAGAGAGAGAGAGAAAGAAAAATGTTTGATGGGAGCGCAGGCTAGCGAAATAATACTAAGGGAGACATTTACGTACATTTACTTTTGAGAAATAAACAGTAGGATTATGTCTGCCACATGCGTTGAGAGCTGGCTCCCCTCGGCTGACACGTCGTAAATAACAAAGATAACATTCAATGACATTTTTAACCGAAGATTGAAAACTAGGTCATTCACACTTCTTTTTCTTTTTATCATTTATAATTACTTTGTACGATGGCGATGTTAAAAAATTGGATGTTGGAAAGGAAGAAAAAAAATTGGATCGTAGATTAAATGACATTGATTTGCAAAACTGGAACGATGAAGTTCATGAAGTTCATGTTTCAATTACAGAATTTTTAAACAGGTAATCGGTTTGGAAGAATATATGTTAAAGTTGGATTTCAGTGATAGAACATCTCTTTGTAAATATCGATGTGGTAATAGTAAGCTGCCCTGCCGTCTGCACCTGACCGTCACTAAAGTCAGCCTCTAGAAATTGTAGAATTGTGTTCCATATGTGATCTTAAAGTACAAGATGATGCATTTCATTATGTTCTCGTATGTCCAGCCTTTGGCTTTGATTAACATTCGCAATTATTTGTTAAGAGATAGTTAGTCAATTTAAGATTAAGAATTAAAACAAACCTTTCAACCTTTTAGATTCATTCATGGTTTGCTGCTTCGCATTAAAATATGATATAGATTTTATTTTTAAAAGCAGACCCGTATCACTATCATTCGCGAAGTTGTGTTTTATTTTTGTGGACATTTTTACAATAATAGCTCCTGTTCTAGTCCCTCTAAAGTTTATTCGCGCTAATAATATTTATAATTAATTTGCCTGATGTTGCATTCAATTCATTTATGGTTTGCTGCTTCGCAATCGGATATAAAATAAATGATAATTTTAAAAGCAAACTCGTATCATTGGCGACGCAGGGGGGGGGGGGGGAGGGGAGAAGAAAAGAAAAGCAAAGGAAGGAGGGGAAAAAGAAGATGAGTAAATCTAAAAATAAAATAAAATAGACAGACGAAACAAGCAGAGAACTTCATCAATCGGAAATTCTAATTTTTTCGCCAATGAATTGAATGAGAGGCGTACATTTCAAAATGTGTTTCACGTGTTTCTAAACAAAGGGCAAGCGAAGGAGAAGAAAAAGAAGAATGGTGAGATGAAGAAGCAGAGGAGGGGGAGAAGAAAAAGAAGAAGGGGGAGATGAAGAAGCAGAGGGGGGAGAGAAGAAAAGGAAGGAGAAGAAAAAGAAGAGGAGGGAGAAGAAAAAGAAGAGGAGGATGAAGAAGCAGAGGGGGGAGAGAAGAAAAGGAAGGAGAAGAAAAAGAAGAAGGGGAGAAGAAAAGGAAGGAGAAGAAAAAGAAGGGGAGGATGAAGAAGCAGAGGGGGAGGGAGAAGAAAAGGAAGGAGAAGAAAAAAGAAAAGGGTAGAACAAAAGGAAGGAAAAGAAAAAAGAAGGAAAAGAAAATAGACACACGAAACAAGTAGAGAACTTCATCAATCGGAAATTCTAATTTTTTCGCCAATGAATTGAATGTTTAAATGACAAGAGAGCTTGCGTACATTTCATATTATGTTTCAAGTCTTTCTAAATAATGGGTTTGGAGTCAAGGTGTCTGGCAACATGTGGTTATCTCAGAAAATAGTATAAACAGATCATGTTCGCGCCGTAAGATCACGTGACCATAGTAGTGATGATTGAACCTTCGAGAGAAAACTAAGCGCGTGCATTTTTTAAATCTTTACCTCATCATCTTTTCTGTTTTTTATTTCTTTGTTTTACCTTTTCTCGAAATATAAATATGTGTATGTATTCCCTTCGCTTGTTCCTTACGGTTCAAGGAGAATTATCCCCTTGCACAATCACCCCCTTTGTTTAATTCCTTGTTTTTCTTGCTATCAATTCGATCAATCATTTTTTTGTTGTTTATCCTTATTTCTTACCATATGTAGATCTTTGTTAAGCCGTTATTATTTATTATTATTATCATTATTAATCATTCTTCTGGTTTATTCCTTCGTAAATGTGTTTTAATACTTTATGTTTTTCTTAGATTTCTTTCTATCATTTTATATTTTGTCCTCAAACCTCGTGTATTTCTTTGTTATTGCAATGACGAACCTTCGTCATTGCCTTGTTTTCGTTCACATTCTGCCCCATTAATATACTTATCCTTATCCTTATCCTTATCCTTATCGTCCGGAAATCCCATTCGTTTTGCACGTAGTGCTTGTTATTCCTAGTTAGGTACTTTCCTCAAGTCCTTTTCCTTTCAAATTTCTCAGGCGTCATCTCTGATATCTCATCAAGGTCACCTACTTTTTCGATTTTCGAAATCACTCATGCATAACCATCCTGGCGCCATTTTGTCCGTTTCTGGTCCATTTTAAGGCCTTTCTTCATTCCTTCCTATCTCCACTATCCTAGATCCTACAAACTTCTAACAAATTCCTTTAGATAGTCTAAGAAATGTTCTTTCCTCTGCGACGCATAACTTGACCTTCAAAATGCCATCTTCATAGTCAAAATTCAAATCTGAAACCGACTCCGTCAACAATCTCTCAAATTCTTGAAAAATAGACCCCTACAAATCTAAAACTACCATAACTCTCTCATATAAATGCCGTTTTGTATTTAAATCTCACAGTATCTTTATCTCATTATTGCACATAGCCATGCCAAATTTCACGCTCCAATGGCTTTGCACAACATAAATAGCGCCCTCTAAAGTTCTAGGAATTGGCTTTCTCTCTGTGGCCGTATCTCCATAATGGCTTGGCAAACCCGTACCCTTTTTTGGATTTAGATACTTGAGGATATGCCCTTTCCAGCCATATACAAAATTATATACCCTATCACTGACCAAATTTGCGAAAATTGCCCTCCAAATTCGCCATTTTCAAGAAAATTCTGAAACAACTTCAACTTGCTCTAAAATGGCGATCTTTATACCTACGTCGTTGAAACTTGGCAGACACATGTATCCATATACGTGACAACTGTCTGCTAAATTTGGGAAATTTTAATAACGTCAGCGCAAAGTTATCGCCAAAAATGATGATTTTGCTATGCATTACGTAATAGCGCCTTTAATGCGTGCAGTACATTGCGTGCAGATGACAATGGTGTCAAACTGACCGCAATGAAGTGCCCTTTCGAATGATACCAAGTATGGTATATGTTTACACAGAAAATTGTGAGTAAATCGCATTTGAACAAGGGTCACTATACGAATTCCGCCCGATTATAACACTTATCGGCCATTACGTCATTTTTTTCAGACTACTTTTCACCCCCTAAACATCCTTTTTTTCCTTGAAAATTTGCAATGACATTCCGAGATGCAATACGCAGGGCACCTCGTGGCCGGATTTTTGAAATTAGTCAAGGGGGCCATTTAAGACGCCATCTTGTCCTTTAAATCTATTTTACATCACATGTTTCGATAGGATTATCATAGAAAAAAAAGAGAGTAGTTTACAATAACGACCATGAAATTCTCTTTCCAATGATACCATATACGGCCCATAAAGAGACATAAAGAGAGAGAGAAAAAACAATTTAACTCCGGTCATAATACAGATCCTCTACGTTTTCCGCCCATGCATTACACGCATTGTCTATGGGGCAAATCGGGTTCACGCTTTTGACCCCTAGAACGATCTTGATTGCAATGACGAACATGCAACTAATCCCATTTGTTTTTGCACGCAGTGCTTGCGAGCCCTTTCTAGGTTGTTTCCCCTATCCCAATTTCTTTCAAACATCGTAGGCATAGTCACTACCATCCCATCAAGGTCACTATTGAGGCCTTTCTTTCGCCCTACCTGTCTCCAATATTACAGAAGCTAAAGACTTCGTACAAATTGCTCTGGATAGTCCGAGAGAAGCTCTTTCGTTCGACACGTAGAAACACGGCGTCATTGCACGCACATCGTTGTGACACGATTGCATTTCTAGTTTCCTTATGTATTACTCCAATTTTTATTACGGGAGCTTGCCAACCCAGGTATGTGTACATGTATTTAGCTTGCATGCAAACTGAATGTCATAAAATGGAGATCGAGATCGAGGGGTTTTCCAATTCCGGGAATCCCTCAGCGCGCGCACTACATATCAAATTTCAACTACTTTGTGGACCACGAGGTACATTGGCTGATCGAGATCGCGTTGCTTTTGTTTTTGATAATACTGGTTTATGAAAATGCCGTTTGCGGTCTGTGGCAAAATTTGTAATGTGTAGGGACAGGGTCAACCGATTGGTATTATGAATGAATAAAAGAATAATATTTTTTTATTTATTTGGAGTTACGGATCCTTTATTTATTCTGTTAATTTTCAATTCTCTATCTCTCTTAATTATCTTTGTCTGATATATTTCACTCTTCAGTCCCTTCCCTCTTTCTTTTCTGTCCCTGTCACACTAACGGTACCCCTCCGCCTCTTCTCTCCTCTTCCCTTAATTCTTCATGCCTTCCTGAAAATCTCACAACATACACATAATTCTTCTAGAATAACAGCCGCATTTATCCATACATTCTAAGATTCTACCCACATATTAGATCTGATATGTACATGTAATGATGAATACTCTCGATTAGACAGCAATAACCGTCTGATATGGGTCATTACTCTTTGATAAATCTTACATTTGTCAACATTCCTCATACACAGACGGTGACCCTTACGGCTCGCATGACGGGGGGGGGGGGGGGGTGGGGTGAGCCTTTCTTTTCTTCCCGTGTTTCCTTATTTAGATCCGGGAAAAAAAAAAGCATTCATTAACTCAAATCAAGATGGCTGCACAACAAATAATGTTAACGACAAGTCCTTTCTCGGATTAAACATAAGCGGAATAGCCGTCGATATTAGAGACTGAAGCTTTCGGTCTAACTCTTATACTCTCGGATCTCCTCTGCCATGAGCTATCCCAAACATTCCTCCCCCCTCAAATAAAAAAAAGATGTCGTATCGTGGGAAAGGCCAAGACACCTGGTTCTTGGTTTCTGCACTTCTCTCATCGGATAACTTTTCTCTCCGCATGCGCAATCCCAAACATTCCCCGTAGCACATTGTCTCGTGTATTTATGCATGGAATGAAAAGAGCATTCGTTCACGCTTTTGTGATGTAATAATCAAGTGATTGTGACGTCAGTGGCAAGCGCGCATCGGTATGTTTGAGGATGCGCAGGCTCAGCAAGCGTATAAATACAGCATGCTGTGCGCAGTTCTATCGTGATAATAACAAACTAAAAGGAAATATCACGATATGCATCGGGGATTTAGCGAGTTGATCAAGTTGAGGAAAAAAGGAGATGAATACAAATCACGATGTTTCTCACGATAAAAACACGATAAAACCCGCCTACAATCACGCTAACGTCCTATCGTGTTTCACGATCACGCATGCCCAATAACTTCTGGGCGGTATTGTAGGAAGACTATTCCAGGATTCTACTACTCTCTGACTGAAGCTGTTTCTTTTTAGGACTGTGTTGCTCGCTTCTGGTGGTGTCCCCTTGTAGCTTCACGAGGTGCAGATGTGAAGAAGGCTGCGGGATCGGAGTTTACGAGTCCGTTCATCAGCTTGTAGACCTCAATCATGTCGCCTCTTATCCTTCATGAGTCATGAGTCATGCGATTAAATTAATTTGTGATGCGGTTGCATGAATTTTCAATTTTTGTTTTGTTTGCATCAACATTAATTGTGGAAAATCTTGTCATGACAAAAATTGTGGATAATTGATACCTTCAACGTTGAGTGGAAAAGAAAAAAAAAAAAAAAAAATATCAAAAAATAATATCACACAAATAATAGCATACGGGACCACAATTTTTGGGAGCTCCACCTCGGGGCGGGCAGCGGTAAGGGCCGAGGGCGAATCCGACCCCGAAGCTAGGCATGGCAGCGCAATACCGCGACTGTTAAATTGTTCGACTAGATACACGAAAAGCCAGATACACTTTTCAAAATAATATCAGTAGGGTCTATTTTATATTTACTTGGATCCAATCTCGTAAAGTATTGCCCGGAGGTCAATCGTCGTAAATCTGGACTTCATTTTGAAGTCCTTTTGAGAGGTTGTGGATTTTCAGTGATAGCAGCCAATACAGCAGTGTCTCCAATACGTCGAATCAAAAAGGAAAAATAAAATTGACGGTGTACCTCTAACAGCTGGGCCCCGTTTTTCAAAGAGTTGCGATTCATTGCAAGTCCTCTAAATCTATCTCTTATGTACATAGTTGAGATTGATATCAATCGCAAATAAATTAATATCAACTCTTTGTAAAACAGGGCCCTAGATATAGTCAAGATTTGAATTGTTTTTAAACTGAGCTATTATATGACAAAATAAAAGGCGGATCCAGGACTGTTACCAAAAAGAGGGGCAGAATTAAAGGTATTACAAAGTTTTGGTATGGGGTCATGAATTTGGTTCAAATTAACAATTTCGGAAGCATATGCGTTCCTACAATATTCATTGATCGTTAACGCGGTTGAAATCGAGTCTAAAGTTATGAAATTATAAATAATAAACTTTTTATGTTGTATAGCTCCCTCTCAAGGTCAAGATATTAATTTAGCTATGAAACAATGTTTATTGACTAAAATCGACCGATTAGCTATTCCCATTTGGAAACTATATATCACAACTACATATTCTGAGACTTTCATGGTCGCAGCTAACATTGTACAGCCATAGGCGCTATTTGAAATTTATCAAAATTTACCGGGAGCACCGGTAAATTTTTATATTCAATTTTTCTCGAAAACAGAAGGGGCTAATTTTTTTAGTGCTTATAATACATCCACAGGGGCATCCAAATATAACAAAATTGTAAAGATTCACTATCGACCCAATTTTCAAAATTTCCCAAAACTTTGTAATACCTTTAAGCCAATGTTTTAGAGCGGAAATCCCTAGAAATCCAAACATTTCCTCTGGATTTATAAAAAAAAAACACGAATAGTTAGTCCATTTTCAGTGAATTACTCTATAATATACTATGAAGATTGTGTTTCTATCCACTTTTAACCCATTCATGCAGTGAAATGAACCATCAGAGACATGTGAGAGCAATTTCATATCAATAATTAAAAATCTTCATGTTAAATTGAAACATTTATAAAATAAGTCACTTATGCACTAAAACTGTGAATATGTAAGATTTTGCTGTTTAAAGGAGTAAATTTATACCCTTATTGTGCATACCAGAACTAAATATTTTACTGAGTTATTCTTCAATGTAGTGTCTTTCAACTGGGCAAGAAAAAAAATAAAAAAAATAAATCACCAAAAATTAGTTTGGGCGCACTTTAATTCCTCCCTGGCCCACTGTGCGGCGCCGCGTCCAGGATTTTTGTTTAAGGAGGCCGAAGCCAACGTTTTGGCGAAGTGCTGTGCCCCCGGACGCCCTCAAATCTTAAGAAATTTAAACTTTCAATCTCTCTCTTTCTCTCTCTCTCTCTCTCTCTCTCTCTCTAACTTTCTCCCTCCCCCCTCTCTCTCTCTCTCTCTCTCTCTCTCTCCACGCTCTCTCTCTCCTAAGGAAAACTTTAAGGGTTAATTGTCTTATAGGAACCACATCTATCTTAAGAATGAGGTCCAGGGGCCCGCCTTGATTAATTAGGGCCCCTTAATTGTATAGGTTGCAGTTGTAGAGCCCTGTAGATGGTCAAGGGGTGGCCGGTGGAGCCCCCGGAATCAGGGTCTCGAGATTTTAGCAATTCAGAACCTTGAAGATCGCCATCTCGAGCGATAGAAACTACAATCTATCCCTTGAAATTTGCACTTCCCCTTATATGCTTAATTTCGCTCAAAAATAATAATCTCTCTCAGACACACACTCTCTCTCTATAAAGGACACATGATAGACCAAAGCTATGTCTTGTAAGGGATCCAGGTGCCCTTATTGGAGCCTCTAATGATCTAGGGCGGGCGGAACCCCTGGATGCTCTCTAGTTTTAGCGGTTCATGTGGGATTTCCATTTTCATCCAATACGTTGTCGTACTCAGGGTACAGATACTTTTATTTAATTTCTTTTCTCTCTCTCTCTCTCTCTCTCTCTCTCCTTTCTCTCTTTCTCTCTTTCTCTCTTTATCCTGCCTTAAACTCTGAAGCGTTTTAAAACCATCGTCTTACTGTTTGAGATTAAAGTTAGGGCTTTAACCGTCCTATAATATAAAAGATGACTTATCCACAGAGTATATAAAAAAATTGACAACATTTGTTTTACAAAATTGAAGGCTATAAAAACAAAAATTATATTCTGGTTTTATATAGCGTATATTGACGATGTATCTAGCCTATCAAGTAAGCTATTAACTGTTACACCGTTCAATGGATTCGGCTTGCCATCCCCACACAATGTATGCACATTAGATAAAAGCTGAATAATTTCTCTTTACTTAAGTTGTCACATGCCGCGAAACTTTTTGTCTGGTTCCTGCTGTTTGAGATAGAGCAGGGCTCAAAGAGGCGGAGTTGTTATAGTTTTCGCAGTTATGCCTACACTAGTTGACCCCCCTAAATAAAATTTGAACGTGGTTTATTTCTAATTTGATACCAGTGATATTAACAACTTGTTGCTGAAATGGCATGATTTTTGTCTGAGCTTCCGGAGGCTCCGCCCTGTACCCCAGCAAAGGGCCTTAAGGCGGGCCCCTGAATGCTCATCTAACCGTAATTTAATGCCTAAAACCAATGAGCTTCCGGGGGCTCTGTCCTCTGGACCCCAACAGCCCTTCGGCGGGCCCCTGGATGCTCATTATTTTGATCGTAATTAACTGATCCCTATACCCCTGAGCTTCCTGAGGGGCTCTGCCCCCTGGGTCCCTGCACTCCAATTAGTGACCTGCCAATATAAGGCATCAAAATTTTGCTCATCTGACCGTAATTAAATATCCCTAAAAGCCCTGAGCTATAATTATGTGGAACTCTCTCCGCCCCTGGTCCCTACCAGGGGCCCCAAGGCGGCCCCTGAGTGATCATCTGACCATAATTAAATGCCTAAAACCCCTAAGCCCCCCCCCCCAACTTTGAAAAACGTTCCGCAGAGCCTTTATGTAACATGTAAGAGTGGTGGTGATGCAGATTCCCCCCCCCCCTCCAAATATTTTTGCTCATTACGCCACTGAGCATACCAAAGGAGCCTACTCAGCTTATTTTGTGTAACTTTTTTCTTTTGAGTTCTGGTCTGTTCTGGTAACTGAGGCTGTTTGATACGATACAATAATAAATTGTACATTGACATCGTGAGTTTTTACAGCCAATATCTACCTGTTATCTGTACTGATAGGTACCTTTTCAACTATTTTTATGTTAGTTAGTAGTGATTGGGTAGGCCATATTGTGCCTTGAGTAAATATACATAAAACATGAGTCCTCATTATAAACTAGATTTCTTGAGCTTCGTGTCTATGCCACAGTCTGTCGGTTTGAAACTATTAACACAAATAGTTTGCTGCATGCATGTTTTGCGATGGCGCCCCTCCTATAGAAGTAGAGAGCTCGACACATTTTCGGTCATATACAAATTAAAATATTTCATACGCTGTGATATGATTTCAACCTTGAAACTTCAGCTCAGTAATTTCCGGTTATATAGGAAAACCACAAATGCAATCATGATTGACAGAACTGCTTGCTTAATAATTTAACCCACATAATTATGCCTCCGAGTATTTGCAAGCCCCAAACCCCCAAACCGACTGTCAAATGTATTTAATGATAGCAAGAAACACTGTTTTATGGCTTCTACTTCCTCAATCCAGGAGTTATTATTACTATTACTATCATTATCATATATCATCATTATCATCATTAGGCCATTAAAAAAAATATACATGTTTAGCGTCCCCGCCCGCTTCCTTTTTGGGGGCCGCCTCCTATTTTATTTATTTATTTATTTTTTGAAAGTTTTTTTGAAATTTTTTTTTCGGAAAGAAAAAAAACATGAAAAACTGCTAAAATGGCTCTATTTCTGATTTTAAAAAAAAAAAAAAAAAATTGTCGGAGGCCATCTTAAAAAAAAATGGCCCCGACTGTTAGGGAAAATGTATCGAGCGGCCATTTTGAGCGGCCATTTTGAAATAAAAAATAAAAAGGGCCTCCTCCTTCCTATTTTTCGAAAAAACAGGACGCTAAACATGTTTTTTCTTTTATTTGGCCTTATCATTTTTGCTTTAACTATATAAACTTATAAAGTACCATGATGTTAATTTGGAGGGCTCATATAACATGCCGTGCCCCCTTCCTCCCTCTATCTATCCCACTGTATACCTAAACATATAATTTCCATATCTTAATCTGTGAATATATTCGATGATTTATTCACTCGTTTTATGACTACCTTCATAGTTTTTATTCAAAAAGTGCTGTACTAGTCTTCCACACAACTAGCCCGTTATATATTTTCGATATAAATATAGAAAGACATAAATCTGATATCTGATTATGGGATTATCTATGAAAAGGTCAAAAAGATATGGAGTAGTTTTTTAATTAATTTCTTTTTCATGAAGACTGCGTTGAAATATTCCATTATCATATCGCACTTCATGATAATGACAGTGTAAATTATGATGCGTCATTGCAAATACTTAAAATTGTCTTGAAATAGACTGACAAATCCATATCCGGCTTTGGTTTCAGAGAGAATTTGATGAGGAAGTGCTAAAACCAGGTAAGTTATTATTTCTTTATTTCATGAAATGAATAAAGTGTTGTGTGATTGACTGTTTTGTTATTTAAACCGTTCAAAAGTTACTGCACAGTGTCAGTGAATTTAAAACACTGGCCAGGAGAGGAAAGAGGTTACAAATCAAACTTAGAACAGATAGAGAGAGAGAGAGAGAGCTAGAGCGGCGAGATCGAGAGTTGCACGTCGCCCAGGCTCCGCGGGATTTCCCTTGAAAGTACCGGTAAGAAAAGTTTGCAGAGCAGTGGCACAGCGCAGTCACACTAAGTATACTCGCAGCGCATATCGCCGCTTGGTCGATCCGTTGCATGTACACAATAAATGAGGAAAACGAAATAAACAATTAAAGTAGTTACTCACGAATTAAACTCTCAAAAATCACATTCTTACCTCAAATGATCATTATAGGAAGATTTGCCTCTTCTTGCCCGTTGTTTTATTAGTTTACTCGGGTCTTCAATTACTCCTTTTGAATCTTGCTTCTCTGCTATATCCGCATGTATGTATGGTCATTATTATACTTTCTCAATGTTTCTACTAGATCTACCATCTGCGTTTGTTGTTGTAATTCTCATAGATACATTTTTATATAACTTACCAAAGATTTTTAGGTGCGGCATACAATTTTGACAATGTATTTTTTGTTCATCTTATCAATACTACTTGTTGTAGTTTTCCTCTCTCTCTCTCTTTTTCTCTCTTTCTCCATCTCTCTATCTCTCTATCTTTCATGCTCTTTCTCTTTCTGCACTATATCTCTCGGTCTCTTATCCTCTCTTTCTCTTTTTCTCACTTTCCTTCCCTTTCTCTCATCCTCCTCCCCTCTCTCTCTCACTCACTCTCTCACTCACTATCTCTCTTTCTCTTTTTTTTAACCTTTTTTCTCTACATCTTTCCCTTCTCTCTTCCTCACTCTCATATTTTATTTAGGTGCATATTCCCCATTTCCTTCTTCTTGGTCGTATTTTTGCTTTTATTTTACATTTGGTACAAATAAAGGATAAACATGTGACATATACGTGTACTTATAATTAGCGCTGTAAGTCAGACGCTATGTTCGTGTTCGGTTCGGTTCGGCAGAGTTCGGCAATTTTTCACCCGAACTTGGTTCGGTTCGGGGTTCGGTAATATTATAATAGCAAGCAGCGTTATAGCCACGGCGGTCGGCACTGGGCGGGCTGGCTGGCCTGCCGGGCCCGACAAGCATGGAGGACTTCTGCACACTGCTTCCGACCAGCATGAATTTCACATTAAAAAATTGCTCTAAACGTAATTATTTGTGAAGAAAAATACTACTCACATTCGTATTTCCGTCTTGAATCATGTTTTATTTTCAATTTTAAAAGAATCATGTTTTCAGTTTGTCAATAAATGATATTTTGTAAAGATTTTCCGAGACGGTTGTTGCCTATTGTTAGAGTCATGAAAACTGCCATCTTGAATGGCTCGTCAAGAACTGTTTTTTATAAGTTTTTATTTTCAATAGGAAAAATATAAAATCGCTATTTTTCCTGAATAAATAAATACCATGCTATAATATATATTTATTTCATTAATTATATTGTAAAATTTGTCCGATATTGTTACAATTAAAATATTAATTTTTTGTTGAGCTGAACTTGGTTCGGTCACGCACATGTATGCTTGTTTATGGCTTGCGATCGCGACGTAGCGTGGTCAGGATTTGGGATTTAAATGGCGCCAGTGAAGTCGCGCCCACCACTGGATAGGCATAAATCACAAAGGCGGAAAATGGGAAAAAAGTAAATATAACATGAGCAATCATGACATGAAAATTAGGTACAAAATGACTAGTTTATTAGCTTGCAAAAACGTTTACATTTTTCTGCCGAACATCTGAACCAGGCCTTTGCGTTCGGTTCGGTTCGGTTCGGTTCGGAAGTGCCATGTTCGGCGAACTTTCGTTCGGTTCGGCGGTTCGGCTACAGCACTACTTATAATTATGTAAATGATACTGTTTTAAATTGTACACTTGTTTTTAAAATGCAATGCATATCTAACTGCGATGCATGATTCAATAAATACCATACCATACCAAACCTCTGATTTTTCAATTAAAGTCCAAGAGCAAGGTCACGTGTCGCATGTTATTTTTCCAGCGATAGTTTTGGTACACTTGGCCAATGATAAATTGACCACAAAAATTTATTCTTATCACACTGATGAAAATCAGACTCTTTTCTTGTTCGTGATATGATAGGGACCAATTATTAATTTATATTTTTGCCGATTTTTGTTTTGGTCTCCAGTTGCCTCAGATATCTAGCACTTGCCCAGTGCCCACTAGCACTGTGACCAAGAAATACACACAATGATCTAGATTTAGGGGGCAATATATTGTCACAATTGACGATAGATTTCCAAGTGAGATTTTCAAAGAAATGCCCCTTAAAGACCGTCACTACTACTGGGCCAGAAGGGATTAGACCACACAGCGAGGTCACTGACAAGTGGCTAATCTCATTAACTCAGCTCTCAAGTCTCAACATACGAAAAAGAGGATCATGGGGGACCAACAGGCACCGATTGGGGAAGTTTTCTATATAGAGGGAGCAAGTAGCTACAAGTAGGACAGTGGGGCTTTAAACCATTGACTTGAAATATTTGTATTTTACTGATATTTAGGTGTCATAATTTACACCAAAGTACTAATTCTGAGTTAATTCTGCTAACTTTTGTACAGCACTACAGTGCTAGTGGTATTTGAAAATGTTGAGAATCAATAGATAAATTTGTTAATTTTTTGCATGTGACCAGGATTGTAGTATGTTATGGAACTTTTCTAATTGCACAGAAAACGTTTTTATTCTGATGACTCACACACTCTGCAACCCACATCACACAGCATGAAACATTAAAATGACAATTTGCTTCCAAGAAGATGATACTGTTCCTTGAAAGGAGCAGAACATTGAAATTGTTGAAATTTGAAACAATTCCACCCAAAGGTCACATTTGAGAAATAAATGACACTCTGGAGTCTGGAGGGTGGATATATTCACAGTGATGAAATACTCAGTGGCCTTTCTGAGACTCTTTGTGTGGAATGGAACTTGTTCCTTTAAATTTTGACAGTCAAGACAAGTTTTGAGTGTCTACTCATTGTAATATGAATATCTTTGTTTCCATTGATTTCAATTTAAGGAATAGATAAGTAATGATGGCCAATGCTGAAGGAATTAGACACCGTAAACCAGAGGCAACTGAGGATGACAGGCAAAGTCTACCTCCCAAGCAGGGGAAGAGAAACTTAAAGGAGCAGGGGATGGTGTAAGTTAAAGATAAATCAATCAGCAGCCTAAGAATTCTCTTTTTCTCTTTACTAAATGAGTTAACTCATTCATTTATTTTAATGAAATCTTACACATACTCTAGGATCTGACAAGTGCATAGCACACTTGATCCAGAATCATTTGGTGACTTGACACAGAAAGGCCAAGGTAAAAATTTTCCCTTGAAAGTGTACTGACGAGGATAAAAAAAGACCTGTGAATTTGCTATGGTGTTTGTAGACCACCCCAGAGATTCTGTAAGGCTTTGTTTCATTTAATTTGTATCGAGGGTCAACAAAGTGCTTCCAATGAGCCTGCACATGTGCAGGTATTGCTTGTATCATATATAACTAAAAGTGATTTTAGTAGAAATTTCAAGAGTAACTAATATCAACAATACCCTAAATCCCTTGGATCATACGTCTTTGTAAAACCAGCACTCTCCCAGTGATTTTGATTTTTGATCTATGCTACACCACTACATTGCACCATTCATTACTTCTTTAAATGCTTCTTTATCATACGATCTTGGATTAACTTGGTCAGTGAGTACATTTTTTAAAGGAAATTCAAGACTGTATGAGTATGAGAATGTTACAGTGATAACTCAAGGGTTAGAAAGAAATCAGGTAGATTTCAATTAATAATTTTTCTGTTCTGTTTCCTTTATTCCTTTCCAGGACAAAGTGCTGCAGCCTTTGTTTTACATTATTCAAGATCTCTCTTCTGATTGTGCTTGCATTGACTATACTGATCACGCTCAAAACTTCACCTGTAGAACCAGAGGCATTTGAGTAAGTCACCTTGTGGAGTTAGCTAGGATCAGCTTTCAGACCTAATCATGTTTTTTTAAATTAAATGTTGTCTTTCTCTGCTGTAAATATTTGTGTATACACTGTATTTCATAGATTCATGTGCTTAACATTTCCTTTTAGTTTGAAACTATACAAACATTTTGTTAAAATTTTGTTTTGTAATTTAAAAAAAAAGGAGGGTTTAACACCATCTGTGTCCATTTGATTGATTTATCTGAATTGGTTATTGTGCAAAATATATTTCTGTATTATGCGCATATCTCAATATATTTACAGTATAATGTCGATACAGCAGACTTTACCAACAGGTCATTAGGTAGATCAAAATGTTTCACTTTTCATCATCCTATTGTTCAGGTTCTTGGTTTCTAACTAGAATTCAAGATATACAAAATTGGAATACATTTAACAAATGTAGGTGAAACTTGATGATTATCATAAATAAATTGTATACATTGTTTATTTCTATGGAAGGGCAATGAATAATTGCATTTGTTTAGTTGCCTATCTTGCATAGAACCATGAGGGTTTGATACTGAAGTATATATCAATGATGATACATTTTGACAGACACATTCCATTTTGTCAAATATCTCATTTGCCAACCAAGTGCTATCTCAGGTGCCCTTATGATTTTGTATTTCCTGTACGATGAGTTTCCTATGACTGTGGATTAACTTGTTTGATTTCAGGTTGCCTCCTCCTAGGCCATGGACAGGAGCTTTGGCCCCCAACAACAAACTCCAGAAAGCTCAGAAGCTCCTAGAAGGCAGAATCATTGGACCTGAATCATTGGCTTACAAAAATGGTAAATTTAAATAAACATACGTAGCAAGCCCTCATCCCCCAGATTGTGTTTGATTTCTAAATCTGCTTTACTAGTTCAGATTCTGCAAATGAACAAGACAAGCTATCAGTGGACAAGTTAACATTTGCCAATTGCTCTAATTTGAATATCAAATAAAAGAGGAGCGACCAGGCTTCATGACATACTTTGGGTGTCTTCAAAATATATGATTGATTTGGTGAAAATAGTGCTATTATATGGCAAAAATTTGAAAATGAACAAAATGTTTAGGTAGGAAAGAGTTTCATGTTTAACATCATATCCCAGAGATTGAGTCTTGTTAGAGTGGAAAATGCACAAATATTTTAAAATTATTCTACCAGTATACCCTCCTTGGAATATTTCTTCTGAGTTATGCTGGTAGTATAGAGCTTGATAAATTTAAGATGTTTGTCATTGCAGAAATTGTTTTTGTATAACGTGCTGGTAGATTTATTTATTATTCTTTCTCTATGAATAATATGTATGTGATATATTTTATGTATTCATGTACATGTATATCCTGTTTGTATTGCAAATGTGCCCTTGACCGTTTCATCTTTAAATGGATTTGGCACTGGATAAGTCTGATATGATTTAATAAATTTGCAGAGAGAGAAAAAGAGAGAGAGAGAGAGAGGAAGATGGGGGGGGGGGGGGGGGCTAAAGGGTATTGTGTCTTTAAATTGTGTGATGCGTATCCAATATTAATCCTTGAAGTTTTTTGGGATAACGTGCAACTTAAAAAAAAAATCTATCACTTATAAACAAACAGCAATCTATTCACAGATTTTGCCCCCTTAGTTGATAGTGATGAAGAGTTATGTAACAAAATATTCAACTGTCTCAGCTACAAGTGACTTTATTTCATGTTATGTTTCCATGAGGTTTATTTTTTGTCATCTATCTTCCTACCTATAGGCCGCATTTATACAGGTACCTACGATGGCAAAGTTGTAGAGATTAGCAATGAGAAAGACATCAAAGTTATCGCACAACTCGGTACTCCTCCATGTGGTAAGTTTGCTCAATCTCTTTTTTGAGGACCTTATATTCCTGGGTAAATGATTTTGGAAAAGGATTTAGGAATGTACAATAGGATCAAATTATCTTAAACAAAGCATACATAGCCACGCCTCAGAAATATATGAGATCTGAACAGCGCTCAAAATACACGGAGGCGGTGGGCGATTCGCCCCCGTGAGCTACATAATCGCCCCCATGGAATTATAAAATAAAGATTATCTTTTCTGTTATAACTTTAACACAATATTGAGTTTCAATTTTCAAACCTTAAACCGATTTCTTGTTCTATAAGTATTATTACCAATTCAAACAACGGAAGCGCGCAGTGCAGTGTCGCCGTCAGCAATGGCTATAGGCCTACTGCGCCGTTAGTAACGGTACGTGTGCATGCTGCCGCCCCATATCTGCTGATGCTGGAGGCGATCGCAAGTGAGAAGGCTCATGTGGGCTCTTTTTTTTTTGGAAGAGCCCCTGTGGACACAAAATTAATTTGAGCCCTGGATCTGAAAAACATTTTCAAATAATCGTAGTTGCCAGTAGTTACAGACAAAACCTTCTTAAAAGATATTCTCTAAGAAGTGCATTATTATTCAAATGTTATATGTATTTTCCTTTAAAAAAATATAAACCTCTGTGTGTGGTAAATAGTATAGCCTGTATAGGTCAATGGACTAACTACAATGGACTTTGAATTAGAAAAGAAGAGCACTTCTTTATATCAGTAAGTTTTGAAGATGCAATGAGAATATCTGGTTCACTATACCAGTACATATATTAATGACCTTTGAAGCTTTAAAGGTTTTAGGACATTTCTTTTACCAGGGAGTTATAAAGATTAAATGGGAATATCTGGTTTCCTTACTGGTAGATATGAAATATTCTTAGATTATAGATACCATATCCAATGTGGATCAGTGAAGTTGATAAAAAAAAATTAGCTTTAACAAGTTAGATACCCCTTATTTTCACATGAACATGCATGTTTATTTTGGAAACAGTCAAGCATTTGATAATTGGAGTATTATCTTTTAATTGATTAGCACATTCTAGGCATTCAGAAATTACCCTTCTGAGCAGATTTTCATTCATTTCTTTTTGTCATATTTAGATTGATAAATAAATAAAAATAAGTAAATAGATTTCTGGGAATTTCAGATGTGTATTTCTCTTGATACAGTGGCTGTGCTCTTAAGTCCAAACCATGATGAAAATAGACAAGAGTTATGTTAGACTTGTCAAAACCAAATCAGGTTTTGCCATCAGAGATAATCTGCAGATAATGCGATTTTCTTTATAGAACATACAAGCATTTGATTTACTTCTTATAGGGATCTGGTTAGTGCATAAGAAAGCGTGGAAGACTGTGGAGAAAAAAGGGCATCTTGGGTATATTCTCCTTGACAAAGGTTTCCTACAGGTGTTCTAAATCTGTCAATGTTCAATTGAAATATGCAAAAAATTTGTTGATCTTTCCAAACCACCAGTGGGATGCCACCACAAGGTAATATTTCACTTACTACATACCTGTACATGGATTAACAAATTCTTTCCGAGAAGCCTGTTCCTTTGTATGTCAGTGTGTAAAACTTGTAAGTTTGGTTGAATGTTGTTGACCTGGAAGCTTTGTTGTGTTTTCTCAGGCACCATAGAAGACGAGATGAAATGTGGTCGTCCGCTTGGAATCAGGTTCATAGATGATAAACTCTACATGATGGATGCTTACTATGGGCTATTTGAAGTCGATGTGAAAGGAGGTAGGTTTCATTTTTGTAAAACACGGTTTAAAATAATTTGTTAAGAATATCTACCAACCTTTAATTTTTATTGAGTGATTCAGAAGTAGTAATTGTGAATAGTGATAGTGTAGTAGTTTTAATACATGTATTAGTGATTATTTTCAGTTTCAATGTATTTTTAAAACATCTACCAAGCTTTAATCTATACTTAGTGGTTGAGAAGTAGCGCTATAAGCTTTGAACATGCAAAGAAGAAACAATAAAAATGTTTATGTATAACTGGGACATGGGATAATCCGATATGGGATGTAACTGGGGTAACTTTGAATGTGTATATCCAAAGACTAAAAAAGAAGACTCCCTTTATTTGAGGTACAAACTAAGCCTATAGTGTCATGGGTACTCTAATAAATCACAGTCTCCTCAACCTTATAGATAAAACTAGAGTCATGTATATAAGACAGTGTATTATTCTTTACACAGAATCCCTTCCCATTGAACTGATTTCAACTCAGAGGAGTTACAAGGGACATCAGATGAGATTCGGCAATGATTTTGAAAGACTAGAAAATGGAGATTTCATCTTCACCGATTCTAGCTACCGCAAGTACCGCAAGGACTATGCGATGCTTACTTTGGAAAGCAAAGATTGTGGAAGGTGAGTATGTCAGGATAAAGATTCCAGGTTTATTATGTGCTTCCCTGGAATCCCTTGGTTATTTCTAGCAATATAACCTTCCGTAAAAATCCTTTTTTTTTGTTTCCGTTTAGGATAAAAGCATAATCCCCTTTAAATAGTTTTGGTATTAATTCAGAAATGACAGTACCAATGTGCTTGTATATTTCATTCGCAATCTCAACCTTTAAAAGTGTAGAAATACACAGATTCTGGTTGAGATCGTGCAGTTATTACTATTCATGTCTTAGTGCAAGTATTCAGAGTAGAATCATGATGTTTCTGCTCCATATACCAGAAAATGGATGTAAGTGACACATGAAAGTGCTGCAGAATATTGGTAAACAATTTGAATACAACTCTTTACACAAGAGTCAATGACTTCTGAGCCATATCTATGCAGGTGATGCAAACGGTCTGGTGCAGAAAACATGATGATTACATGCTAAGAATTTGTGGATTACAGGATTAAGGGCATTTTTGTAATATTTTTTTTTAACTTCAGGTGTAAATAGTGTGAATAACTATATTTGAAGATCTGGTTACCAGCAAGTGACTACATTGGGAATGTTGTCATGTTAACTTCAATGAGAGACATTTACCCTGATCCAACAGTTATTGCCACATTTGTCTATACTCCTATCATCCTCTAACACTGTTGTGTCATGTATCAAGCAATGTATGGAAATTGTTTAACAATCAAAAACACCTTTTTTCCCCGTTAGGCTGATATGGTTCAATCCTGTGAGCAAAATGAGTGACCTGTCAATGGATAAATTACACTTTCCTAATGGAGTCCAACTCTCACCTAAGAAAGACTTTCTCCTCATTGCAGAAACATCAAGATACCAAATATTAAAGTAAGTGAATACGGAAAGTTCTTTTGCATCATGTTCTGTAGTTATTACTTGTGCAACTATAACCTTTAAAAAGGCCTTTTCACATGTGTTTTGGTACACTACAGTATACTGAAGTTCATATTATACAATCTTATAACAAACAGATCAATAAAATTTGATAGGACCATTGTTGCCTGCAGCTACATGTTTCATCCCCACTCAGTACCCTAAGGCTAAAACCTTAGTTTACTGTGGCATATCTTAACAAGTCTTGCTACCAGTGTCTTTCATGCAATACACTCTGTACAGTGTATGACCGTATTCAATGGATGCATTTTATACAATTCTAATAATATTAATAATATAACAATATTCTGGTTTTATATAGATAGCACTTCACAGATATATCATTATCCTGGTCATTGGATTCAGACTTGCTTACATATAATCTGTCTTTCAAATGCAACAGTCTTAATGTATTTCAATTTCACAATGTATGTTATTCAGACAATTTGCTTGAACTTTGGAAAGCAAAAAACTTTTTGTGTCAATATGTGTAGAACAGTTAACAATACTTATCATGTTAATTATGTAGGTATTACTTGACGGGGCCTAAGACTGGATCAACAGAAGTCTTCATTGATAACCTACCAGGGATGCCTGATAACATTAGACCCAGTCGTGATGGAGGATACTGGGTTGGTATGGCCTTTGCTAACGGCAGGAGAGGACTTCTAACCATGGACCTCATTGCCCCATATCCTTGGCTTAAGCGCTTCATAGCAAAGGTAGGTTTGATAAGAACTGCTGTATTCTGTATCAGTATCTACATTTTTCCATAGATTGTTATGGTAAATTTTATTGAATAGTTCAGGTCACTGTGAGGCTTCCATTGAGAAAAAAAGGCCCAATCTTGCAAAATACTCTACAAGTTTAATTTGTTAATCATGATGAATACTCTTCCTAATGATGGAATGTCTCGCTTTCTTTCACAGATCATCGATCCTTCTAAGATAATGCAATTCATGCCTCAGTATGGTCTCATCATAGAGCTGAACCAGAAAGGAGAGATCGTCCAGAGTCTACATGACCCCACAGGAGAAATTGCGCCTTCCGTCAGTGAGGTCCTCGATACAGGAGATGCTCTCTATCTGGGCTCCTACCATGCCCCTTACCTACTCAAACTAGATATGTAATGGTATAGTGTATCAATGATTTCATGGTTACATAATACCTTAGTCAGTATGGGCCTTGAATATGTTCACATATACTTTTTGTTTTGTAGGTGTCTTTCCCAGTCTTTGACTTCGTTTTGAGAAAAGTAAGAAACCATACAAACATGATGAACCTCTTTTATTATTTAGTGCAATCCTTGGCATGAACAGAGTTGTTTATTTTTGTTAATATCTAGATAATATGATTTGTAAATCCAGGTTGATGAGCTTTAGACTACATTAATTGTTGCGCTTCACCAGTTATCTACAGTCACACCATGTTGGTAATCACTTGATATTAAAATCAAGGTAAACGTATGTTTGGTGTTGAATATAGACCTCAAGTGAACTTAATGAAGATTAGAACTATACATGTATTACCACATAATGGTGAACTGTGACTCGTATTTGTACTGTTTGTCTAAAAGCAAAATGAGATGGGAACCTTCTAAAGGCTTCATCATTGTTTGTGTAATCGTGTAGGAAATTGAAATTAATTATAGTTTAGCGTTTAGAAAAACCACTGAAATTATGTGTGTGTATGTGGTATAGACCACTTACAAAGTTTCATACCTTGACACAAATACCGGGTATATGTTGATTTTTGTATATGCAACAAGTTAATGACTTTGAAAATGGAAATGACGATTTCATTGTTTTGGTGAGCAAGTTAAGGACCCATTTAGGTATAGATTTTGTAATAACATATTTTTACCCTTTTTATGTCTATATTCTAAGACAGGAGGAGGAATGTCTCTTTTTTATCCTTTCCAGTTGATAATCCTGCATTTATGAATGCACAGTGATATGTCATTATGATCCATCATTCTAAAAGTTTCTTTAATATAAGTGGAAATCATCCCATTATATAATTGTTATATAGCAAAGGTGTCATGTTTTTGTGTATATGCTTAATCTTTCTGAAGTACATGTATTATAATTGAATGGTGTATTGTATTTATTGCAACGTAAGAAAGAGTTTAACAAAAGGTGATGTGTGCTTGATTTTTTTCAACAAATATCTGTGGAGAACTTGTACCCCAATGTCAAGTAAAATACCCCAGAATGTAGACCTTTACTTTTTCCCATCCAAAGCTTTGAATATTAAACGAATTGTTCATGATAATTTAACAGGTCCCATCACTTGTAAATTTCTGGAAAATATTGACTGGGAGGGACTTACGACATCCAGGCTGCACATAATGCAAATCTTTGGATGTAGTTGTGTCACGATGCTTCTAGGAACAGTAGGCCAAGTTGGAACATGCAAGATCATTCCTTTCAGCTGTAGTCAGGACCTTCATATAGTCGAGCACCTCTTAGCAGAAAGTGCAGCTGTAAGATGCGTCATCATTTTTTTCCAGTTGTTGTTGAGAAAGTATATTTACAGTTCTAATACAACCAGTCAGGGCCAGAGTGTATTGTGATATGTACGTTCAGAATTGTGATACAATAATCATGTCAATGTACCATGTACATCGTAATTTTGTGACAGCAGATGGTTATATTCTGTATAATAGGTGGGGGGATCTTAATAGAACTGCTTTTTATTTGCCCAAAGCCATGTGCCCATTTCCAGTGCCACAACACAATATATATAACAAGCTTTAATTGTCTTCCCTGTCTTTGTAGCAGAACTATCTTTATCTTCTCTTAATCATACTGTGTGTTCCAATTCTGGAGAATGTAGACCATCTCTGGAAAGGAGTAAAAATTGGGGATTGCCCTTTTTCATTCTACCCCAGACTCTTTCAAAGATTTCATTGGATTGAGAAAAAGGCTTACTCAAACAGGAAAAGTTAAACACATAATGGGTGTGCAGCATTATAGCTAGTCTTCCTAACATAATTTGATTAAAACAAATATATGCAAGTACTAATAGTTAAGATTGGTCAGTACTGTTTATGATTACCATTTGTGATGCAATATTTGTGGATTTTCTTTTTTTCTTCTTCCAATATTAGTTTTTAAATGTGCAAGAAAATTTCCTCATGTAATTTGTTACTTGTACGGTGTTGTATTTGATGTTCATGAAATGAATGAATATTGAGGGAATATAGCAAACGAGTTCTGAATATATAATAAGCAAAAACATTTGATTTTATGTTTTACTGATACATGCTATTGTTTTATTACAATACAAGATACATGTACAAGACTACAAATCTTTCTTAGAATATTATTTTTTTAATCCATGGATCATGATGTTATCAAATGTCTGATAAATAAAACAATTTCAAGATAAACCATTACCGGTACTTGTTTCTGTCTTTTCATGAAGTTTACCAGGGTATTGGGCACTAATACCTGTACCGGTACTTAGTATTGTATTATGATATATCTGTCTCAAAAAGCAGACATAATGTTCTTTGAAAACAAGTACATGTATTTTTGTTTTAAACTTCATGTATAATTACAGGGAGCTGAAAAGATGAGTAATTGTTGGTAAATCTGAAGGAAATGGCAATATATAGAAAGAGGGGGAGGAATCTACCATATAATACAAGGTGGGGAGAAACTTAGGCCAAAGTGAACCATGAAATACTTTAGATATTCATAAAATGTATGAAGCTGGGGAATTCAGGTAAAGAAAATGAAAATTAAAGACACAATTAACATGAAAATGCTCTCTGAAAGAGAGCTGGTCTTGATATAAATTGATTCCAGATGACGTCTAATCTCTTGCTTGTCTCTGGTTGCTTGATGTGTCGTGATACTGTCCAAGTCCATGAAGCTGAAACCAATGTACAAGCTGAGATTGTAGACAAATTTCTGCAAGTTTCTATATGCTCAAAGGCTCTCATTGCACATTCAGAATGTCTGATGGGTTCTTGAAACCATCTGATGCATTCAACAGTAAGCTAATGGTTTGAAGACGTCTCGTAATCGCTTTCACATGGACCTGATCTTTCTATCCTCGATAAATAACACATGTCGGTTCACTGCAGGCAGAAGAATGAGAAATACGGAAATACATGAACATACTAGTATGTAGTTTTGATAAATGCTAAATAATACATATTTGATTTGCTGGAATTACCTCCCCCCCCCCCCCCCCCCCCAAATAAAAAGAAGAAAAGGACAAGATGTATTTTATTGAAACTCGCAAGACCAAGGTTTTGCTATTTCTGAATTAAATCAGTTAAAAATGTAGTTTAAAGCTGACTACAGGCATATTAAAGTACACTGTAATACACAAACAAAAATATTTTTAGTTATGAGCAGATTGTGAACGCTAGATTATTAAAGTTATTAAAGGCTGGAAATGCACAATAAAGGCATACTACTTTTTATAAAGTAAATGAAAAACAATATTTTATGAAATTTGCTATATCAGGTATTTTTTTACAAGTGACTTCTTGTATAAATATCATATAAATCAATTTCAATAAAAATTAATGCACAATATCCGAGTTGGAATTTACCCATAAACATGAAATTAGGTTGTATGCAAAACAATCTTGATATAAGTGTAAGTAGATAATGTTTTTGGGGGTTGGAAACAATAAGAAGCTTTGCTTTACCTGTACACATACAAAATAAATGGAGTATTGTGTCTCTGTAAGAAGCTAAAAATAGACTTGCATTACTTGCCTTTTGGATCAAACTTGACCATCATCATCTTTGGTTTTAATCTGTTTCTGATCATCACTTTACAAGTCCCTGTTCCAGCTGCACTCTTCATCATCACCATAACCCGTCTAGAAGTGGAAAAATGGGGTATGTACACAGTCACATTATTCTTCCATTATACATCAAAATGATTAGATTTACAAAAAGGAGTTTATCAATTGGCATATTTTGCAAATTAAAATAATTTGTGACTATTTTCATAAGAGTTAAACTTGGCTGTTTAATTCTTAGGAAATATGTTACTTTGCTCATTTACTATATTTTTCTTCCTATTTTGTCATGTCTTTCCCTTGTTCCTTCACCCTCTCTCCATTACACATAACTAAAAATAATTTTTGACTACACATTCTCATTCTCAGGGGATAAAAAAAATAGCACAATTTCAAAATGTATCCCGTTTCATGTATTCCATGCACTTTATATTATTTATTATTTTTATTGTGATCTTCCTGTTTCCTGTTTGATCACCAGTAACATAATGGCATTGTCTGATTATTTCATGAGTTCTCTGTTAAGAAAAAATTGACCACATCAACAAAAATTGTACAAATTTCAAATTCAATATTTAGATAAAAATAAAGGACTTGGTATTCCATTTTAAATAGTACTAATGAATACCCTAATAGTTTTTTTTCTTCAATACTTACTTGCTTTTAGCAACTGTGGAGAAAGAAAAAAAAGAGAAAAAATATAAAAGTTATGCAATCATACAGGTTATGTCTATTCAATAACTGCACATATAAAGTCCCATCATAATGGTCTTATAACATGGCATAACATAGCCTTTAACAGGACATTTCCTATTTCGGGATAACAAAAAATAGTACCCGGTAATCATTTGAAGAAAAAGGAGTTCACTTGGGCATAAATGAATCATAAAGTACTTACAAATAAATTGAAGGCTGGAAAATTCAAGTCAAATGACAAATGTTCTGTTCACCAAAACTTGATTCCCCGAGTACCCTTTTCTTTGTCTTCACAGTGGATTCATCAGAGGCAATATGAGAGAAATTACCCTAACGACATGTAGATTTTTCCACATGTCAATCATGCTCTTCACTTGACCTTGTGATGTAATCACATAATTTGCAGGCTTATATTAAGGGACGGTATTAAATACAAGGAGGATAATTCCTCCATATAATTCAAATCATGCCCTAATTCACATCATTTCTTTTAAAGTCAAGTGAATATACTTACACAGAGCAAGTGAAAGAAACATGCTGGAAAAGGAGAAAACTGCACCCCAGATCTGCAACTTTTGATGTATAATCAAATCCGGGCAAGCCTCACTCACGAAACCTGCCAATATAAACATGAAGGTATATTTTAATATATAACATCTTTAGAGTTTAGTAATTTTTTAGTTTTCTTTGGATTAAAGCGGTAAAACTATTTTTTAATTCTTAGAGTTAGACTACCCATTTTTGGCATTAATTTTTGTAAATCAAATTCTAGTCTACGTTTATTTGTTTCTCAATGATTTAACTAAAAAATACACATGGTAATAAAAAAAATAAAGAATACTTTTTCTTGTTTGCTTGACAAACAACTTCTTCCCTGAAGTTGTAAAACTCTGGAATGATCTACCTCAATCAAACGTGGACATCAAATCCAGCAGTCTTCAAGTCTGCAACCCAAAAATTAAACCAAATAAAATAGCAGAGTCTAGCCCTAAATTACACAAATTTATACTCTCGTCACGATCACGCCGAGTTATACTTCCATTTATAATGCCTAGCAGACCATTCGGAAGTGATCAACAAAAGGTACAAGATGTACCTTGCCGGTAAAGAAGAGTGCCCATGGCCATGCCCTAGCCCTCGTGTGCACTCCAGCAAAGCATAGTCATTGCATGCGTATTGACCTCTAGCACTGCACTACGTGTTAATAGGCAGCATTTAGATACATGAATAGTCAATACACTCACAACATACAAATGCACACAATCATGCCGATGCGGTTGATCGGCAAGTTTGACAGTAGACTCACAATTTGAATTTTTAAATTATTCTTTCTAACATCAGAAAGTTGAAAAATTGTTTTTTACTGGTAGACCCTAGTCTATTTAGAATAGATCTAGAATCTAGGTGTCATCAATTGTCACTAAAGTACCGATTTTGAGTAAAATCAGTTGAGTTTTGTAAAGAGGTGTTTCAAATGTTGAGAATAAAAATCACAGCTTTTATACACAGCCAGGATGGTAATGCACCTGTGTGCTCGTGTGCTGATTTGGGTTCGGGCCTTATCTACAAACAGTGCCAGGCATTGGATTCCCAGCACAAATCACAGTTTATGGGACCGTTAAGTTCAAAGTTGATACTTGGAAATATCAGAAGTGAAAGATCTGTCGCCACTTGAGTGTTATTTGGATGAAAACCACATGTATCTCAAATTATTTTAAATTATATAAGCTTTTAGTTAGAAGACCCCATTAAATGACAACTTCCTCTTAAATGATAGAAACTTACACTATTTGTCGACGGCTTGCGCTTGGATTCAGTGCACTCCATGAGAACTACGGAACGCTAATTGAAAAATTAAGAAAATTTATAATGGAAAATAACGATTAAAAAAAAAATAGCTCCCTCATATCAAAGGGATTTCACTGTCAGGTCATACATCCATTTATAATTAAGTCTTCTTGTATTAACAAAATGATCGTTCTTTGCGTCTAAAAATGATGAATGCACAGCGCACTATTTTACACATTTAGCCCCTCATAATCATTTTGTGCGACAACATTGGGATCGCAATGGCGGACTCAAAGCCTCAAGTCAAAGAGGAAAAACCAAAAGCTACTGATGACAAGAAATATGCTATATTTTCTAAAGATTCCATTAAAACGATGGCAGAATCTGCAGGGCATGAAAGACTTTCAGAGGAAACAGCAGCAATTTTAGCAGAAGATGTATGCTATCGTCTCCGAGAAGCAGTCCAGGTTTGTGTTTCAACATTTTCTCTCCACTGTTAAACACTAAACAGTTCAGCTCAGCTTTAGCATCTTAATTCTGATCTGACTTTGTCTCTGAGCTCTGGACTCAGAGTCAGAGACATGAGAGAAATTGAAGTGGAATTAAAAATGTTGATGTGGATTTGAACATGTAATCTTGTGTAGATCTATTTTATGAGTGGTTATGAGGTGGCGAACGTTCAAGGCATTTATTTGTAATTTAATACCAAAATCTTGATGTAGAAAGTAGGGGGTCTAATTTCATTTCTATTTTTATTACCGGGTAATTGAAAGTTAATGTTTAACTGTAGACTAATACTAATGCTAACAAGTAGATGTGGCTTAGTTAACTTACATTTACACAACATTGAGTGGTGTACTGATGAACTATGGGAGGGCATTACAAGACATTGTCTTACTAAGGAGCCAGAAAAGACAGGTGAATACACCCAGTGCAAAAGTGCACTTGTGCTGTAATGCAGCCGTTAAATTAAGATCTAGTTCTAAGACTAAATACAGGGATTTTATCGTAATTAAATAGTCTTAAATAAATTTGTGAGTGATGTGAAATTGAAACTGAAAAACAATTTTTTTTTTATTGTTCAAGTTAAAACTTGAAATCTTGATCGAATGATTCATCATCATCTTAATAGCGTTAGTTTAGTTTGGTGACTGTTAGACTGAACATTGAAATTATGTTTTTAAAAACAAATATATATTTGTTCAGGTAATTGTAGGGTAGCCTATGCAGCTAAGGCAAGGCATTGCTGTAACTTGCAGAGAACAAGAAACACAGCTTCACTCCTTCCTTGCCTGTATTGAACTGCCTGAGATTATGCATGCTTCCCAGCCTCAGGGATTTATTTTGCATATATATTTACATGGACATTTGTATCACAACTGTAAATATAATATAAATATATATTAAAATAACAGAGCTTGTAATTGAAAGGAGGTACAGTAAATTAAATATACATAGATCTTTGTGCACTTAAATGAGCTGCTATGGAACAAAAGACACTAAAGTTGGGAGAGTGAATATAGCATGAGAGAAGGTAAAGGGAATGGTGATGGTGACAGAAAGCTCTACAGAGTCTACATAATCCTGAATAATTTTACTTACAATTTTCCACGATTCACTCAATAAAATGCTCAAGTATTGAGGATTGAGCTGGAAGAAAAAAAATAGAATCTATAAAAAAAAAAAGTGTCTTGAACTTGCAATAGTCTGTTTACCAACAGTTTCAACAATCATTATCTTGTAATTTATTTCTTTTGGGGGGATCACTTCTGCTGGAGTACTTAGCCTTTCTCTTCTTTTCACAATCAGGCGAGTGCTCAGTTCATGAAGCATAGCAAGCGGAAGCGGATGACTTCAGATGATGTTAACAAGGCACTGAGATGGAGTGATGTAGAGGTAGGTAAAGAACCCTGGGACCTGTTACACAAAGCCTTTTTTCAATGACAAATGACAATAGTCAGTGACAAATATGCTGATAGCCAATCAGAAGCAAGAATTTCACTAGCTCATAACAAAAACTGTCATTTGTCACTGATTACAAGTTTTGTGAAATGGGGTCCAGATCTCACCTCATAGGATACTGCATTGTCAAACATTTTTCTCCTCATGCTGTATAGTGCATAGTAGATTGAAACCCCATTTCTAAGCCCATTCAGAAATTACAATCCGTTTCTCTTGCTGCTGTTTCACATAGATTCTAGTGCATTACTACATGATGGTCCACAATGGATTTAAATATGTAACAGCAACAGGTTTGAATTTTGATTGTACAGGTTTGAAAATCAGGTAAAGGTTGATATTCATTCTCAACCAGAAAAACAACTTATTTAATGAAATATTAGTCATGAACTGTAGAGACCTTAAGCAAGCTCTAAAGCCCAACCACAATGGACTGTGCTTTGTATCCATCAGCTCATACTCCTCCCACATTGCAAATGTGCTCGTTTGAATTTGTAGATTTATTGCTGCCATGCTGTAGACTCAAACCAATGATCTCCTCTGATCCATTCCAGTGTTCCAACATATTGCTTGTTTTTTAATTTATCATTCCTGCTTATAAGAATTATTTGCCTGTTCTCTCTTTCCTTATGAAGCCCATTCATGGTTACGGATCTAATGAGCCTGCTGTGTTCAGACAGATAAAGGATACCAATCTTTATTTTGTGGAAGATCGAGATCTGAGTCTGTCTGAGATTGCCATGGATACCAAGATACCAAACAGTGCAGGGAACACCTCCCTCAAAGGTTTGCTAAATTTTGCTTAATCCATTAACATCATCCATCATCTAAACTGAATGTAAATGTAGTAAACATTACTGGGTTTTTTTAATCCAAAAAAACACACACTCTTGATGAGAAATCAACCTGAAGGGTTTTGAACGGCTGGATTACCAAAGTAAACAAAACAAAGCATAAACGAACAAATGAGTGATATATAGAGTTAATTTTGACAGCAGTAATGCATTCACAAACAACAATACCAGATCATTCTACCAAGCCAGCAAGTGACGAAAACAAGCGACTACTGTTGTACAATTAGCATTTACTCTTGCCTTCGTCATATTATTTTCCTTTTACTTTCTGTAGCTAATTGGCTAGCGCTTGAAGGTGTTCACAAGACTGTTGTACAATCAAGTGATCCAGGTAAGTTAAACTAAGTGCAAGTAAATTCCAAAACAACCAATTTTCTTTACCTGATTTTATAACAGATTATTTTCTATTCTATTCAACCTAGGCCCTATGAACATTAGAAAAAGGAGACTGTAAACTTGCGATTGACTTGGATCAATCCCAACTCTACATAATAAGGGACCCTGTGTTCTCTCTCTCTTTCTCTCTCTCTATCTCTCTCTCTCTCTCTCTCTCTCTATCTATCTCTCTCTCATTCATTTCTTTTTACAGTATTATGCATGTATAGTTTTCATGACTTTTTGTATTATGTCTGACAATTTTTATGAGATTTTTATTTTTTATTCACCTAAATTTGTGTAGGTCAAGCAGCTGCTGAAGGCATTCAAAAGATTCTTGGAGTTCAAGGTCAAGGTAATAACATTCTCTTGAAATCTGCTTTACCTGATTGTATGATTCAATGTTTATAATTGTTACACATTGCTATACAATTGTCCATCAATGCCATAAGTGATCCCTGTTAGACTTTAAAGTGACTTTTTTTAGAGAAACAAAAATCAATGCAAAGTTCATTCCAGCATTGATGAGGATTCTGCCTATGATTCTGCCTAGTATAATAATAATAATAATATTGGCATTTATATAGCGCTCTTACAGACATACATGTGTATCACAGCGCTTTACAACATTACATTACTTAATTGACATTGATAGCAAACAATACAATTACGTACACAAAAATATATAAATTCAACTATTAAAGAGAAAGGTTTTCAAGGAACGTTGAAAGATAGCGAGAGAAGGAGAAGATCGTACAGCCTGAGGGAGATTGTTCCAGAGATGTGGTGCGGAAACAGAAAAAGATCGATCCCCAAAGCGTGTACGACTCCTGGGAACCGAGAGCAAGGTTGGGTCGTTGCCAGATCTCAGACCATGCCTTCCTGGTTGATGTAATGAGAGAAGGTTTTGGAGATAGGAGGGAGCCATTTTATGGATGCACTTGTAGGTCATTGTGAGAATTTTGTATGTGATTCGCTTTTCTATTGGAAGCCAATGGAGCTGACGAAGGAAGGGAGAGGCATGGTCATGCTTCTTAGCGCGGAACACCAACTTTTCTGCTCGGTTCTGAGCTCGTTGCAGGCGATTGATATTTGACATAGAAATATTATATAGAAGAGAATTGGAATAATCAGTCCTAGATGTGACGAGAGCACGTACAGCATGCTCACACGCGGACTTGTCTAGGTAGGGTCTGATCCGAGCAATATTAGATAGATGGAAGTGGAGCGAACTAGAAAGTGATGACACATGGTGATTTATTCTCAGTGAAGAATCTAACACCACACCAAGGCTCCTGACAGATGTTGAGGGCTCGATGTCTGCATCACCAATTGCGAGGGTAATGTCAGACACCAGATGACTGAAGTGAGGTATGTGCAGAAAATAGGGTACTTTAGTAAAGAATCTATTAATGTGGTAGGATAAGATGGATATGATTGAAGGTGGCAGTCCTTTCTAATCCATTTTGGTAAATAAGCAGATAAGTAACGGACAATTTTTTCAAATTGAACCAGTATCCTGTGATATGTGTATGAATATGAATATGCATTGATGCAATTAACCCTGCAGCATGGTCTCATACTCTGTATTTGTTGACTTGCCAGGTATGACCCACAGCATGGAGATGTTATCATCTGATCAGGTCACCTACTATCAGCATATCATCAAGGCTATTCTAGGCACAGATGAGGAGGCCAAGAAGGTAATCACATAGATCTCTTATTGTATGGTTGATGTGAGATTTTGAGACATGTCCTCCAATGCTGATTGCCTATGCTGACCAAATTTCTGTCTTAAACCCCGGACCAAACACTTTACCTAACTTTAATTCTTAACCTAAACCTAATTTAAACCCCAATAGCAACCCTAACACTATATGTCGCATGTATGCTAAATTAATATGCATGTTGATAGCATCCTCTTCTATTTGAATATCTGATGGATGTTGAAATTAAAGATTATAAAGTAGAATGTGTGAGATTTTTTTTTTTTTACATTTCCTTTTTTTTCTTCTTCCTGTGATCCATTTCCAGTCAGCATTTCAACTAACAGACTTTTGATTGATTGTTCTTTTACAGGTGGTGTTGATAGATCTTCAAACAAACAGTAAGATAGCAGGCTTACTTCCTTACCTGGTCAACTTTGTATCAGCCGGTGTGAAGGTAGTCAGTCTAGAGCTCTATCAACTTACAGGGCTTCTCTATATCATTGATGCTCTTTTGAGGAACCAGTTCATCTATCTGGGTCCCTATGTAAGCATATCTTAATCTCTGTTCATTCTCTACTGTATTCTGTTCTATGTGATTGCATCAAATAGTGTACCATCTAGTCACTTTTATGTATAGCTTAAAGGCACTTAAACTTGCAACATGACCACTCAAAGTTGGTCATGTGATGAGAAGAGAGCAAAACAGCATTCTAAAAGTAGCCCTGTACTGGACACCAGATAGAAAAGGGAAAAGAGGAGGACCTAGAAAGTACCTGGTGTCGAACTGTAGAGAATGAAACGATAGTGGTGAACCTGACCTGAGGGAGTGTCCAGGAAACTGCCCAAAAATAGTCACAAGTGGAAAAACTGTGTATCTGCACTACATGTCAGGAGGCATAATTGGTATTGACTGACTGACTGACTGACTGACCTAAATTTGCAACATAGGAGTAAGATTTGAAGCTCTTTTATTGCAACAGAAATGAATCTTTAACATACAGATTAAAATATTTTGCTGGTGATCTGTCCTCTGTTGTAGTAGGTGATTGACATTGAAGTATCATTCATGTGAATCTTGACATTTTCTCATACCGGATTACAATGTTCTTTTCTATATTATCATCAGATGATCCAGCTAGTATCCACCGTAATGTACTGTATCCTAGAACCCCTAGCTGTTTCCATCAATCCTCTCAACGACCATTGGGGTCTCAGAGACTACGCTGCCAGGTTGCTTCTGCCAATCTTAAGGTCAGTCTGGTCTCCTCCTTTCCCAGGCCCTGTTTTATAAAAACCTGTTATCAATAGTAAGGTATGAATAACAAGTTACAATGGTTGATAAAGGTTGAGGAGATCATTGTTTCTGATTGGGAACGAGTAAATTCATCATGGATATAGCCAGGTGTTATTAATTTACAAGTTTTATGAAACAGGGCCCTGGTTTACTCTTACTCATTGGATCAGTTACAAGGATGTCTCATACTAGTTGCATGTTATCAGTTAAGGGTAGGAGGGGAACCAAATATCTTGGCTAGGTTGTACAACACATGCTCCAGTGACAATTTCTTTATGGTCAATATGATACCCGAACTTCTAACTCCAACCTTGCACTTTACACCTAAGTGTCAGACTCTGTCGATTGTACTTTTATTTTGCTATCAACTTCTTTTATCATCATCAGTGGTAATTACTCAATATCTCAGGCATTAGAGTGGAAATGAAACTGTTTTCATGTTTCAATCAAAACAAATAAAATCTGGCATTTTATGTACAAGTTTTACAGGGAATTTGTTCGTCTGTGTTTAAATACATCGATATAGTGATTGCAAACTTTTGCTTTTATCCTCTCCATTCCTATGTTTCTTAGTAATTTATAAGAATTTTTCCCCCCTTTGCCTTGTAATGTTCAGATGTTCCAAGGAATCTAAGAGTAAGTTCTATCATCAAATGTTGACGGCATTTCAGGAAGTAATGAAGGACCCTGCCAGACCTCTTTGTACATACTACGGAGCTGTGATGGGGCTCATAGCACTAGGTCCACAGGTACGCCATCTATCTACTACCTGTTCTCATATTAAATTGTCATAAATCTAAAATTCTTTTCCCCAGTATATTCCCATGTCATGTTTCATACCACATATAGATACATACTTTGATTTTATATCCCAAATATCATGTAAAAATTGAGTGTCTAAATAAAAAACAGGTGTTGATTTACCTACAGGTAAAATACAGAACGAATTTCAATAACGGGATCCCCTTGTCTCATCCATGCCCTTCACTATTTCCCCATTAAATACTGCACTGTCTCATTGCTGCATTTGTTTGAATATGTTGAGCTGTTCAGTGTTTGATATGGTACTAGAAACAGCAAGATAATTGTATCTTCACTAACTTCATTTTTATGTAGTGAATGACAAAGAAATATAGACTGAATTTGAATAAACATTTGATGCATCTTATTAACTTTGTTGTGATGGTGTAGTTGTGTGTAGTTCAAATAGTCTCATGTATTATCAGTAGCAGTGAAATGGAAGTATTACCAATTCTGTATTGATGTTCCCTTTAAGGCTGTTGAGGATGTGTTATGTCCAAGACTGTCCAGTTATTGGCCGACCCTTCAGCAGGTTCTAGAAGATACATCCATTACAAGGGTCAAGGAAGACGGTCATAAGGTTCATGGAGCTCTCTTAGTAAGTCTTTTTTTATTCTCACATACCTTTATAATCTACCACAAACAGGATTTCAAGAGAGGATAAGAATATATTTTAAAGGAAAATCTGATATATTTTGTTTCCAGCTATAGAGATACATATAAATACAAAATACCCTGTATTCCTAGTTTTCCGTAAGAGATTTCTAGTATTGCTGTGGAAGGCTGGCATGTATGCTAAAACCGTATGGTGTTTCATAAATCACGACATTTGAATATGACATGACATAGAAAAAGAATAATTTGTAGCATAATATAAAACATTGTGAAAGAAATCGCTTTATTTCATTACAGGCTAAATATAGCATAGATGAGGACTTCTGGTTGCCCAAGGCCAGCCATAGAAAACACTTGAGCTCAAGCATACTTAATGACATTTATTACTTTTTCGCTTTACCTGTCATTTTAATTCAAGTAAATGTGACATGTTCTTTTCAGGAAGATGAGTAGGATTATGAGTGGTAGATGCAATTAAACTGTAATTTGCTTTTAAACCCTTGCCTGTTTGCATTACAGACAGCAGCTGAAACTCTTCTAAGGCATAAGTTTCATAAAGGAGAGAAAGACATTGATCCACCGAGCCAGACAAGTTCTCCATGTGATAGCCCAAGAAGCATGCCCGAGTTTGCCTTTGGCACTGCTAGCTATGTGACTCAACTGAGTGCCGCCTCTGGAAATCTCAACCCACACCTCAAGGAGAAACCTCCCAGGAAACACAATAACTTCATGGAGCTCTACTCTGAGTTGTATTCCTATTTCGGAGATAGTCTAAGTGTGAGACTTGGAATTGAAAGTGATTCCCTTCAGGTTTTGGAAAAGTTGGACAAGCATATGGAGCATACGGCGAGCCTGCAAGACTTGGTGAATGAAAGAGTTACCTTTGATGGAACCATGTTTAGACAGCATCGTGTTAAGAATGCTGGTAAAGTGCTTCCCATACCATCCAAACCAAGGACTTCTAATCCTGAGCTTCCAAAGACAACTGGGAAGCTTCCAAGCAAATCACCGGGTCAAAAGTTACAGACCTCAAGGACAAGACATGGCAAAATGAGCAAGCGATTCCGATCAAGGTCTGGGGGGTTGAGAGATGTCTTTCAGATTATGAAACCTGTGAAACCTTTGACTAAGAAGACTCCGACTGTTCAGTTGGAGAGTAAAGTTTGGCAGGTCAATCTTAAGATGCCTCCTGTTGGTAAGAGAAAGAAAATGTTCAAGAAAGTTGGAATGCCACCCAATAGGAACCTACCTAGCATTCATGCTATCTTGTGATCAGTGATCTTGACGGAACAATTGTCATCCTTCCAGTGACACCCACTTTTTTAATGACAATAATCAAGTGCCAAGTAGTTGCAATACTTTGAGATTTTTTTTCTCACTTTCTTTACCTTTCAGAGCCTAGAAATTAGTTTTGGATGTTGATGATACTCCATGATTTTGTCATCTTAAGGTGCATTTGTAGATTGTAGATGAGTTATAATCATGTACAGTATAATTTTTATGCATTCATTCTAATCTGGATTTCCATGTATTCACACAGTTTTAGTTTCATATACATGTAAGGGCATCTGCACTGTTGGTAAAAGCTGTAGGGCAAAAATAGCTTTTAAAGATGATTTGATACTCTTAAAAAGCTTTTATATTAAGAAATAAGAAATTTGAATATTTCAATATAGTTATGTGAATTGTTATTGCACATTTTGTTATCTTGATGATGAATTAATCCAAAATTTGGCATCATTCTTACACATTAGGATGACTTCAATCAATGAGCCCTTATTTGATAAATGAACCCCATTGTTGTGATTATGTTTAATTCATCTCTTCAGTCCTTATTCTTTTATTGTCTTACTTGATAACAACAACATATTCCCCTGCCCCAAGCCTTTCGTTAACAGATTTAGGAGATTTACACTCAATAAATGTGTGGTAATTAAAAAACTAAAAAGGAAAAGGGCATTTCTTGAATTGAATTGTAAATTTCATGAATTTCTTTTACAACTTAGGTATACAATTTTGCAATATAATTTGCAGTTTCTAATTGCCTATTATTATATTGCAAGGTTGTACATCTAATGTATAGATTAATTGAACCTATCCTCATAGAAGTACATGAATGTTATTGGTTAGGCCTTTAGTAGAACCAGGTTTTCAAACACCATTCTTGTATTGAAATCAGTTTATTATTGCAGCTGTGTTTAAAACTTTAAATTTGTCCAAATCAATGAGAACGCCCCCTTATTTGATTACTCTTCTAAACAAGTCCATCACAGAGTTGACAATTAATAGAGTCTAGTCTTTGATGTCCTTTTGACTTCTGTGGTTGTTTTATTACTTTTGTTTTCCTGAAAGTCATGCAAAATTTGCATTTCGTTGCTTCTGTTTTAGATGTTCTATTGTGTTCTGAGATCAACCTATGATGAGAAACCATTGTTTACCGGTATGTGAAACATGATATTGATGGTTGCATATGGAGTGCCTTTTTTTCTTAATATACAATTCCTATATGCTATTTAAGATGACATGGTGCAAACAAGTTGTACTTTATGGAAGAATAGCAACGAATGGAGAGATATTAAAGATGGGGTGAAATCCAAATATTAGTTGATTCCTGTTGATGTGCAGGGCTGCATACAATTCATACTTTTGTTATTCAAACATCTAATTATATTTCATAGATTTTTAAATATTACAAAATAAATGTTCTCAGACCTGCTAAGCTCCACCCTAATGCTCTAGAACTCATTCGTCTTGTGACATCATCTGTCAATCATTAGTGAGCTAACAAGAGACAGTGGTATATGGCTAGGTCTATGGTGCTTGATATCATAGTGAAACTATCTTCAGTTAACCTAATAAATGATATTCCATAAATATGTGGACTAACTCACCTACTTGTAATGCATTGAGTTAGTTCATAACAGTAGTACAATAATAGGCCAGTTCTTAGTTAGCTTTTGTACATATGACCCACAAATATTCTTAGATCTTTTACATATATGGAGATGTCCCAGTGTACTCTGCAAAAGTCATGGAGGTGATTCATGAATACCTTTTGTTTGCCCTACTTCCAACTGTGTACCAGAGAATGTACAGTCGGTGAATAAATGAATAATGATTACATAACTTTCATGAGCACAAATCCAGTATTTGTCTTGATGGGCTTTACAACTTTGGTACAAATACCGGCTGTATCTTCCCACGGATCTACAAACTGGCTTGTAGAGAGATATATGTGAATGACAAGAGAGATTTGCAAAGCAGTTATCTGCTATTTAAGAAATGAACAGTGTGTGTGTGTGTGTGTGTGTGTGTGAGAGAGAGAGAGGGGGGGGGGGGAGAGACAGATGGAGAGAACATGACACCAAATTATTAAAGATGAATTATAAAACTAATTTACTTGGTATCAACTTTTGAAAATAACCTCGGGGGGCCGGGGGGGGGCGTTTCACAAAGACTAAGATCTACTTTAAGTTGGACTTAACTATGGCAGGCCATTCATGCCACTAGTTGCTCTCACCATTGGTCTCTCAATTATGATCTTTAGATAATATTTTTTCCTTCAAATATAAACTATCAAACCACCCAGTGCCAGTGTGCAGTTCCTTCGCTCTATCTCGTCGGCAACGCAAACGCAGCGCTAGCGCGATCTCCGAACCCCATTATTTACGCCCTCTGCGTTGGGGGGAGGGAAATATCAAAATGCCTACGACTCGAAGCAGACGTGGATCACAGTTGGTGTGTTTGTTTTTATGTTTTTCCGGTGTTTTCTTCGGTTCCTTGTAGAGTTTCGTTGTTTTGGAGAATCACAACCATGTAAGCATTCATGAAAAAAACATTTTATAATCATTTTCGGGAGTGATGTATGAGAAAATAATGAAAACATGACCAGCTGGCGGGCGTATCCCGGCGAAGTGACCACGAATGAATGAGTGAACGAAATGTCAACTGCAAATTGCATGCATTTTGTGTGTAATGTATTTAATTGTGAGAGAGTGCGAGTGAGTCAGATTTAACTGGGTCTTTAGTTTTATAACTTACGTGGGTAATCCAACCTAAATTTTATTTATTTGTGGAGAAATAAGAAAAAACAGAATGGTGACATTTTGAATTAAATCGCACAAATGATAAGAAAGTTACGATGACATTTTAGTAATTTGCGTTGGAACAAATGCCATGGCATGGGAAAGTTGTCTGGCACTTCGTCACATTGACATTGCCAATTCAGCCGATTTGAATTGAAGTGCTCATTCTAGATAGATCTAGACTACATGTATAGACCTAATGTATAGTGATAATAATTTTCTCATTTATTGTATGATTTTGTTCAAACTAAATCTATATCACTGGTCTCCTCTGAATTTTCTGCTTTTCTTTTAGAATAGTGTTTTCTCAAGGTCTGATTTCTCTTTCAGAATGAAACTGAAAGGACCAATATTTTGTGATGTATTTGATGCAAATTTTTAGTTAAATCCAAAGGCAAAAGTGACAGCTTTATTTTTGTGAAGCGTCCAAACACACATTCCCCATAGGGTTGGGATTGTCTGTCCAAAGTGTCAGGACACTTTACAAAAGCTAAGTCAGTACATTCCAGCAAAGACAGTATAGAGAGTCAATGCTAATGCGTATTGACCTCTTGCACACATTAATAGTTAATACATTTATTGCACACTTATGCACACAATTAATGAAGAGTTGAAGACGATGTGGCTGATCAGCAAGGTTGAGAGTACACTTACAATTTGAATTTTTTAATTATTCTTTCTAAACATTGGTAAGTTGAAAAAATGGTATTTTACTGCTATTTTACATCAATTGTCACTTGAGTACCGATTTTGAGCAAACTCAATGGAGTTTTGTACAGTGGTGTTTGAATTGTTGAGAATCAATAGCACAGCTTTTAATACATGTACATGTGTAGCTCAGTATGGTGTGTAAATAATCTTAACACCACCACCAATGATAAACGATGTCCTATTGCAATTTAAATACGAACCTTCCAATGTTGATTGGACTCCCGTCTAAAATACTGAAGATTCAAACAAATCATATTTATAACTTATTTATTCCCATGAACATGTACATGTTTAATATCAAATTTGTATAATTGTTGCTTCCCCAATGTTCATATGAATAAATTGGAATTAAAGTGTAAAAGACCATGGATTGCAAGTGGTTACTGATTTGCATACCTGTAAAATCTCAATTCTAACCTGTCGCTATTACTTATTTAATCCCTTGTGGACCACCCTAACCTAAATACGTAATCATGTGAATGAAATACTGATTTCTATTCTTCAGGATATTACAGCACTTTTACTATTTTACTTTTGTTTCCTCTCTAGTGTTTAAAAGATGGCGACATCTGGAAATGGGACCTTTATACCGATGGTATCTGCTTCACCACCTCCGATGGATGATGTTGCATTTGACTTTGATGACGAAGATGATGAATTCAGCAATTTCTCGAGCGCACCCATAGGTCTAGACTCTCCTCCAGGCAAGTGGGTCGGTACAAAGAAGGGGTCGTTTGAGCCCATTAGATCTGATCCAACAGATCCCTTCCATCCAACGGATGACTCTCATCCATCCAACAATGATGAAGACTTTGAAACATTTGCAGCCTTCGGTTCATCCAGCTCCAGTCATGATAAGCAGAACAGTAATGATAGGCTTGTAACTAATAACAATATTAGAGGACATTCTATGAATGGCAATGAGAGTAATGAGGAAGACGAATTTGCAGATTTTGCAGCTTTTGAGAGTAACCCTGTAGGAGAATCCAATAAGAACGACGGGTCATATTTAGACAATGGTAGGCAAAGTGAAGTTTCATCATCCGTTGTACTCAATAAGAACAACTCTCATGAAAATTGTGAATCGCACAATGCACATTATCCTCAGAGTATAGAAAAGCATGACAAAGATGTGGATAAAGCTCCTGATGAAGTTCTCCACTCAGATGACAGTACTGCTGGAATGTCTCCCCATTCTGAAATGCCACACACAGGAACCAAAGCAGTGTATCAGAATGAAGGTGGCATGCTTTCAGACATTCAGTCAAGAATTCCTTCTCAGTCTTCTCTAGATTACCCAGAACCAGCCCATAAACACAACAACACTATGAGAGATCATGATGAGAGTGAGGTTACAAGGACAGAAAGTGACTCTTCAGCTGCTCATTTAGAGAAGCCATCAACAGGATCTCTCAGCCTCATCAAAGAGAGCGACAGACAAACTTTTGATTCTGGGATTGACAGTATCATGACACCCTCAGACTCTAGTCCCGAAGGCAAAGATGATTGCTCTGAAAATGTTATCAGTGAAGAGGATTCAAACAGTCGGTCATCAGATAACGGGCCAAATACAGCAAATGATGATGAATGGGGTGATTTTGATACCTTTTCATCTACAGGTAGTCATACAAAGCACTTGAGTGGGATGGATAGGGCAGAGCCGACAGACACTGTTAGCCCAGTTGCAGAAGATTCGTCCATCAATGACCAAGAAAGTAATGACTTTGGGGAGTTTGGATCAGTAAAAAGAACTCAGCAACAGCCAGCAATTCCAGACAATACAGGGAAAGAGGTGCTTTCAAATTCAGAGAGCTTACACAAATCTGACAGTGGCAATATTACAAATAATTTGTCAACACCTCAAAATAAAACAACAGTGCAATGTGATGATGATGATGATTTTGGAGACTTTGGCAATGCTAAGCAAGAAAGCACTGACAGTGTGATTCCATCCAGTAAGCAAGAAGATGATGATTTTGATGATTTTGGAGACTTTTCATCAACCAAGAGTACAAGTGAACATGAAATTAGCAAACAATTACAAGACAAAAGTGATGGTGATTGGAGTAGGTCTAGTGGTGACAAAACCCCAGCCCCTGCAGGAGCAGCAGCAGCAGAAGACTTTGGAGAGTTTGGAACATTTGGATCAAATGCTGGTTCTATGTTTGGTTCTACTGAGGACTCCAAAGATGATGATGAGTTTGGAACATTCAGCTCAACTGGTGGATCAGCGCTGGGTCAGGATGATACAAAAAGTGATGATTTTGGATCGTTTGGGAGCAGCAGAAGTGTGCCAAGTTCCCTAGACAGCACAACAATCCAGTCAGGAACAGGCAGTGTCTCCTCAAAGGTGAGTCACTCTAAAATAATTGCTGGTTGCTTGTTAACCTTACACAGTCATAATTCATATTGACGTTCGGGGGTGATATTACATCTTCCAAGGGGTCAAGTTGAAAAGGCTAACGTAAAGAATTGCTATGGTATAATACACTTAAGTATACACACAATTTACAGAACTTGTATTCATGCTAAAAAAATGCTTTTATAGCTAATCAAGGACACAAAATAATTCATTAACATACACTGTGTAAAGGGGCTGAATGTCTTGGAGAATGCCTTTCAGGCTTCATGTGTAGTTTCAATTTGTGCCTGTACTGTTACATGAAACGTACAACTTGTATATATTTCATGTTTGGCAAATATAATTTACAATGAAAGGATTTTGCCAAAGTTGGATTACATATGAATCACTGTACCCCCCCCCCCCCCCCATACACACCATTCATACATTGTACCTACCCATGAATGAATAATGTACACACAAAATTGATTTTAAAAAAAGAAAATGCAAGTGAAATCAGGGACTCAAATAAAAGAAAGAACTAAGAAGGGTTCTTGTCAATGCTATGCCTCAATTAGGCATATTGTACTGTACATTTACATGACAGATTGAAGAAAGATACTGTAGTAGCAATTAGTAACGAACAACATCCCTGTGTAATTATGAGCTTCATGTAGTACTTTATTATGAGTTGACCCACAATCCCTTCCTGTCTTGTTTTGCCAGTGTACATGTAATATAATTATCAAATTAATGTATTTGTTGGTTTATTGTAGGAAGAGGGTAGTGACTAGAAGGGGGTCGTTTAGAGATGTGCTTGTAAACTGATATACATGTATGCACCAAATATAGTTTCTCATTGTGTTGCATTTGGAACTTTTGGTTCATACAAATTTATCACAATTTTTCATTGTTAAATATTAAAGGTAAAGACCAGTATTGGTAACGCCCCAATTTCAAAAAATGAAATGGAAGTTCTCATTACCAATCATGTGAAAGAATATGTTTTGACTAATACATGATGATAACAAATTTGCCGGGAAACCGCCTACTAATTCATATATTTGGTAAATTTATTTCTCTCATGGTCGTGCGAGAGAGATAGGGTAGTCCCATATACATCTTTCTGTGTATAGTGCTTGTAACTTTACGAAGAATGGGCCAAATTTCTTATCATTTTGATGATTCCAGAACCTTGCAGATGCTAGATGCTAGATGATCAACCTTTTCTGATCGATTCCACAACGTTTCTTTCACAATGCAATCGCATGACCATTACTGGTCTTTACCTTTAAGGACTTAGGGTATTTAAATTCATTCCTGTATTTGCATATTTTTCATTTGTCTTATGCTGTGAACACACACTTTCTATTCCCCCCCCCCCCCCCCCATACATGTTTATAAAGCAAGAACTGTTGTCAACTTACATGTCTGCAGATCGAACAGGTTTCTCACAAGGCCTTATAGTTTGTCAAAATGTATGCACAACAACTTGGGAGACTTCACATTTTCCAGAGAGGAAAAGATTCAAATTTTCCATATTATTAGGCTTACATGTTCATATCTGCCAGTTATGTTTGTGTGATTTAGGTGCTGTAGTGAAAAACGCACACATTTTTAAAAATCAATAATTTGCATTAAGTACATGTACGTGTTAAGTAGGTTGCAACAGCTGCTTGATGAATCACATAGAATCTACTTTACAAGTCAACATATACATGTACAGTAGTCCTAGTTAACAAAATTCATTTGCAAAATGTGTACCGGTACACTGATAGTTTGCTGGACATATCACAACCAACCCTTTTTAAGTTTGAAACAAAATTAATAAATTCAGTCTTGAAATACTGCAAAAGTCATGAAATATATGTTTCATACTCACTGTACTACATTTTTTACAAATTGTTCTTGCTGTATGATATACATGTTCACATCATTCTAGTTTATTTTAAATGAAAGCAATTTAAAATTACTTCTACATTATTGATTACCATAAATGTTAAATGTCATAATGTCCTGCCGATGTGACATCATTATCCCCTGAAAATCCTTGTGGACAGATAATTAATTTCTCCCATTCCAATCTCCATCTCAGATGGAAATAATGATTATTGGTTATTCAAATCAGAAGCATCCCTCATCATAAGTAACGAGATCCGTCTCCAAATGACTCTGTTGATTTCATATTCATGGAGGGGGATCTCTTCCATCAACTCTTCTAACTTAACATACATGTACATGTAGGGTATTACGACGGCCTATTTGGTGGGATTGCAGCCAAGCAATCTACCCCTATTTATCATTCATACTCCTAAGATGGATTTCTAGTGCTCGTTATGGAGGAAAAAGAAATCCTCTTTCTGTCGTTTGAGCTGTAGGGGCATTTCCATAGAGAATAGCAGAACTACTCTACAGATTGCAGCTGCAGTTGAAAGTGCCTGTTATTCAGCCAGATCTGCAGATAGTAGTCAAGTTTATTGCCACCTCCATTTATCAATTGCTCTAAGCGGAGGGTTACACATACATGTACATGTACACAATCACAACTAATCATCTGCAGAATTTGGATCTTAATTTGCATTCTGATTTTGTCTCATCGAAGTTGTCTTCATCAACAGATGTTGCTTTCAGTTCAAAATTATTGAGAGCTGTACAGCTTTTTTTCTCTCATCATTTTTTACCATATGTGTAGGTACTTTCATTTTTCATTAATCTTTTTATTTATCATAAATATCAAAAATGTACAATGCTGTTTCTAACGTTTAATTCTCTCAAATGCTTTTTATTCATCTAGGGGGAGGGAGTGTTTGCAGTGTACATTTGTAGATGGCATTCTGCTTAAACTTGTGATCCCTGGATGTTAGAAGGACCATAGTTCAGTTCTTTGATGATGATACCATGTGTTTTGTTTCAGGTACCCCCTGGTGGAAGGGTGGAGAGGCTCTTCAAATCCTGCTTCCCAGGGTCTGTAGCAGCAGGAACATCAACCAACCAACCAGTGCAAGTCCTACGAGATATTGTGTCAGTCAAAGAGCCAGTACCAGCTAAAGCCAAAGCAGACAAAAGGTATTAACAGCAACACTTTTCATGTTGTATACTTTGCTCAACTGTTCCTTTGATGGGACAGATGATCCTGTAATCAATACCGGTATATCTTTGTTCATTATGCAGGGCTGTCGTTTAAAGCCGGTAACCGGTAAAACTTGCCGCCTATTCACTCGTTTCTTACCGGCTATAATTCCTATAATAAACCTTGCAAAAATCACAGAAAGTAGATCTAAATCAATGCTAATCCAAAATTTCCTTAATTTCATCCAAGATATAATTAGTGCCGCACATACACGGCCGCAGTCGACGAAATCCCTTACGATCACGAACGCGACGTCGTCCGTACTTACCTAGACCTATCTATCTAACGTTACATCGCAGTTCTCCCCCCCCACAGCGCGGCGGCCAAGCCCGCCCGTCCCTACCCCATTGCGATCCCGATGTGCACGCGAGAAGACGATGTACTGCACAAAATATATACACACTGATCATAACAAAACTGAAGCTAGCTCGCTGTAACCAAACTATCCGTTGCCGATTTGATATTTGAAGATCACGGAAACCGGGGCCTATACACGTGCGTGCAATGTCTAGAGACAACGTACTTTAGATTCTGAGATGCGCAAATCGGCAACAGAGTTTTGAACTCGGCTGAGTTTAGGCCGGCCACGGCCGTCCCTGGCGGACCCCCGCAGCTAGTAGAAAGATTGAGTATGGTGCATCATCTCAGTTTAATTAAAAATTACAAAGTAATGGTACAAAGTGATAAATAATTATCAACTTAATAACTTTTCTTATGAGTTATGATTGTTCATGTAATATTAAACATGAACAATATGTGTGTTTATTACAATATATGTGTAATACAAGGTAGGAAAGATAACTACAAATTGGGAGGGGGGACACCCCCCTCCCACACCCTCCCCCCCTCGGTCGCTTCGCTCCCTCGCAGTGATGGTACCTCCTATAAAATTCAAATTACCTCCTTCAAAAATAATTAACAAGACCCCTGATTATGTATTCCATATTTCCCTTTTGCTGTATGATCGCTTTGATATGTTTTTTTCTGTGACGTGAAAGGGCACATAGAGTTGTCCGGCATATGCCAGCCTACTACCAGTATTCTGGATTGATTGATTTGTAGTTACCGTATTTAACCTGAGATGCTAAAAAAGCAAGTACAAACATGTATCCATGTAAACCAAGCCCTGGATGTCCACTCTCTATAGAAGGTGACTGACTTTAACACGATTGTAAGCTACCTTCTACTTTGCAGTCCTATGCAATTAATGAATTCACCCCCTATTTAATTTGATATCAGAGAAATTGTAGAGTAATATTTGTAAGACACTCTTATTTGCACTCTTCCATTAGGTTCCTTATGTTTTTTCAAAGGAGATATCAGAACAAAATTAAAAATCAATTGACCTTATCTTCATAATATCGCAGATTGTGTACTCCCCCCAAAACGATAACATTCGATTTTGCAGAGATTTTTTAAAACCAAAAGACCCTTCTTTTTTTTTACTAATGCGGTCTGCGGAAAATTTGCTGAGGGTGTTTTTAAAGATGAAAACAGTGGTGTAACCTATTTTGATGGTGAGTGAACACCCTGGCATATTCAGCATGTACAGCTGCAATCCAATTACAGTGTAGCAAATAATTTACATGTACATGCCTTTAGCCTGGGGCACTTCTGAGCTCTGATTCAGTTTTGAACCCGAGTTAAATCATCTCTTTGTTCCAAGACCACTGCTCCAACCACGTGTTTTAGAGGAAGAATTTCTTTGAATTATACATGCACTGTCTTATTATTGCCAAAGGTATTAAAAGGGATATAGGTTTATAATAGGCCTTGATTCACTAGATATTGAGATTTAGCTTGATTTGATAATTTCAACCAGAAAGGAGGAAAACAATAGGAAAGATCCAGGAACGTGATTTCCCAAGATTTATGATTGCTTGCCTCAGGTGATGAGAGATAATAAGGAGGACAGCAGACAATGTTATGAAAGGGAATCTTCATTTGCAGAAACATGTTTTGATGAGAAGCTCTAGAATGTAGGTGATCAGCTCTACTGTCCTAGATTACTCTAGAAAGAAGGATAGATCTTTGTTTCCTCAGGGACTGTTTTCTGCAAGCAAATGTCATCCTCATTATATACAAGAGTTTTTTCTATATACTTGTACATGCAGTACATAGAGGCATAATGGTTCAGTTGTAGAGCAGTGTTCTCTTGAACTAATTTGATGTGCCAGTGCCCTTCACTAAAGTAGTGATTTCCGTGACCAAGTCCTTTAGATAGGACTGATCAGCTAAAGGTCCAATTGTTACTTAGGATAAAATGTAGGCCTACTTGCTTTCTTAACAATAACAGTGAGATAAATTCAAATCACTATAAAAGATTTAAAAACATCATCATATAAATGTAGGACTCCGGTTTAACAATTAGCTCATTTCTTGCCATTAAAAACCCCTCTGCCTTTGTTAAATATCGTCAAAAAGCTCTTCAGAAGTTTTAGAGCATAAACATAGACATACAAGAAAGGAAATCCTGATCGAGTCTGGCATAGGAAATCGCAACCATGCACCTCTAGTCTTACAGAGACGAATGTCTCACTCAGACATGGAACAAACTACACTGTATGAGCAAGAAGAAGACACACAAGTGTACATGTACATGTTGTTGACTAAATCAGGTTAAGATTATCGCTTTTCTCAATCTTTATTTATCTTCATGTTGTCTGTATTCAGCGGAAGCTGGCTGTATAGTTTTTGATTTCCATTTCAGGTTTCAAGAATGTTGATCCTTTCTTTAATATTCACATCAGTTTTATATTTGTTAATTGTATTACGTTTTGGCAATAGATGTCTTTGTATAGTTCAGTAATTCATCTGTACAAGGAAGAATGATAACGTGTTAATTCCACAAAACCTAAATTTGCTAAAAATTGGAAATATATTGCCCAGAAAGATATGATAAAACAATTTTCACACTACCACCCCTAATAAAACCAGGTCATTAACAAAAATCATGTCAAGGACACACCCCTAACCCCTAGATATGGCTTTACAATCATTCAGTGTTTTGCTTCGTAATTCTAACAAGATACTGTTGCAGGTGTATGCACAATCCAGTGCATAATACAATTCTCCAGCTCTTCTAGTACATGGTTGAGAAAGCTTTCAACATGCGAAGGAGGTACACTTTTTATGTTAATGTGACTTTGCTGCCATGGGCAATAGATACATGTAGAGAGAATTAGATGTGTCTGTGTGGAATGAACATGGAGGATTTCAAGGGAATAGGCACACATGAATGTTGAATTATTGGAGGAACGATTCTCATATTTCAAATGCAGATTTATAGTTATGAGACAAGCAAACTGTCACATTTGTATGCATTCATTTACATGTACTGTAAGCAAGCAAGAGGCCCATTCCATTAAAAATTGAATAATGTTAGTTATTGTTAGCATCTGAATCTATATCTCTGCCTACACTGTACATCCTCAACCAGACCTGTAAGAAAAGATAGGAATGGTAAAAGTTACAATGATAGGCAAATGGCTACTGCTTGACTACATGTGTTCATCTTCATTATGCCCTGTAGATGTAAACAAATACCCCAAACCAATTTATTCAAACTCACCTACATGAAATAAGAACAAACTACAATATATAAAAACAATTGAATCACAATCATATCTTGTTTGTTTACTTTATTATATCTCATTGACATGGAGAAAACAAATCTGCAACACCATCATTTTTTTTCTTCTTCTTCTTCTTTCTCTTCTCCTCCTCCTCCTCTTCCTCCTCCTTATAAACTTCTTCTCTAGTGTCAAAAGATTTATTTTAATTCTCATTAAAGTCTCATGCCATTTGAAGTCTATGCCATTTGAAAATAAATGTTTCATGGATTGTGTCAAAATAATGTGCACATTGAGAATAATTCTGGACATAAAAAAACAATTCAGTCATTTTAAATCTTTTATGATTAGCTATGTATCTAAATTGTCACCCTATATTGGTGAGAATGAAGGAAAAAAAAAGATTTAAAAGAAAGAAGAGGATTGAAGGATGAAAGACATAAATTTTGCATGTAAAGAAAATGCTTCGTTCTCAGTGTTTGGTTTTACAACCTACAGTAACGTTTTAAATCACCAAAATATGGCTACCCAACCATAAATCTAAATTTTTATTTTTGGATTCAACAGCAGTTTGAATTTTGTATAGGTATGTTGAAACGAAAGTGAATTTCATAGAGTTTTTGTTTTGTTTGTATTTTTTAGTTTCTTTATATGCATCTATACATGTAGGTATTTTCTCTGAGCCATTGAAGAAATAAATACATAGCTGTATGGTATCATTATTCATTTTTTTATAAGGATTGATGTCCCATTTAAAAAGATGAGTGGTCAGAAAGCTAGAATCCATTTATAAGTGCCATTAGCTACATTACAATCTTTTTCATCTCCCACTATGGCTTCATTTACTGTCTCCTTTCCCTGAAAATGGATTGTTGAGTGCTATTTAATCCATGTGAAACATGATTTTTGACATTGAGAGTTTAGGGGGGCGGCGGGAAGCCAAGGAAACCATATTTGATGGAAATGGCATGAAAAAAATACATGAAGTGTATCGATCTCCATTTAGGGATTGAGCGAACATGATGCATGCAAGGAATGCTGGCCTTCTTTCCCTTGATGCCTGCAGGAAGGAGTAATATTATACTCAGCAAGATGAAGGAAAGAATGGAAAAAATTCTTCAATGTTCTACATCACAGCTTCATTTGAACCTATTCACAGCTCCAGGGAGGTTGAAAATCAGTTTGTGGTCTGACATTGGATGGTATTTGTTGTTTGTCATCTTCCTCATTTGACCAGTTTAAACTTTTGTGTATTTCACTCATGATCGAAGGATAACTTGTATTGTTGTAATGTAAATTTTTGTAATGGCTGTACTGAGCACGATCGTTGTTAACATGTGTTTCTTTTGAAGAAGAACATTGATGAGAGATGGATTTTCATCATTTTGTTGAATAAATTCAACTAATGCTAACTTTATGTTAATGATGTACATCATAAGGTATAATATTACTGTTGTCAAAACTAATATTATTCTAGATATTCTTGCTAATGCATTCATTTAAATTTAGATGTTTTTCTACTGTGATATTTCATGTTTGATGTTTTTTTCTCTTCTTTAGCTCTGCTACCAATGGTATGGTTTGGCTTTCACTCAGTGACATGGAGAATACAATGGCTCAGAAATACCACTGGAATGATTCCAAGAACAGTGGAAAACTTCACTTATCTCTCGGAATTGATTCAAGAAATATTGTAAGTATTATTCATTATTCATCAGCAAAACTTTTGCCTATTTGTAGGCCATATAACATGCCTATTATGCACTTGCCGTGACAAACACCTTCATAAACCCCAAAAATCAAAGGTTTGAAATGTTATCTAAAATATTATTTAATCCTTCCCGAAATTCCCGTTTAATCTCAACATGTACATTTTCTCCCATTCCACACCTTTGAACATTGTATCCCTATTTTTCAGTGTATCAATAATTATATTCACTTCACATATTGATGGTTGGAGACAAAGATAGCTCTGATAGAATGACAGAGAGGAAGGGAGGGAGAGACAGAGGGAGGGAGAGACAGAGGGAGGGAGGCAGAGACAGAGGGAGGGGAGACGTGTATAGGGATAGAAGTTGATATAATGAAAATTAAGAGAGAAGGATGGGATTAAAATAAAGAGAGAGAGAGAGAGAGAGAGAGAGGGAGAGTGCATGATGTCAGAGTGTGTAGAGGGGGAATGTGATAGATTGGAAACTATTACATGTTGACATGTCGGTCTAAATTGATGAATTATTTTATTTATTGATTATTTGTCTTAGAATCAATGTTTCTTCCTGAAAGATAATTAGTGTTGATTGTTGGATACTGAAGGGGGGAGGGGAATAATGTTGATTTTACAATAAGAATTCTATGACATAGAAACTGACTACTATTTCATCATCACCTTGCTCATCTTGATTCTCATAATCTGTAAGACTGATATTTTAATATGTAGGTACTGTAGGGGGAGGAGGGGGGGGGAGGGGGTGAGGTGCTGTTTTTTCCATGCCTTGCTTAAGCGCTCTGATTTATAAAAACTTTTTTTTTAAAAACTCAACTCACTAAAATCTTCCTTTTTTTTTAGCGCTCACTACCCTGCATGTACCTTAAAATGCTGGTTGGAAAAGAAATGTACATGTATGCTTCTAGTTTAACACATAATTCTAGGATTGTAATAGTCTCAGCTTTAATGTTACTCGCAAAAATGTGCCATTCAATGGTACACTTAATCAACTTGCTTCTGTACTTTAATACAAGCTTCCCTCTAAATAACCTATCCCTCCCCTACTCATGCTCAAACACACCCTTCTTGGCAGAGAAAACATTTTCATTGCCAGTAATATCGTATTAAGTTTCCATGTAGATTTATGAAACTTTATTTTGTTTGTACTTGATACTGTGAAGAGAAGAAAATCAATCAATCCATAATGATATTCAGCCATGTTGTATTGTCTAATTTGTATTTTTGCATATTTTGGTATTCAATATCAAGGAATCTATTGATAAGCTGTGCAATTACCCTTTTACATTCATTGGTAGGTCGTACTGGTTAGGCAAATACATATACCGGTGTATAGGCCGACTTCTAGGCTTACCTTTATGAAGGCCTGCATGTACAAACATGTGCACGCTAGAGATACAGTTAATATATAGCTAGATTGCATCTCACTACTCCCTGATGTGACTCACAGTATTACCTTATTTTGATCACCTGGAAGTCCACTCCAGAAGCTCTTCATTGCAGAAAATTGTTGCGCAATGGAGCATTATCACCATGGTAACAAATTTAATTCTAGCCTCGGATAAATGTATGCAAGAGGAGAGATCCTAAGTACTTAACAATATGAGACACAATGTAAGATAAGAGACAAAAGACAATATGTGTTACATACATGTACATGTCCATTTAGATATTGGCCTGTAGACACATATCTTTTTATGAAATATCAATTGTCTTCATGCACTACTGGTTTGTACTGGGTCGAAAGTGCACAAAATAAATGATTTTTATACCTCCTTTCCGGTATTTCCCCCTAAGTCTTATTTATTTCATGTTATAACAAAAATAGCAAAAAAATAAATTAGAACAAAATTGTTGCTATAAAATATGGTAAGGAAGCCTCGTGATGGTATTGATAGCCCTGGATTTGGTCAAAATGAATCTGTTTTTCTTGGTGTGCATCTATCTCATTCGGACCCATTGGATGATGATTTTATGTCAATTAGTTTGAAAGCATGTAGGCAATAATGTAGATGATGTAGGTATTAAGGGATACACAATGTGGTTCACCCAGACTAATTAGTCTTCCCATGTACATTTAAAAGGCTTCACTGTGTCTGTGTGAGTTGGTGCTTTTTTTTTGTAGTCACTGAAAAATTTATCAACATGAATATAAGTTTACCAGCACATGTAAACTGCTTCTTCAGAAACAATTTCATCTGTGAAATAAATTGAGTGATTCAGTGTGAAACTAGATATTCATTATAAATGTCCTTCCTTAATTCTGAGATTTATCAAACTATTCATTACCTTTCATATACTATACTTTCATCTACACTTTACATTGCTATCATAGTTTATATGCAATGAAAGAAATTGTGCATCAATAAATGTTTCCTTAATTTAAAAATCAATTGGAAATTGAATATGTGATACAGTATGGCCTTCATGGAAGATCACGCTACAGAGTACAGTCTAAAGGCAAGCAATAATGTGCAGTGTACATGTACTACATGTAGGCCTACTAATAATCACAGTAAAATACGGTTACACCTGTATACAGGCCTCAAATGATGTACCGTTACATGAACAACATTTGAACTTTTGAACTTCCATAAATTCTTCTTCATTTTTTATTGGGGGGTTTGTCTTTTTTATGATTAGAATGAACTTTGATGTGTACAAAGCATTAAATGCAGACAAAGTGATCCCTTTTTTTTTCTTCTTCCGTTTTCTGACTTGCCCTCCTATAATACTTGCTAAAATACAGGTAGCAAAAGAGATTACATACAGCCTCTAAGATTAGAATATCCCAACGTCCTTCTTGACCCAATAGCATTTGTATGTACAGGATATATCAGATTGTACAAATAATATGGAACCCCTTCTCATTAAATAAAATGGACAAGAACGAAGGAATCAGTTTTTACTTGGACTTACCCTTGATTATACAAATACAATGTAGAAAGACAGTGTTTGTATAAAAGAAGATGGTACTAAATACATGTATGCCATATATGCAGGCAGTTTATCCTACACTTGAAAGCTAACATGATATATCAATTTCTGGTTTGATACATTGTTCCTGTTGATCAAATGTCAACATGATACCTCCACACTGCCATGGGTGGGTGGGTGGGTGGGTGGGTACTATACAAAGATGCTAGACAGATAAATAGCAATTATTCTTTGTCTCTGTGTACATGTGTAGAACATTGGATGCAGCTCGCTTCAAATGTCCTTGATCATACAACGATGCAACTTACTGCCTACAGTTAAACATGTATTATAAATCATTGAGCAAACAGCTCATAAACGAGGCCTACATGTACGAACATTTGCCCCTGGGCTTAGATTTGATATTTCCTTGGGACAAGAAGTCATATTTGACAAACATTTTAAAAGTAAATTTTGTTATACATTTACATATAAACGTGATTAGCCCATTTCTTTTAGTATACCGTACTAATAGCGTTTGTCAAACTAATTGATATATGCATTATGCAGTTTGATCTCTAGATGCAGCTTTACAACCAGTTTAAAGGATTGCTTTGCCAAAAGGCTCTGTGTTAACCATGGTTGTTTTTTTAAAAACATTTTGAAGCTGGTACGATGACATACAACATAGAACAATATCACCAATTTACTGTGACTGCACTTTTTTGTCCTGAGAAAGAAAGATGGGAAGACAATGAGAGGGAGAGGGAGAGGAAGAGAGAGATAGAGGATGGAGAGTTGGAGAGTAAGATTATGAGAGTTAGAGAGAATGGGAGAGAAAGAATTCCACTTCATATGTATACAAGTTTAGTATGTATCTTTATATCCAGAAGGATTTTCTTTCATAATTGCAATAAATTGTATTTATTTTACTACTTTGTATTAATAAATATAGCCATCCTTTGTTTGATTAGACAAAGACAATGTACTACTACATGTACTTGGCCTTTTAGCAAATTGGATACAATGCCCTTAATATCTGCAAATAGCATTTCGGCACATCTGCCCAAATCATGATGGTATTCAGGACAACTTGAGTTCAGGGTGAAGTTCATTCCATTATCTGATTGGTTTATATACATGTACATCCAAAGGCTGTGGTGAGCAAAGAAGGGGCAATTTTATGCTTGGTGTACAATTATGTGCAATTGGTCCCTCAGAGTTGTATTTATAATAGTGTGTACATTGCACCGCCAAGCCTGCGTTGAGATGTAACCCAGTTTGTGGATAGGCCCTAGAATATTAGGTCGAAATAGACATTCAATTTCCATTTCTCTATTGGATTGACATTTGAAGATTGTTGGGCCACTGTCTGTGTACGTAGAACAAACAAACTGCAGGATACATGTACATGTACATGCAGTTCGTAATATCAGCTGGATTCTTTTGTAACAAGATATACAGTTTATAAATCAGATGGAAAATAATTTATCATTAAAAATAGGATATTAGTAGTTTTTGTTGACATTATGAATTAAAAACAAACAAACTGCAGGTAAGGTGTACATCGCAAGTTGTAAGATCAGTTGAATTCTTTTGTAACAAGATATACAGTTTATACATCAGATGGAAAATTAATTAATCATTAAAAATAGGATATTAGTAGTTTTGTTGACATTATGAATTAAAAACAAACAAACTGCCGGATACATGTACATGCAGTTTGTAAGATCAGTTGAATTCTTGTGTAACAAGATATACAGTTTATACATCAGATGGAAATTAATTAATCGTTAAAAATGGGATAAAAGTAGCTTTGTAGACAGTGTCTAGACATTATGAATAAAAATTGCATCAAAATCTTAATTATTACTCAGACTCAAACGTTGAAGATAGGACTACATGTTTTTCTTTTGGTACATTATCTGGATGAAAATGATATTTACAAAAAAATTGTAGGGAGTATGTTGTCAGTTGTATAATGGTGATTGATTATGGATGGCTAGCTTTTTTTCTGCAATGAACACTAAATTTTAGAATTAACAGATTTAGTATTTATTTTTTCCATTAAATTATTCATTTCATTTTGTCTGGATCTTTTCACTTCAATGATTTCATTGTGTTTTTTGCTGTTCTTCCTGCACAGATATGATTTTAAAATCTTGCTGCTGTCTTTATGTTTTATGTAGTACTCGGAAGTTTCTTTCAGTGTTCAGTGTGTTTGGTTGTATTAAATTATATAACATTTCTCTTTGTCTGCAACTACATGTACAAGCATGTGCAATAAGCATAGATACACCATATCTTTTGTATGCAAATCTATTATCTTTTTTCTATTTTTTTATTTTGTATAATTTTTTTATAAAGAAATACTTGTAAAAAAAACATGAACAGAAATGTAATTTTATCACATCTGATTCATATCTGATGTATTTATATGCTAGGGATAACTTTGTACTAATTTAACTCAATCTTATTCTGTTTTGCTAAATGTGCTTAAATAATAACAACTGATATCAGTGTTTAGAGGCCTGCTTCATGAAACACAGAGAAGAAGAGATATTGTATTTATTGGGTTTAAAATTCTTCCCCTTACCCATTTCAAGTAATATTTCTGCTAATGTGTCAATCAAGTTGATTTCTGGGTGGACCTGGAAATAAGCACTGTTCCTTTTTATTTAGACTCAAAATTATATTAGTTTTTTCTTCTTCTTTAGATCCCCTGAAAATGTCAAAACTCTTGGATATATCACCACTCATCGTTGCTTAGATCAATGGAAATTAGCTGATATTGATGCATTAGAAACACATTTACACTTTTATTGTCGACAAAGGAATCCTCCTCCATAAATGTTCATGATTGAGAGCTGTACATGTATATGTGGGTGGATCTCTTTTGACATCAAGCTCAGGGTGAAATATGGAGATGAATCGCTCTTAAATCAATCAGATATTCTGTCCTGGCGAGATCTTGACAGTTAAAAAACAACTACTTTACCCAGAGGTATTGAGGGGAATATAGATGAGTGGTTAGAATAAGATGTCCAATCATTATGCCTGCTCCTGTGTGTTTGAGATGACTACTGCAGTTGCATGTACATGTGTGTGTACTTCATGCCCTCCTGCAGAGATCTACATGTATCGTGGAAGAAATTCAAGTGTACTATCGAGTCGAACACGACGAGCTTTCATATAGGTCTATACATGTAGCTTGATTGTCTCATAGGATCAAAACATGATATATTTTAAACAAAAAACAAATATGAGCCAATAATTTTTATCCTGAAAAGAAAAAAAATCAATAATATCTTTATTCCCCCTCATCCCCAGCTGGGAAAGGTTACAGTGATACTGCATGATAAGAAACACTGATTCAAGCCATCTGTGATATGTACACTGAAATATATATGTGAATTAATTACCACAATACTGCTAAATATGTTTTTATTTAATGAATAAGAAAGAGCTTTAGTTATCTACTGAAGATAAATGATTTAAAAGGACAGGTCTCAAGTTCTAATTTTAAATTTTTATTCAAAAATAGACAAGGATAGCCCGCATGTTCCAAATACACACTTACCCACTTGAATATTATTAAGCCTAGGAAGGCTCAGATACAACATCTACAATGATGTACACGTCCTGTGCATATATTTCAATAAGGCATCCTTCTAAGGAAAGCAAACTGACAGTATGTCGTTTAAAGGTCAAGCCTGTTATTACTAGGCTTATTTTGTTCATGTACCGGTACAACCAGTGTGGACAAAATCTAGTTTGATGACGTTTTTTTAGTGAAAGCAGATTCTATTGAAGATTATTCTTGCAGGTTGTTATTTCGTTGATGTTGTCGCAAAGGAAAATGTGTACAGTTTTTATTTAAATTTACTGAGGTTTCCTAAGATAAGGTTACTATAATACTAATATTGTAGGTTTACAAGTTTTTAATACATGTTGAGTGAAAGGAGCATCTTTAATGAAGCGGTAAATGTCTCCAATGCACAGAGATACTACTTTACAAGAGAGAGAGAGAGAGGTCTCCAGATGGCTTTTCCCACATTTTTTGAAAAGTTTTTTATTTAAAAAGTTGTCAACTAGAAATGTAGATTGGCAAGCTACACGTTTGTCACATGTTTTTTCCACCCCTCCTCCTCCCCCTTCCCCTCACACCATACAGCTACCACCAGGGCGTGGCGGCCGCCCCTTGTTTGCCCAGGAGCTTGGTATGTTGACACCCAGTAAACCTGGTGAGGGCTCCGACAAGATACCCCTAGGTGCTGGTGGAGCTAGTGATGCTGTCAGCAGTGGAGGAGCGGAAGATGCAGGCGCGGTGTCAACCAACTCCTCTGGTACCGAGGTAAGACATGTCTAGCTTCAGGATATCATCACAGTCACAAACACTCCTAAGAGATTACCGCCAGGGGGTCGGGAGCAGCTATCACCATTGTAATTACCTGCGTACGTGGTGTGTCTCCATGAGTCTGAGATTTTAAAATGGCTCGCTAATTGTGGTCCGTGGAAAGAAGCCTGATACATGTACCAAAATAACCTTGATAATTTGTATCCAAGGTAATAAGCCTGATCACAAAATAATCATTTTTATTCTACAGTGAGAGTGTAATAAGCTGGCTATTTCATTTCTGCGCTTGGGATACTCCCTCAAGTTATTTTCTCAGGTCGTCTAGTTCTGGTTCATGGTGAATTAGACATACGATTTATTTCTTGTTTACAACATGCACAAGTGCACTGCTGCTGTACTGACACACATTTGAAAATCATGTCTCCTGTACAGCACATGCTCAGCTCAGGTTTGATTAATGATATTCTGTTCATTGGTTTGATTTACTCCGTCGAGTTCAAGACAAAAAGCTTCAGTGTATCTGTATTCACTGCTATTCTTAGATTTGTAAAATGTATATTATTAGGACTAAATATAATACATTGAGAGAAAGAATTGAACCATACAGTATTTTCTTTTTTCCTGTGTTCTAGTGGACAAAGCTATGATATATACATGCAGTAAGAATGAACATGTAATGAGAGTATCTAAAATTCACAATGCACACTCTGGAAACAGTCACTTGTATTATTAAGGCTCATACGTATTGTGCCCCAAACTAATCTCACAGTTTGAAAATCCAACAGTGTTTTAGAAAATTGGAACTACCCGGTAGATTAAGTATTGAAGTCCCAGCTGAAGAGCACACATGACTATTCATTATATAGTTGATAATTAATTCCCCTCTCTCTCTTTCTCTCTCTCTCTCTCTCTCAGGATACTGTCCCCAAAGCCGAGTTTGACTGGAGCAACAGTGGTCTTATTAACCCTTTAGATGGTATGTCATGACTAAAACTATTTGATATACACAAAAAAGGGTTAACACTCTACCTTAAATACCATTGGGTGGGGGAGGCCATGTTTGACTTGAGCAACAATTTTTTTTAACCTGTTAGTGCTAGTATATCCATTATTAAAACAATCAAACAGAGGGTACAGGGATATTTTTGTATTGATTTTTACAATAGGAGGTTGGTATAGGGCCAATTTCTTTTGTTGAAAATCAGCATTAATTACATTTATTTTTTTTTTTTTTAAATATCCACCTTTTAAATATAATATCTACTTTTCTTAACATGTTCTTATCTTTGAAATGTATACATATATGATGCGAACATTACATGTAAACATGATTGATCCAGCTGTGGCTGCTTTTCATGTAAAAAGATTTGTACAAACGTGTTTTGATTTCATTCATAAACTATTATTGAGAAAAAAAATTATCAGGACTTTATGCCATTTGGAACTATATATAAATCATGTTGGCATCATACAGTGTTGGTTCGGAAATGATAAGAAATTGGATCAAGCCATATTACACTCAAGAAGTTAAACTATCTGATTGGCTGCCAAAGTCTACTTGATTTCCATGTTAAAAGCAAAATGTGCATTGTATGTTAAGCGAAATATGTACATGTAGTTGGAATCACAATTTGTTTATTCAGAGAGCAAGTATGAATTTTGATCAATTCATACACAAAGTGATATCTTGGAACATGAGTTGTAAATATTATATGAATGGGGTTATTATATACTATTTCTTCCATGGTTCAAAGTCCCTTCTTTAATTGGCTCTCATGATGTTTACTTTGATCATCACCTATCTATTTGGAGATTGTGGGTTAATGATCAGGTAGCACAATGTATGAAATATTATTTATCTGGTAGCACTATACGTTATGCATATGACATGACATACATGTATGAATTAGCCTTTAGGAAACATTGCATGACTATCATGGGTGACAGTGATGTGCAGTGCCAGTAATATCATAAACTGTTTATGTTCAAGAAGATTTTTATGAATTTTGTCAAAATGAGGACAGCCCTTAATTTTTGTTATTTGCACACAAAAGTTTCTGACAAGAAAACAGCTGCCATCAACAATATACATATGTCTCAGGTTTATATATATATATTTTTTTTAAACAGTCCTTTCAGCTATTCTTATTATGTACACAATGTATGTTGAAAATAAGAGCATTGTACACCATGTTATACAAGTGCTTTAGTTTACTAGATGGGATTCAGATGATTTGATTCAGTTAAATCAAATGAAGATGAGTGTTTAGGTAGAAAACAAAACCATCAGAACAGACAAGGACATGATACATGAAATGGATTGTAAAGCATAGAATGATATATATTTGGGTATGTCATATTCTTAGTCCAATATAAAGTTGATTTTCTAACACCACAGAAAACAAACTTATAAATATTACATGTAGGTTGCTTGGAACTATGTTAAGTGCATTGGATTAGAGAATAACTAGAAATCTTCACTTTGATAGACAGTGATAGAAATCAACATCACTTTTCCATCTCCCAATTTTTGCACACATGTGTAGAACTTACATTAAAAAATATCACTTAATTTATGTTAATGAAACATGATAGTACATTTTATGTGTACATTAATAGCAGGATTAAGAAAAGTAGGTGTGATTTTTATAAGTTGGTAAGTAATTAGGGGGCTCTGAATTTTGTTTAATCATAGTTTTCTTCTTTTCCTTTTTTAATTTATTTAGCATGACCTTCCAACTATTCTCCTTTTGATCACTTACATTCCCTTCTCTTATAACCGATTCTTATTGATACACAACAGCAAACAGCTTAAACCTGGACTTTTTCGCCAATGAGCGAAAGAGCTTGTCTTCTAGACATAAATCTAGATCAGGTAAAACTCCTAACACTGAGAAGACACTATCCCAAGGATAACTGACCATAATTATATAGTATAGTGTGCATGTTCTTTGATTTCTTAGATTTTAGTTGCTTTCTTATTTCTTGTTTGAGTTTGAGTAGATACAGTGTTGTAGTCTTCGTGTTTTACAGATTTGTGGCTTGCATGTTCACTGCACTCTCATTTTTTTGTCAGTACAGTTTGGTTTCAGTTTGATTTTTATACTTTTTCTTCTATTCTCATTTCTCACATACCGGTAGTTGCATATATTATATACTCACTCTACTCGTATAGTTTGTAGACACATTAATGTATTCATACTTTATAGTTATTGTGGATTTATTTTTGCATGATTTGCAGTGGGTTTTATGTTGCTCTTATTATTTCTCCACCAGACAATTTTTTTCTTCTCGCTTTATCTCTCTTGGCGAAAAGATGAAGCTGGTGAAACAAATGGAAATGTAGACAGAAAGACGATTGAAGACATTATGTAAAAGTGAGCAAGAGTGCAAGAAAAAAAGAGAGAGAGAGGGAGAGAGAGAGATAGAGAGAGAGAGAGTAGTCAGTGAGGGGAGACAGTGAAAGACCATATTGACCTTTCATGATATGTAAGAGTTCTCTTTGTTCTGTAATCATCTACCTAGAAAATGACTTTTCTCTTGAAAGCCTGTAGCATAATCAGTCCCCATTTCATGAGCATGTAGTGCTTGCTGCCATGTACAGTGAGAAATCAAGAATTAAAAAAATGCATCCCTTTACCCTGGAAATGGAATACAACTTGTTGCACAAAGTCCTGGTAAGTGATCGTGCTAAGATATACATACATGTATGTACTACTAGTCCTTTCCTTCTTACTCTCTCTATGTAGTGGAATTAGAGGAGCAAGCATATATTATCTGTCTGCTTGAAGCTAGAAGAGTGTTATAAACTCTGTGTAGGAATGACTGCAACCTCTTTTGGTTCTCGGCAGATCATATCCAAGTTCAATTACAAAGAAATACCATGCTGAACGGATACAATTGCATGTGATCCTAGTAACACTATTACCTCTTTATTTATTTTCCTTCTTTCCTTTCTTCAATCTAGATTGCTAGTTTGAATGATAAACCATGAAAATGTACTCCGGGATGTGTTATGAAATAGCTTCGTTGCAGGTCCATGTATATAGTGAATGAGATGAAATTGAATGACACAAATATGGCTTTGCTTAATTCCCTCATTTTCAAACAACAAATAACAAGATACTACATGTAGTGCATTTATTCTTAGTGATTTCTCCTTCCTCTGGAGCCAGGATTTCTTGACTGCTGTGTATGAAAGCACATACATTTTTCTAAAACCCTCCAACTAAATTTCAAATTATTAAAATGCCACTATCCCTCAAGTTCATAGCTTTCTCTCAAATTCTACAGTATCTGACTTCATAAAGCGACATAGGTTTCAACAAGAGAGGGCACTGTAGTAAAACAAAAACAAAAAAGACTGTAGGTCACACATGCCTAATTGCTGAAACAAGAATCTATATGTGTATCCGAGCCAGCCCAATTCCATGATATCTAATTTGGAAACGGCCATATCCGCAGAAGTGTATGGATTTATTTCATTATTTGACACTGATTGTAGCAAATCTAAAATTTTGATTGTCCAAATTGGAAATTTAACTCCTCACTTTTGGAGCTAAATGACATGACTGAAATGTTAATTATTTACTTGTGTGGCTGATTTAAATGGTGCTATACATGTTGTAATTTTTCAACATACCGGTACTACTGATCAGGGGAAAGATTTGGCTGTCTGGTTTTGAAATACAAATAAAATTTATATTTGTTTTTATATGATGTATATATATATATATGTAGACTTTACCACTTTTATTTACATTTAGCTAACACAGGAACCATACTATGGTGTGTTGATTTCAAATTTTCTTGAAACGTCTTCTTTTATGCTGGACCCAATGGACTTTCTCTTTTCTGTCTGTTAAATTTATAATTATAAACAAGTTCAAATGACTAGTGCTTCGCTGCTGAAAAGAGTAAATGCTATCGTAGCTTTAGATTATTTAGATAAATCAATGGTATTTAGGCTACGCATATTTCCCATGGGGTTGTGAAGTCCTGAACTTCCTGTTTCTAAGATTTACATATGTAAAAGAAAATTAGAGTACCGTTTCTTTTCTAGATAAGCATGCCCTTATTGCTCTTCAACAAGCAATTATCAACTTGGACTGATTGATATTGAAAATCAGTGTTACTATATGGCAGTAGCTTTCTATTTTCTTGAAAGAATAGTGCTTTTTCCCCCTTCTTTCATTTTCATTCTAAATTGATAATACAAAGTGGATGATTTGATTTTATGACTGTCAGGACATTTTTCTACTCTATTTCAAGTGCCAATCTTGTTTCTTTTCATTGAATGATAGACCCTATACTTTCACCTGCGTGCAGATTTTGCAGACCACACAATACTAACAGTCAATTTAAAGGAAATATACCACATCAAATTCTTGTGATTCTTCACATCTCTCAAGTTATTAATGTGACAATGTTATTGAATATCAGCTGCTGCAGTGTTAATTGGTATTGTGATGTGAGAGGAAAGCTACATTACATACATGTAAATGTGCAAATACGGAAGACAGTACAGTACTTTTTTGTGTAATTAATCATCTTTTGTTAATCTTCCAAGAAAAGACTCGGTGTGATGCTTCTGTCCTTCACTTTCTTTTAACATTTCTCTGAATATTTCTCTCTCTCTCTCTCTCTCTTACACACACACACTCTCTCTCTCTATCTCTCTCTCTTTCTTTCTCTTTCTCTCTTTCCTCTCTCTCTGTTTTAATCTTTATCTCCCTTGATTCCTGTTCCTATGTAACATAATTACCCATTCATCTATTGTGCTGTGCATGATGGTCATTTTAATCATCTTGATTCCTCATTAATATTCAACCTCTGCACATTCCATTTTTCAGTATTCATATTTTCAGCTACATTTGCCTATGACTATGTCTGATAAAACTAGCAAAAGATATTGCTTAAAAGAATTGCTCGTAGCTTATTTATAAGAGAAGTTGCATAAATAAATGATTTTTAAAGCCAGTGGGACAATAGCACAGTGCACCGACCTATGTACGTGTATGAATAACCAAATTATTGCAGAAAAATAATGTTTTTTATCTTTAGAAAACAAACATTTTCAGGATGTGCTGAAAAAGTGGATTTTTCTTGCAGTGTGGATATGAATTTGTGTCGTGTTAAAAAAAATATATATATATTTTCAATGTGTATCATCTCTTCTCTCCAATCTCTATGTACAGTGCAAAAAGTGGATCCGGAACTCTTGGACTTAGCAGTTAGCCCATCTGACCCTCCACTCAAACCAGCATTGACTCCATCCTCCTCCTCCAACCAATCATCATCATCATCCTCATCCCAGAAGAAGTCTCCTACCGCTCTGGATGAGATCCTCAAACACTCGTCATCATCCATGGTCAAACAGAAACCAAAGCGAGAGACGGGGCTCAGCTCTGAAGCTAACTCTGTCCTGGATTCACTCCCTGATCTCTCCTACATGCTGGCTAAGGTCCTCATGTTCCCTGTCGCTTCCTCCAACTCAGCATCTCCATCCAAACTGCCCAAGAGTGATGCGGTCCCAAGCACCGGCTGGGCGGAGTCAATCTCATGACAGGCAGATGGGTAGCTAGCCAGTAAGGATGCAGGACTCTCAAACATGGGATGGGATGGGCCAAGTCAATGTCCTGACAAAGAGATGAAAGCCCCTCTCATTTCTGGCATGGTCTAGCTGACATGGCTCAACATGGACACAAAATTCATATACATGCAAGAAATATTTCTATGTTTTAATTAAAATTTAATGATTAGCTGAAGGAGATCATGTGATGAGGGTCAGGGATCAGTAGGATATCGTTAGCTCAAACCCTTCGCAGACCTCCAGGACAGTATATAGTGTGTTAATGTTGCATCACTATACTTGATACAGGTACCGGTACTGTATTATTCACTTCTACATATTCAATCCTACATATTTCATGTGTAATATACTGTAGGAATAGACAGTGGTACATACATGTATAAGGCATAGAGGTATATACATGGGTGTATGTTGAATTATAGTTCTACAATGATCGTGTTGATTAAGAAGCAGAAAGCAATAATATCTATCTCAGAGATTTAAGGTGGTTTGTGGCCATGGATAAGACTCTCATCGTGCAGGAAACATAATACCGATGCCTCTAGCAGTATCAGTATTCAAGTTTTCCCATGACACTGCTCATAGCATCTCAAGCCTTGGTCAAACGTGATGCGGTAAACCACCTTAAGAAAAACAAAAGAACTTTGAAATATACACCCTTTTATGTGTTACTGGATGTCAGGAGAAGATTGCACTCGACAAAGGTACCGAATCATTCCTGTGTGTGTTATAAGATACAAACATGTAGAGCATATGCTTATTTCAGGCAGTGATTTCTTTAACATGGTTCACTGTTTGAAGGAGGCTTCATGGAAGTGTTGGGATAGAGTCGTTTGAACACTTTAGAGATGTGAAGGGTTTGAAGATATGACAAGGTTTAAACCCCGGCCCAGGCAAGACGCCCTGTCCTTAGGCAAGACATTTAATCTACTTTGTATTTCTGTACCCAGATGCATGAATCAACATGCAAACATCATTATTGTTGAATAATAGCATGCTCCCTAGTAGACTAGTGAGTTTGAAATTGTCAAGTAAATCCAAAGTTTAGGGAATTGAAATACAGTAAAGACCTCTCATCATGTATTGGCACATAAAATAATATTATCATCATTATCAGTGTTGGTCTTAATTGGCATATAGCTATCATATCTACACCCAAGTAATGTATCCCTTTCCTTTGAGTATAAGTACCTTAATATAATTTAGTCGATCAGAAACATCTGAAATAGAGAGAGCCAAAGGAAATCTGTACGCAAACCATTTTCTACTTATCATGCTATTGAAGAGAATCTATTCAAACCTATGCTACTATACATTGTTTTGTTACATGAGAAAAGAGTGTACATACTTCACAGAGAATCTATATATTCCTACTGGTTGTGTTAATTGAATTGATATAAGTATTTTATCAATGGGATGTACGGTATTCTTTTTTTCACGTTCCATTCCATTGTGTATGTCTTTGTGAGTAGGCTCTATTGATAATGAGTGACATGTAATTTACTAATGACCACTTAATATGATATTCCCATATTATATTAGGATTTAGGAAGAACTATTATTTAGTACTTCATTACCTTTGTGATTCAATAAATTAGTGTATGTTCAAGTTGAACGATAAACTGAAAGATATTCAAACACTTTTCCCCATTTAAATTGTTATTTCTTGTCCATGTGATAGTTGGACTTGTGACATAAATTGAATTTAGACAATATTTACTACTTCAAAATAAAATGACTATGAAATCATGCATGGGAGTTATTGCTTGTGCTATTACACTTCATGTGCTTATATGTACGTCCATGTTACAAGAGCATCTTGCTCGAATTTTGTATCATAAATGGATTTTGTTTTTCTTCTTCACATTTCATTCCATTGCATTTGTCTTTGTGAGTAGGATAATCAATTCTTTTCACAAAATTTGATTGAGGATTTTAATTAAGGGTTAGTTGGTTTCTGTCCTGAAATCCATGATTACTAGTTGTTTTTTCACATTTTATAAAATGTTATCTTTTTATTAAGGCTTTGTTAGAGCTAGATTGAAAAAGAAATAAGATGGATGTCTCATCATACAACCCATAACAATTTGAATTCCCAGCAAAATATTTGCTTGTTTTTTTGTTGGAAAACTGATATCAGTTGGTTTGTGGAATGTATTCTATATACATGTATTACCATTTGACTTGTAAAAGAGCAAGTCTGTTTTTATCTATATCTATATACACCATGTATTCATGTTCAAAATCTAATGGGCGAATGTATTCTAGTATTATTTCATTACAGTGGTATTTTTTTTCTTCAAACACTTTGTATCAGTATACTTGTCACTGCTGATTTTATGAATGCAAGTATATATTATTTGCTTTGAGATGAGAAGATCAGGATACTCAACATTCCCTGTGATTGCATCAGTATGCTGCCCTCTAGTGACATAATACAGACAATGTATGCAAGTCTTTGTTCTGTCTGCTACGCACTTGTTGTGTGTCATGCTTACCTTTTCCTTTGAAATGATATCATGCCTGTACAGACAAAGAAATATTTCTTGTTACCTCAAAACTAATTTGACCTCGGGCAGTACCTTTCAGAAGCATTGTTTGCTCTGTGTGACATCTACAAACCATAGTTCACTTGCTCCATTGACTTACCTGAAAAGTCTACCTGCTGGATATTGTATCATTCTTGGAATTAAGATAAAAGCTTTATGATAAAGAAAGAAATAGATATGTTTTTTCATGTAGGAAGAATAATTGAGGGGCTGGAAATTGTTGATAGCTATTGACTTTGTCTCCCTTTCAGAAGAAACTCTGCACAACGTCCATAGATATTAGTAATATTCAATGTATTGTTGAGGTGTCTCAAATTTCACTAACTTTTTTAATTATTATAAAAAATATAATCAATCTTCCTGCTTGTAGAGCTACATGCACTTACACTGTAAAATGTTCTAAATATGCTGGACTTCAGCCAGTGTATCTTTGATAGGTTGTTATAGAAGAATTACTGTAGTTTGTTTAAGGTGTGATGACACACCATTAGCAGCAGTAATGTAGTTTATAGGGAGGGAATGGCTGAGCCGGCATGCAATGAGTTGTGGATATCTGCTGTAATTGGGCTTGTCAGCTCACAGGATATTGAAGACACAGATAGTGCTTCTGACTGGGGCACCTGTTGATGGTCTTTGTTTAAGTGTAGTAATCAAAACGAGTGGAGGGCAGCAATCAAACTGACATAACTGGTCATCATACTGTCCACTCATATTGACCAACCAGGGCATTGACCAGACCCTTGCCAAGTTCATGGTCATTTCATTCATTCTCTCTCACCTTAATGAATAGTGACGAGGTTCAGTCTTCATTTACTGCATTTATAACTGTTGATCTTTTAAAGGTCCCACCATTTAATAGTTTTTACAAGTCCTCTAATGTTTCAACTTTGTATAAATCTATTTCAAAGTTATGATATAATTGGGATCCTTAGCAAAGTTATCTTACATCATGTTTGAAAGTAAGAATTTACCTAATTTTTTCATACCTAGGTGAATAAATCTGTTTTGAAAATGCAATTCAAATGGGCTTGAAGCTCGTAATTATTAAACAAATTAATTTCATCTATGGGGAATGTATATATCACCCTTTATGTTTCTTGATTATCTAGCTAACCCATAAAATCTTGGGAAGTAATTTTTTGTAATGAATTGTAAATGTTGCCTTTAAGCAGTTGAGTAAGACTAAGATGAGTGTGACTCACCATCAACAGAATGTCATTTATAATTGAAAGGAAGAGGAAAAGTGGCTGTACAATGCCTCTACCAACTACTGAATACAGTAGTCCAATAATTATCTGTGATGTTCTTATACTTGAGAATGAAAAAAAGTTTACAGAAGAGCAGGGGGGTCTAAAGACTACCTTCATGATATACAGATCGTAGATTTTGTATTAGCTTCTTTTGCAATGGAAGAGTTTCTTTGCTAATCTTTGATTGTACATTGAGACTTTCTGGTACAATAGAAGTCTTATATCCATTTACTTTATCAAAAAATGTACAACTCTTAATATAGCAATTGACTATTTGTTCTTTTGGGTATCACTGTAACTAATGATTGGTCACACTAAGAGATTTGTCATGCAGTCATGCAGTGCATGTCTAAATCAGGGATATTGATGTTATAATGGGTGGGCAGGCATATTAAATTGGATACTGCAATAGTCACTTGAGTGAAATGGTATTGAAAGAGTAGTTGTCAGCTTCAGTGGGTCTTTTATCATGCAATCATCACTCAATTTGTTTGGTCTTGGGGCTGTTACTGACAATGATATCCCTTCGAGCTACCCATACCAGTTCCCTCCTAACTAACAGACCACTCCCTTAATACACTTTGCCCACATTCATGCTTTCCTTGTTGTCCCTAGTTACAAATCAAAAGACTCCCTTTTATTTGTATTTTATCACTGGAGACGGCTGGGTGACAGAAAACAATTCTTTTTCATCTTTTGAATGGTAAAAATCAGACAGCCTTGACAAAACAGGCAACCTTCATGGTAGAAGAGAGAAGCTATTGTATCAAAGTTTGAAAACAAGTTGTTGTAACAAAAGAAAATTGTCTGACAGGCAGCTGTTGTATTTGATATATTCATGCCTATCACAGATATATAAATATACTGAGGTATAAACATGTTTATATCAACATATATTGCTGCATTGTACAAGTGTGTAATGCTTTCAACAAAGCTTGTGTTTTTATTTGTTTGTCACTAAATGCTCTGAACATGAATCATAGAATACTGCCTGGCTGTTTGTAAACAGAATTGACAATGCAATATCTGTGTCCAGTCTGTGTTTGGCTTAGAAGTATGTTTTTCCTTACATCAGTTACGTGCTAATGTTTAGTTTCTTTGTTATCTGGTTTTTGTTTTCCATTTGTGGGCATAAACACACTTGGTTCAACAACAACATATAATCGGGGTCCACTGATGTGTAAAGAGCGTAATAGTAATAAAATACAAAAATTGGGTCACAATTTTTTTTTAAAAACAGTAATCAGATGTGATATATCATTATCACTTACTGGCATATTATTGTTTGCAGTCAGTACTTATATTTTATTGCTTACTTGATTTAATAACTTGATCCCCCTGAACTGTTATTGGAAAAGCAGACTTTAGTACAATTTTTCATTTTAATGCCATGTTAGCAAGATGTTTACTTTCTTTCATGAAATGTCTTTAGGTTTTCTTCAAATCACTTTTCATTGCACGGGCTAGTCAGAACTGAACCAGAACGATAACGATTAGTCGCTCGCAAATCAATTCTCCTATGGTGCGTATGAAAATGCATTGGAAATCATTGTTCTGGATAATGATCTTTATTATACTAATTATGCACACAAGTTATGTTGCAATTTATGTTTTAATGATTCTCACTGTAACTTGTTGGGATTGCTTGGCAAGTGAATTCCTCAGGCCAGATATCAACAATATTTGTGAGCTGATCATTCCACTCCTGTGATGTAATATCAGCTCAGCTGAGCCACACGGGCAGTGTCCATTGTGTTTGATTCACAGAACCCAAACAATTTTCTAGCAGTCAAAATTGTTCAAGTAGAACCACTTTTATTGCCATGGTTATTGTTATTTAAATGCGCATAGTTTATCATTATTGTCACAGTTCAGGTCTGGCTGGCCCTTTCCACCAGGTCTGTAGAATTTACCTTTGTTCTCTTTCTCTTTGATGAAAAACACATTTCCAATCAAACAAGATCTGGCAGTTCAGTAGTAGTTTAGTGATACACAATGATATCTCGGGTTGGAGAATATGAAGAATGTAACCAGCAAACATCCTATAAATACAAGCGTATTTTGAGCTTATTTTATTTTGAGAATAGATAACCCTTTGTTATTCCTTTCTTATTGATTAGTTTAGACAATTTTCCATGAAAGGTCCCTCCCATTATAACAGATATGATCAATGTCATATACCGGATTGGGATGTTTGAAGAATGAAACGTTACCATGGAGATTGTTTTGGGCAAGGGGAAATTCCAAAATCTGTTTCAAGTGTTATTTCCTTCAGTGACATTCCGGTGAAGGCTCCAAATAAATGAGTCATGTTTAGTAGTAGTAGGCTTGAGGGGAAACTGATATGCCATATTCCATGCTTTCATATACTGGAGGATGTGCTTCTAATAGTCTGGCAAGGGCAGATCTGTGACACCCTATAGATGAGGCTCTGTGGCCTGCACTTTTCTTTTTGCACCCCTGCCCCGCCCCCCCCCCCAATAAAAGAAAGATTTGTGGAGTATGGCTTTTCATTTTATTGTATTTCTAATAGTGTATAGTACTATATTGAATGTAAACGGTCTATCCAGTTCCCAGAATTATTGGTAATGTTCAAATTCTCCCCATATAATTATATATCACTTTTCTTAAAGTAAATTTATAAGGACAGACTGGTACTTGTACTTATGTCATGGGGATGTGGTATTATGCTGAAGTTATTAAAAGATTGTCTCCTATAGTGGCATAAATGTTTAAAATCACTTTTGGAAATGCCAAGAATAATAAAGTCTGTTAAGTTAAATTGTAACTACAGTGTAGCTACTGACTGCCGTGCTCATACCAAAGGAAAGTGTTCTTGTGTAATTGCCTCTTTCACCTAGATACTTCCGACTTCAGTTGTGAAATATTGATTCTGAGCCAATGCTTTTGTTGATAGAGTACATTGGGGATGGGGTGGGGGAGCAGGGAGCAGGAGGGGGGGGGGGCATTAAAGGGGTGTGTTTCATATAGATCTGCCAGACTAATACAGACAAGGACACTTTCATTCATGGATCAATCAAAACACAGTGCTCTTCTATGTTATTACTTCTACTTGGGGATAGGGCAGAATTTCCAGTCAAAAGGATTAATAGGAAATGAGGATCATGTTACTATGGCAAAATACTACAATATTTGGTAAATTTCCACTTTGTGGTTTCAGATTGGAAAGAAAAATGATTTCTGTTTGTGAATGTTTACTTGCTGTTAATATGTGTCATGTGACTAAACAACGGTTTCATTTACTTTACAATACATTTTCAATCCGTATTTACTTCATTACACTGTAATCATGATACATATTATTTTAAATTCATTTGTATTTAGCTGCATTTTACTTATAGTTCTATAAATCATGCTTTTATTTCATTTTCTTCTGCATAGTATTTTTGTTGATATGTAAATACAAGTCCCAACCATTCATTACTTGTGGCTTGTCGTAATAGTAGCTTCTTTCATTTTTTTCCAAATTTACCAAAGTATAGATAATATTCATACTTAGCTGTATTGTTTTGTTTATGATTCTTTTGTTCTGTACTCACAAGTGTAAGTGTCATGATATATTTTTGTTATTTTCATGAACACCATGCTATTCCTTGAAAAATCATTTATTATATCCCATGCATACCAAGTGCAAACAAGATATGTAAAAAGAAATTTATGTTGAGCAGATGATAAAGAATATATATGTACATACATGGTTATTTATGATTTAGACATAAGATATAATCTAGAGATATGCTTGATATACATGATTCATTCTGGTTCAAATTGACTCATTGTAAATGACATGTGAATAGAATAAAGCTGAAGATATCTAGTATCATGCATAGTGTCATGTGTGTTTGTGTACAGTCGAATGTCCTGTGTGATAGTGGCCTTATCTTGAATGTTTCAAAGGTTTAAGCGCTTCCTTTTTAAGCAGAAAGGTTGCTGCATATGTTTTAATCAGGTAACCAACATATCAGGCATACACGGTGTGGTTGTATTCTTTGCACATACTCCTATTACAATATTGTTCCACGGCCAGTTTTCTACTTTAACCAAATTCCTAATCTTAAACTGGCATATACCTAACCTTAAATCTTACCCTAAACGTAAGCCTCAACCCAATGTAGAAGTCTAAAATCTAATTGCATCCTCTAACCCTAACCGTATTATTTTGAAGAAATAAAGCCCCAAGCAACTGACCAGAGTACATGTCTCATCATCCTTATTTACGAATGACGACCAGCTAATCGAAATATACCTTTTCGCATCGAATTGGATTTGTGTTCTCAAAATTAAACTTTGAATGTAGTCAGTTTTATACTTCGAAAACATGTTCAAAATGAATCATGTTTTGTTTGTTTGATTGATTTTATTTCTGCGTTCAAAAATATACAAATTCAAAGTCAAAGTACAAAATTTCGAACAATAACAAATACAATGAATACAATGTTTACAAAAGTAATTAAATGAAAAATCATGTACAATTATATCATTCGATAAACATGTACGAAGCATACAATAACATAAGAAATATGAAATATTTTCAATAAATTAGAGAGGTAATTTGGAACGCAGGAGACCACCATCGTGAGCGGTTAGGCTGGAAATGGATGGCGGCCTCGTAATAGCTTATCCAAAAAAAAATCACAAAAACAACAACAACAACAAGGTTGCGAAAGTGGCGATGAGCATCTAATCCGAGATATTTAGGAATTACTGTATTTTGATGTTATATTGAGGGAGGGCGTGGGTGCATGTAAAAGAACACGTAGGCGTTTGGTTTGAAATAATGATAGAAATAATAACAAGGAACAGTCAAATGGCACTAAAAAGATGAGATACCACGCATGCCGTTATTATGTATGAATAAAATAAAAAGAAGAGAGGGGGAGAGAACGAAAGAAAGAGAATATGAAGGAAAAGACAATTCAACCAAAAGAAGAGAGAAAGAGGAGGTGGGTGAGCAGAACTCAAATTAATAAAGAGAGAGAGAGAGAAAGAAAAAATAGGTGGAGGAAAGGATCAGTATATTAATATGTGGGAGGACAGATAGACGTGTTGTGTAACTCATGCAAATGTAACAAATTTCCGCTCACCCTTAACTTGCGTGGGTATAAACCGGTCTACGATATAAAAATACTCGTATACCCATTATTCTCCTGAATCATAATACATATTGAACAGATCATTCTGCGTGGTGCGTTATCAAGAAAAGGGGATTCCCCGTTTTAATGCCTGCATTGTGGGAACAAACGTCAATTATTACAGGTTGTTCTAATTTGATTTCAGAAATAACGTGTTCAGAAAAATATAGATATCGTCACCTTCTTAAAATAATTGCCTAAGTCATTATGTTGAAGAAAATTATATTTTTGCCCATGTCATCTCTTCATGAGGCTATCCACCTTTGTTGAATGACGTTTGTGCTGAACTGAACATAATTATTCATGCTGCCCAAACCCATGTATTATAATGGCCTATTATTATGTCAAGCGTGTGAAGAAAAATATATACATGTATATTAATATTGAGTGAACCCAGAGTAAATGAGTAATCTAACCCTTTGATCTTTTGTATTTCAATAATCAGATATCTCCAAACCTTTCTGTGAAAATTAGCAAAAATGCAATTTATTCTATGTTTTGTTCAGTTTTCTCTGTTTTTCTCAAACCTTGAAAAAAAGACTTCGGCCATTATTTCGAGAAGGTTGCGATATGATAATTCCTTCCTCTTCAATCCTTGGATTAATTCCGTAACAAACGATGTGCTGATTCCTTCGATTTGTTTAACTTATAATGGCAAGATCGACTATTCTAAGCTGATCAGAATTTTCTTTTCTTTCAAAATGAATAAATAGCTATTGAAAGGTAAATTTAGATCCTTGTTCTTGATCCAAATTTGTTAAATTTAATTTGTTGTGCTATTGAATAGGATTTAGGATTTTCATTTTTCAGTCCCGCTTTTATGAGATGGAAGAGAGGACGCCCCATCCCATCCATCCTATAGCTGAGAAAGTAATGATAATTATTTACAGTTCGTGGTCACAGTCGTTCTAAATGAAGGAATGGGGGAATCCCTCTAACACGCCTAACCAGGTATTAAAATATCCCCTATTATCTTGTAGCTACTGTGATATATACGTATTTTCATGTTTTCAAGAAAATCGCATGATTTATAGAAAAAAATGAAGATAATGGCGATGATAGTCAGTGATGATACTTTTTGGTATTAATATTAGCAAAAGTTGGGTCGCATGAATAAGACCAAAATGAAGACAATGCCACACAAAAAATTATCATAATCATGAAATAACCGTGCTCAACTTATTTGCTCTCCTTTGGAATGTTTCTTTGTCTTTATTTATTGTCTTTACTCAATCTATGCTATTTAATTTTAAAAGTTTATCTTTAGGAATGTTTCGTTATGCTTTATTTTCACATGTCGTATATTTTTTCTGATGACAGACGCTTTATTCTGATTTCGATGGTCCTATAGCGTGTCAGGATTATATTTTTTGAACAGTCAATTCAATTTGATATGATTTGATATGATTTAATTTAATATGATTTGATTTGATTTGATTTGAATCGATTTTATTTTATTTTATTTTATTTTGATAACTTGTCTCGAATTGAGTTGACTTTATTTGATTTGATTAATATCATCAAATAGATTATCGAGTGGATTTGTGAATAAATTAGTATACATGTGTCTACCGTTAGGACATTGAGAATTTTAGTCTAAATGGCTTTTATCACTGCATTAGCATGGATTCGCTTGATTTCCACCTTTTCATGTCATGACAGACGATACGAGTCAAATAATCATGTCGGAAGTGAATTAAAATATCAAATAAATATCGGACCGTACGTGACTTACGTTCAATATCTGTATCAATACATGATACATTGAATTGTCTTCCTGAAAAATAACCTTGAAACGTGTTGTTAAATTTACATTTTTTTTCCCTCTCTGTGAAACCTACCATGGAATAAGTCAATATGAAGACTATTATAGTTTCTCTGAGACAAACATGTTTACCGTTTTTATATGACTTTGAGGAAGAAATTCGATTTGTATAAACCGTTCAGGAAATTTCATGAAATTAATCAGTCTATTTAAATTGTTTTATGCATCAATTATTTAATACAGAATTAATTGATTGGAATGACGGTGGAATCAGTGAATAATGAAAAAAGAAACGGGATCAAAGTTTGAAAACGAGCAGCTTCCATTTAGTGGTTGTTGTTAATTTCATTTTAAATACGAATGATGGATGGGCCGTGTCTACTTCCGAGTTCCGATTACTAAACATACAATGTATTTACATCAGTTATATCCATGCTAATGATACGTAAAAAGTATAAAGTATAAAGTATGAAGGAAGAGGATTTTGTCTTAAATAACGTTTATTTCTATCTTTTTAACACAATGTTTTTATACATAATTGCAAGATAAATATTAAAACCGCATCGTAAAAAAAAGTTCCCATCAAAACATGCATAGTTGAGTAGAATATCGTTAACACAGGTCATTATAGTGCAGTAGAATGCGGCTTCTCTCTTCATTTTTTCCCTCCATATCCAGGCAAACGGATTGAAGGGCGGGCTATTTTTTGGCGGTTGAGACAAAAATATGTTCTTTCTTTAATTGTCAAATATCGTTCCCCTTTCAGTTGTCAACTTTGTTATAGCTATAAAGTGTTTAATTATTTCCCATTGGCTAAGAACGGGTCCAAACATTGAGCGGAGGGGCCTGGAGGGGGGGGGGGGGGCGTGGCCCCGCGTGCCGTTCCATTTCATCCCCTCGCCCCTTCTCTCTCTCTCTCTCTCTCTCTCTCTCTCTCTCTCTCTCTCTCTCTCCCTCTCTCTCTCTCTCTCTCTCTCTCCCCTCTCCCTCTTTTTCTATCTTCTCCTTCTCCCCCCACTTTCGATTTTTAATGAGGATGGGAGGGGTACCCCCCCCCCCCCTTAGTATACCAGTGCCTTCTATACAAGTAACTTTGATCATTGGTTTACATGCCATATCCGCGTAATTACCGTCAGGTAGAGGACATTCATGTCTAAGACATAACCAAATCATTATCTCCTTTATCTTTCTAATCATTTTTTTTCTCAAGGCAAATGCCGCGCCTTTACCTTATTCTTCCCTCTCTTTCGACTTTCGTCACATTCTCCACCCCTCCTTCACCCCTCCCTTCACCAAAGGAAATACATTCATCACCATGTACCCATTCCCATGCTTTCGGTGAGATTGTTTCATGCATAATAACAGTGTTAATAATGTAGGTGAATTGTCATATGCTCATGACTTTTTCGAGAGCTAAAAATAGGAGTCAAGCACTGAGCGGAAAAGCCCGTCACAGTTTCCTGTCTGTACTCAGTGTACGTGTTGAGGTGAAGTTAATCTGCTTTCAAGGCTTACTTCATTTATTGTCATATCTACATCAAAGTGAGTCTGGAATATACAGACTATACCATTTTATTTCGAGCTAGGCAGGTAGTTGTGTGGTAGAGTAGTCAAAACGAACCAGCTTGAATTAATTTTTGGAAAAAAAATAATTAGTGAAGAAAAGAAGTCATTTAGTTTGGGAACGAGGTCAGATATAATATGAAACCTTTTCCAAAGTAAATGCAGAACAATATTAAAGTGTGATAAGTATCAGAAATGTATTATTTCAAATTAAATACTGCATTAATTTCATCATTTTTTTTGTTGTCTTGCATTGAAAGCTGCTTCGTTTTATCTTCCAGGAAAGTTATACCTAAGTTAATGTTCGAATGTCATCTGTATCATGGGAGTTTGAGAGAATCCCTGCAACGCCCTTTAAACCTAACCTCCACATTATGCGGACCTGCGTCCCTTTACCACTAACGGGCAACGTGAATGATGTGTTTTACGTGATCATTCAGAATTATAATAGATGACCATATCGAGGATGGGAAACATAATTTTACTCACAAACAAAATTAAAAGAAAAATATGATTGTGGTGGAGATGATGATGATGATGATGATGATTATTATTATTTGTTTTAGTTTTTTTGTTGTTATTATTATTATTATTATTAATTATTTATTATTATTATTACCATGAGTAGTAGTAATATTAATTGTAGTATTATTAGTATTATTAGTATTTTTATTACTATTATTATTATTATTGTTGTTGTTAATATACTTATCGTTATTATTATTGTTATTATAATTACCATTATTGTTATCATTATTATTATCATCATTATCCTTCACTTACTTCTTGTTCTTTTTATTCTTGTTCTTGTTGTTCTTCTTCTTCTGCTTCTTTTTTCCTTCTTCTCCTCTTTCTCCTTCTCTCCTCCACTCCTTCGTCATATCTGCTGAGATCCAGAAGGACGTTATCTCTGTCAAAATGTATATGTTAATGGCCTTCTCACTCCAAGCAGACGATAATTATCTCCTATAGATAATTATGTATCATGATTGCGCATTACGTCGAGCAACCAGTAGTTATCATATCTCATTAGAATATCACAAAGGGGTGGATGAGAAGGGGTAACAAGATCTGGCTCCATTCGTTAAAGATGTCGTGTTCATATTCATGACGTCATGCACTTTACAAAAAGAGGCGTGGATCCATCTTCAAGGCTGAAGGGGAGGGGACTGGGAGCACGTCATACTTTTAACCCATTTTCGGGGCTTAAGGGTGAGGGGACTGGGAGCATCCATGGGCGTTGATCCGTCTTGTGGAGTGAAGGGGGCCGATGGCACTTTAATCGAAACAATATTTTGATTCATGAAACAAGTAGTTGTTTTAAAAAATTGGGTTAGTAACTGTCTCCCGCCCTGTAGTAATTATGATAACGCACACCCCTCCCAATATCGATGTCCATACTATGAACACTGTAACTGTCATTGTAAAAGAGTTCCCCGCATAGCAAACGAAGATACAGTTAATAAGGTAGAGCAAGCTCGCATTCGATTAGACGTCAATACACTGTCACATCGCCAAAGTACCTGCAAATATTCTCACTTCTCCACTTTGACATAAATGAAACAAATTATGTGCGACGTCCATAAATATGATTGTATGCGATGTTGGAAGAGAAGGTTGGTGTCTCTTGTATATATCATGATTATACGTGTAATAAAACTACTTTGACGATTACAATGAGAAAAATCGTGTTTTCCCCCCTTTTTTCCCGGTTGTTCATGAAATTTCTGTGCATTTGTAGAAAACGAAGAACAATGAAAAGAATGCAGTGATTATAATATTTCATCCTCTAGTTTTACAAATTAATTACAAATTCATGACTCTTACAGTGATTCTTAACCTATAGCTCGAGAATAATGACTGCTATAATTGCCTTGAGAAATAGGTTTACCTATATGACAATAACGATTATTTTAATGGATCCCAAGATTTGCAATCATAATTTTATAGGCCTCTTTCATAATGGAATTACAGTTACACGTTTGATTCAATGCCAAACCATTTCTGAATCACAATTTTCCCAGTCAGCCTAGTTTGGTTTCAAATTGCACCATAAAAACGGTATAACTTCCGTGTAATGGTAAATCTCTCTCTCTCTTGTAGTGCTGGTTATATGACAGGGAGCCGGGTAGGAGAATATTACCAGCATGACCATGTGTATAAACTATAGATTGTTATAGCAAAGATTTGAAGAAAAAAAATCATCAATGTAGGAATAGGTACTTAAAATGCCCTACTATATAATTAGCGCTTCTAGTTCATGGTGCTTGCTTTTTGCAAGAGTGATTGAAATAATATGTGAATTATGTGTATTATTCATAAACATCACGGGCTTAGAATTTAACAATGCTGATTGATTGATGGAATAACTCGATGCATAATCGCCGCTGTAAACTAATAGAAATTTAAATGCAACCTGTGAGAATCATATACTGCGCAGATACTCCGGACCGAGGTTTCAGATTCAATCTTCTTATTGTTATTGTTATTTCATTTTCATTTTTCACTTCTCTTTTTCAAAATAGGCTAGTGACAAGAGTCTCTATCCCATGCAATGAGAGGAAATCGGTTCTTTGGAAGCAGTCCAACTCCCAGGCCTCAAACAAAATCTTAGATTCCCTGATCAAAAAAATGCGAAGTTTGGTAGAAGATGGGAGCGATGGGTCATCACCCCCTTTTCCTACGCCCATTGACAGAAAGGGGTAGAGGGGGGGGGGGGGTGTACCCACTATTTCTAGGTCAACTCATAACAAGCATGCACGTATTGGCACGCCGGGTTTGTGCGCTCTTTACAGAAATGCGAATCCACCACTGCCATAATTTGCCCCCCCCCCCCCATATCTGTTCTTATATTACTCCCCATACTTATTGCATACTACACTATCTGAAGAAGGGTTCTACTATTCTTTGTTGAACTCGAAAGAACAAAATGGAGATAAGCAACAAGACTGTAAAAATGGCTAGAAGAACAACAACAACAACAAAAACTACAAAGACGCCAACAACAACAACAAGACAACAACAACAAGACGACGAGAACATGAGGAGGAGGAGGAGAGGAAGGAGAGGATGAATAAGAATAATAGTCTTGAAAGTAGCTCCAACAAGAACAATAAAGAGAAGATATTATTCTTTGATATTCGAGTCTTGGAACAAACAAGAAACCACGAATAAATGCTTTAGTTCCTGTTCAAGTGCGATTACGTCAATTTTCCTCCTACGTAAACGTCATTGACGTAATGGCAAATCAGAGAGCGAGAGAGAGAGAGAGAGAGAGAGAGAGAGGGGGGGGGGGGGGGAGAGAAAGTGTGTCTGTGTGTGGATCAATTGTATAAGACAAAGAGCAAGTTCAAAGACAGAAATATTATGAAAATGTTCGAAGCCTTCATGAATACTATCTATCTATGTAAAGAGAAAGTGAGAAAGATCTCTCCTGTGAAAAAGAGATACATACATTCACAATTTTCACGTCATCGGTCATTTTCTCGGTTGAATAGGGAATCGCCATGCTGGTGCGAGTTTTTCACGTCAAACTGTCTCTCTTATTAATATGATAATTATTATATACCGTACATGATGCTGATGATCGCATATCGCAGCCTGCAATCATAGTCTTAGTACTCAGTCCGGTTGTCATCAATGTGTTATCCCTAGTCTTGTACATTTTATTTTGCTATTTAGAATCAGAGGCGTCGATCCACAACGTGGGTGAAGTGATGGATACATGACTTTCTTACAGGGGCCTATGGGGCACACGTCCCAAGTCCCCGCTATCTGTGACTTTTTTATGCCTCCGTTACGAAGTAGCCGGAGGCATTATGTTTTCGGGTTGTCCGTCCGTCCGTACGTCCGTCCGTCCGTACGTACGTCCGTCCGTACGTCCGTACGTCCCGTTCTCGTGATCGCGTTATCTGAAGAACCGATTGATGGATTCCTGCCAAACTTTGGTCATATATGTATCTTGCAGAGCCGATGAACTGATTAGATTTTGGGGTCACGAGGTCAAAGGTCAAAGGTCACAGGGCTCATTATGTATGCAAAAACAGCTCGTGATCGCGTTATCTGAAGAACCGATTGATGGATTCCTGCCAAACTTTAGTCATGTATTTATCTTGCAGAGCCGATGAACTGATTAGATTTTGGGGTCACGAGGTCAAAGGTCAAAGGTCACAGGGCTCATTATATATGCAAAAACAGCTCGTGATCACGTTATCTCGAAAACAGATTGATGGATTCCTGCCAAACTTTGGTCATGTATGTTACTTGCAGAGCCGATGAACTGATTAGATTTTGGGGTCATGAGGTCAAAGGTCACGCGGCTCATTATGTATGCAAAAATGGCTTGTGAACGCATTATCATTAGAACAGATTGATGGATTCCTGCCAAACTTAGATCATGTATGTATCTTGCAGAGCCAATGAACTGAGTAGATTCTTGGGTCATGAGGTCAAAGGTCACGCGGCTCATTATGTATGCAAAAATGGCTTGTGAACGCATTATCATTAGAACAGATTGATGGATTCCTGCCAAACTTAGATCATGTATGTATCTTGCAGAGCCAATGAACTGAGTAGATTCTTGGGTCATGAGGTCAAAGGTCATGGCTCATTATGTATGCAAAAATAGCTTGTAATCACGATATTTTGAGAACCTGTTAATGGATTACAAATGAACTTGAATTTGAAAAATTTCTTCTGTTTTGGTTGGTAAAATTGCTCTATGACGGAGGCATCATTTTCGACTGCGCGCAGTCGAATTCCATCTAGTTATTCATTTTTCTAATACAAATGCATCACACTTTCCAAGCGCCATTTGGATATTTTTATTTTATTTATTTATTTTCCCTGTGCCCAATCCGTGTGGATCCGCTATTGGAGTGTATTCCAAACATACATTTATCCGGCAACCGAGTTTAACGGCCCCCAAAACGCACCACAAGATCAACATCCCAAGATCAAACGTAATCAATTTTAAAGAATGTGAGAACATGTATTTCTAAAAAAAATTACTAGTAGACTGAACACATTAAAAAAAATAGAATCAAAATTGAGAGTAATAATATCCAAACGCAGACACCACATACAATAATTGTTGAGTATCAATCCGGTATCTTTTAATATTATTGTAATATCTGATAATGTAATTTGGTAAATTCAATTTCAATGTTTGGAGAAAAGATACGGGTATTCCTATCCTATGAAATGTTAATATTTATGTAAGGTTAACACTGCCCTGCGACTGTAGAGACTGAGCGAGAGAGTTTACCCCGGTGAGCATTGCGCAAGTTCTGCATGCCAATGCTTCGTATAATTCGAAAAGGAAATAAAAGGTTCCTACAAATTATCTGAAAAGGTCATATATGTTTTGTAGCACAACCTGTACAGATATCATACATGAACATGCTCTTAGAGAATTGAATCTGAATGAAAACAAAAGCTAACTATGTAATCGTCTTCTAAACGTAAAATATATAGACGAGCGAAGCGGGGGGGGGGGGGGGTGAGCTGTAGGCAAACTCTGAAATTAACGATACAATAATTCGGCAAGTTACTGTCACCTCATACTCGGAAAACCTTCACCTCGTATTCGGGCAGCAAGGTGTAGCCTAATAGTATACCTATAGTTTATTACATTTTGTTAAAAAGAAGGATAATTTCAAAAAATTGCTCGCTCGCTTCACTCGCTCAAAAAAAGCCTTGAGATTAAGATTTGTACATAATAATGCATGTAACATATTCATTTTTATTAAACGCAAGTAGTTGGCCTAGTTATCATAATACCCGACCCCAACCCCCCCCCCCAAAAAAAAAACTCTCTCTCTCTCTCTCTCTAACTCTCTCCTCTCTCTCTCTCTAACTCTCCCCTCTCTCTTTCTCTTTTATTCCCCTTCCTTTCTCGCTTCGATTATAACGTTATTGTGATATGATCCATGCCTTTCCACTATATCCCACTTCCTAATAAAAATGTCGTATACAGAACTGATAAACGGGGGGGGGGGGTAGACCCGTGTACTGTAGACCGATTACAATTGTATTTATGTCTTTCCTGTCCCTTCAAGACATCTTGTCAGTCCCATTTATTCATTTTGTTAGAATACTTATTTGATTGACATTAATAATGATTATAGAAAACTACCCCCCCCCCCCCTCACCCCGGAACAACCGCCCCCGCTGAACCACCCTCTATAGGAAAGAAATAATTACGCCCAGAGTGATTCTCCCCTCGTTAAAACTACCACCACCTAGGGTACACTTTTCCGGAATATAGTTGTCCAACGTACAGTCATAGAAGTCAATATTCGCAGCTATTATTTTCGGTAAACTTACGGAACCATAAACATGACAGTTGAACACAGATAACAAAACAATTAGCAGAGAAGTATCATGTTTTTAATATTTAATGAATATCAAGGTTGATAATCTCAAAATCACGGTTAGATTCATAAATGACTGAAAACGTGCAAGTTTATAGCGGAAGCTAATCACGTTGCTTTCATAGAACTGGGATTATATTACGAACAGGAAATCAACTCAACGTCGATTCGCTGTGTTGACATAGCAATTGATAAAGCGTTAATTAATCACTTACTCATTCTAAATATAGTTCTTTTATCTCATGGTTGGAACTATTTAGAGAACAGACAAGGACAAGATTAATCTTACCATGTTTGGAATCGCTGCTGTGACATCTTGTCGAACTAAAATGACACCTGCAAGGCAGGGAAACCTCAAACAATCACAATGACTTGCGGCTGGAAAAAATCACTCTTCTAGCCTCAAGCCAGTAAGAATAAGGGAGAGAGAGAGAGAGAGAGAGGGGGAAAAAAGACAGAGACAGAGCGAGAGGGAGTGAGAGGAAAGAGGAAGAGAGGAGGGGGAGGGAGAGAGAGAGAGAGAGGGAGAAAAAGAGAGACATAGAGAGAGAGACACAGAGACAGACAGACAGAGAGAGACAGAGAGAGAGAGAGAGAGACAGACATACAAGCAGTGAGAGAATATAAATGAAGACATAATAATGAAGGAAGAAGTTGGTTTAATTTTAAAAATATATACATTAATACAATTAATTTTATAAACCAATCAATATTGAAAACCCGGTGCAAACTGTCTGCCCCACCCCTCTCTCCGCCTCTTAATTTGTATTCATTTCTTTTTATATTATTTCTCTATTAATGCTCCTCCAGTCCCCTTTCTCTTGCCTTTGCTCATAATATGCCATCAGCCCCCTATACTTCCCCTCAAACAATTTTACCAATTATTGCGCAGTGTTAGTTACAGTCAAAATCAACAAATTTTTGACTAATTTCGAATCTACTTTCTCACTGTCAGAATTTGTTTATTGCAGAAACGAAAGATGACCATGAAATTAATTGGAAACACACAATGCATAACATGAGTGTAGAAAATATTTTTGTATCCGGTTATAACTGACGCACAAAGTTGTTATTTTTAAACCTTTCCGGTAACCTTTCTCTTCCGTAAACATGTTGAACGTGGAATACAGGGGAAAGTCCCGGTGTCATAGATAAAAGAAATATAGAAAAAATACTCTTTTGCAAATCAGGATGCCAATACTTTCAAGTGTGTACAAAATATTATATTACATATAGGCCTACTTATATATGCTGTTTTGCGCTTTGTTTGATTTGCGTTGACAGATAATATTTGAATCATATCAATGTTCTCCATGAATGCAATATTACTAGGCTAATACAGATTAGTGTTTTTCTATATTGCTACAGTGTATTAATATATATGGGAATAAAGTTAGCTGAAAGGTAATTTTTTAAGAACTCCCCTGAAGGCGTAACATTCTAGTTTAGACTACTGTATACCCCGCGGTTTGATAGAAAACAAGACAACTCAACTGACAACCAATGAAATACAAACATCCTGCATGAAGCAATATGAAGTTTTTAAAATGCCTGATGCTTCGTATATTATGGTTTAATGCCATGATTTGAAAGATTTTAGTATAAGACTAAAGTAGGCCCCACATATTTTAATTTCATGTTTGGCACCCGAACCGTTTACATTATGCTGTTACTCCGCAACCTTATATATAAACATAGAAGGGGGAAATGCGTATAAAGGATCCTTAATGAAAATAATGAACCTCTTAATCCACAATGACATTATAACGAAATTCAGATGTACACACACTTGCATGAATCAAGTATCGCAAATACTAAAGTAAAAAAATGAATGTCACATGATGAAATGCATTCATCCTGTGTATCTTTTGGGAATAGTTAAATAAATATTATTTAGCAAAACGATAGCAAATTACTTTCGAAAAATCAACATGAGGCAAAATTCAACATTTCCATTTGTTGCGTACAAAATGAGGACTTAAATTTTGCTCATAGAGAGAAAAATCAGAAAAACCATAAAGTATTTTGATCTGAAATGTTGCATATACTTTCATGAACTCATCTTGTTACTACAGATACATTTTGAGATAATTTTGTAAGGACTTGCAAATCCCTGATAGGGGCTTTAACCCCCAAACCTAACCTAAAACCATATTGCGACCCTAACCCTTACCCTAAACCTAACCCTTCATCTTTCACGGAACAGAAAGTCGCCGGAGCAATTGGGTCACATAATATATATTTCAACAAAGAAAATAATATTTGAAGGTAGATATGTGAACCAGGTGTAGAGCTGACATGAAAGTATGAGGAGGGGTCTTTGTGCCTAGGACTGCCTGACTCATTCACCCTATGTCTAACGGATGTTCGCATATCACCAAGCAAGTAAATATGCTAGTCATTCTCACGTGTATCATCATCCAGCTAGACCCTCGTCAAAGATCTTTTCACTCTTGCTCCAACACCGTTGATAAGGTTTATAACTTATCCGAACAAACTTCAAGTTACATGTATTTTATTTAGTGAACAAGAGAAGGCGGTGCGATATGGGACAAACATTTTCCTTCAAACATTCAAAAGACAACTTTGTCGAAAATACAGCACATGAAAAATATTAAAACTGAAAACGAAACTTACCAAAGATTCCAGTCTTGTCCAATCTTGCCCCATATTTCTTTTAATATTTGTTTGTCGGGGGGGGGGCGAGATGGGACGATACTTTTTGTCTGGGAATATTCACTGCATGATACATATCAAATGCGGAGATACTATCGAGATTAAATAATATGTTTACACTTTCTTCACGAAAAGAGGTGTGAAATATTATCCCAACTATAAGTGCAACAATGTAATATCTTTTGATTTAGTATATTTGCTCACATCAACACTATTGACTTCATTCTGATTACGTAATCACTCACGAAGTTTCCACTTTTCTACTTTTCATCGATTCTAATCTGTCGATATGCAACCAAACTCCCAGTTTACTATATGCTATTTTTTCACCTTGTATTATCATGAGTTTTTTTTTCATTCATTATCCTATAGGTTTTGATATTTGTGCATGCTTATATTATTTGTCAACGAATGAAGACTATAGAGGCATGTGATATCAAAATAGTTCATGTCCCATCCTGCCTCATCACATTTTCATTCAAAGGAACTTTAAATTAAAAGACCAAGAGTATATCAGGGGCGAGCTGTACCATCATGCCCTACCATGTATTCCCATCTAATCACGCTAATCTGGAAATATCATGATCTGGGTGATTTTCCAAATATTTCTTTCGTACAGAGTCGCAATAATCATGATATCACTTTAAGATCGATTTTAAAACTCCTTGAATTTACACAATTAATTTTGTAAAGCTTTATTGGGGAGAATTTTATCAAGTTTTTCTTTAAATATAGAAATGGTGTGTACTTTCAATGTAAAAGCGAACTTTCGACAGAATGATGATGGCACTTTTGATCTTGAATATTTGAAGGGCATTTCAACCTTCAACTGGGGCACTGTTTAGGCATGTGAAAAGTGGGTTAAACCTTAAAAATGTCCAAGGCGAGGGTGCCCTATATTATGGGAAATATCTGAAAATACAGAGGAAGTGCCTCCTGAGAAAGAGAGAGAGAGAGAGAGAGAGAGAGGGAGGAGGGAGGGAGGGCGTGACACCGACAGTTAACCTTGTGTGGGAAATCGCAAAAATGGGTTTCAATTTTTTTGCAAGGTTGAAAAACCCGAGAAAATTTGGGGGAACTTTTTTGGTAACAACCCCCCTTTCAAAATAGTTTATTACCGTATTATACAACCCTCGTCTCATACTCTCTACATTTTCTCTGTCTCTCATTTTTCTTTTCGTCTCTCTATCTCTGTCTGTCTCCCAATTCTCTCTCTGTCTGTCCATCTGTCTGCTTGTCTCTGTCTGTCTGTCTTTCTGTCTGTCTGTGTATGGGTCTCCCATTTCCCTCTGTTGTTGTTGTGCATGCCACTATAGTATTTGTATTTCAGGGGATCATAAATTCCTGTCTGTAGTATTATTGTGACGAATACCCGTCAAAATGACCTTGACCCGAGCCAGCTTTACCAAATTGCGATATCCGCCAATGATAGTCGGTTTATCTCTGCTACATCAGGGGAAGTGAGAAGGGGCACATCAATCCGAATGGTGTACATCCTCTCCCTTCCTCACTCTCAAACCATATCACAATCAAATGTAGCACAGACATGCTTCTAATAAAGTTCTTGGTACATTGTGATAGAAAGCACACGATGCCGTCTGGAGTAACGTATATTGATTAGAGAAGAAGAGAAGTAAGAACTAAGAATTAGTATAGAAAAGGATTATGTATCAGATAATGAGGAAGAAGGAGGAAAATCTGGGAAGAATGGGAAGTGAATCTAAATATAAGTCGATTCATGTTCAAATGCAGGGCTGCATACAACTCATACTTTGTTATTCAAACATCTAAATATATTTCATAGATTTTTAAATATTGTTTAAAACAATTATCTCAAACCTGCTGAGCTCCACCCTAAAAAAGATGCTCCAGATCTCATTCATCTTATGACATCATCATTAGTGAGCTAACAAGAGACAGCGATAAGTAGCTTCACCAGAGCTTATCGCCTGTTTACAATAAACCATACAATACCAACATAGGAGTTGCTATGACAGACGTGCTGTAGCATCACCAGAAAAAAATAGGTAATGTGGAGGTATTGTAAGAAAGAATGCAATTCTTTTGTGAGCATGTGCTGAGCTAGGGGAAGTTGCATACCCCTTGTCTCTTGTTTGCTATCTAATGATTCAAGGTTTCTGTGTCAACTCTTCAATCTTTACCATAATATCATCTCTTCCTTCATTTGAATCATCATCATCAGCCTCAGCATCAAATCAAACTCTCTATCACTTTAACAACTCCTTGCAACTCATTTATTCCTGACTAACTTTCCTTGAATATAGGTCTCTTCAATCCAACAACTTTCACCACAGCTCTGAAATATGATTATATGCAACTTTCACCACTCATACAACTCCATTTCTTAGCCAGATACAAACCAATATATTCAGGCATAAAAAACAAGGATTATCTTTTTACAGAATTCATCACACTTTTAATACATAAGTATTCAAAAAATTACAAAAATTGGACTGAAAGAATGATCCATAGCTTGAGATGAGAAAAAGAAAAAAAAAAAGAACCATTTGTGGATACATTATCTAGCTATACATTCTTTCTGTATTGTGGTTATTGACAAGAGAACCACATGAGTTAATATAGCCTGGTCTGGAGACAACCTAATGTATTCTTGTTGGAACAAGAAGCTAAGCCTTTTTTCGTTATAAAAAGTAATGCTGATATAAAAACGTTCTTCAACTTCTGTAGAGTTTGTGTTCTAGTAATGAAATGAAGAAACTCTTTAAATGGCTTATTCATGGCCTGTTTCTTATCCCCATGATGATTTGTTTTTTAATTGATTTGCCTTCTGACAAAATAATAAAGAAGTACAAAACAAAACTGTTTTACAGTTTTAGCAGAGTATGTATTTGCCGACTCCAAACCAGACCATTATTACATCAACATTCAAAATAAATTAGATACAAATATAACTACTGTATAGAGATGATAGAGAACAGAATGAAATAGAGAAATCTTTGAATTTACAGAATGTACAAACATAATATATACAAACATCTCAAGAAAACATATGACCAAGGCTTCTCTCTATTTCCAATCTGTAGAAATGAATAATAAATTAATGTGGCTGTGAGAAACAATGGCATCACCAAGCACACTTGATCACATCTTACTTCAATTGAGTTTAAATTAAATAAATAGAAATATCTTATTGATCAACAATATGACAAAATCAACATTCAAATTAGCACATTCACGTACACCTTAATTTACCGGGGAATGCATCTCTTTTTGGTGATTTTTTCTTTTCTTTTCGGATGACTAAAAACAAAATGGTGGATATTATTATTTTGTTCATCTCATAGCAAGTTGCATCTTAATTGAACAGAGGTAATTCATGCAAGCAGCAATATATGGAGAATAGAAGAAATTCATCTTTGTTCTAATCCTAGCTTTCATTACATAAGGTTGCATTCGAACCATTTACCTTGCATTTAGATGGAATTTGCATATTTTCAAAAATTCAGAATATAAATGGAATAATAAAAACATTCTTTCTGTTTGTATTGTTGGGAATTAATTGGTTTTATAAACTAGTAGTAAGGCAAGAGTTGTTCAAAAATTAGCCAACAAAATGGAGTTTGAATGACGTCTTTCTTTGGGATACAAAGTATGGATTACATGACAAATGGTTCGCAGCATATTGAAATGTGTACAAAAAAGGCAATTCAGCAAATGCAGGCATCTTTTGACTCATTTGCTCTCTTATGGAAATGGCACTGACCACATGTAAACTGGGATATGTTTATTATTATTCTGTCCGCTTAAAAAAAAGTCTTCATATCAAAAAGGCCTACACTTTAGGCAAGTAATACAGTCTGTCATGTGTGGTCTCATAGTCTCTTGCCATTCACAAGTATTTCAGGTTAAAGGAAAATACTGACTCACAATTAGGAAGGATAAGTATCAAAATACATTCACTTGGCTGAAGTTTCTTTGACTCACAACTCTCTCTTCTTCTATTTAAACACGGTATGAAGTACATGTAACAATGACATATATGGTACGTGCACACATTCTAAGAGTGTACCAATATAATTCAGTTACAATAAGCACCATCTTTGTGCCATATAAGCCCTTACTTTGCACATCTTAGTACTTGTCAGTCCTACCAATGCAAAGTGGTGTTTGCATTTACACACATACTTTGCAGCAAATAGAGAATGATTTCTTAATTCAAAGAATTTAAAATGGGACTATATTTCATAATAAAAACCTTTTGTAGACATTAACTACAATTTGAATGTACCTCGACTACCTTCAAATAAAAAACGTAGTATTGCATTAAAAAGAAAACAAGTATTCACTAATAATTACAGCACATTTGAAATACAGTTCCTGTCTCCACCTTAGGGGAAACTAATCTTCATCAATATAAAAACAGGACTTCCAAAATACATTTCTGGGCAAGTCCACGTTATTTTGTCCAATACGTCACAGACCACATCTAAGGTTAAAGTATATGAACATTCTTTTAAGATACCTTAATAGTCCAAGCAGAACTTTTATCAGATCAAATGTATGAAGTATAAAGACACATTTGATGTCAATTCATGTTCAGAAATCTTGAGCAGTTGGTGACGTATGCTGTAAGGGACACCAAACGACCAAATACATTGGAAGAGGTACTAGACTTTGGATGGGTTACATTCACATGCGAGTTTGGGACACTCTAAGACAGACATCACGTCTAACAAGACTGATCAGACAGTTAAAGTACGATACCAAACACATCACATGATTATCAGGAAGAGAAAAAAAACAGTACCATAAAACTCACAAAATGACACCATTATCAACATTCATCAATTGATTAACATTAAATTAAAAAGGTAGAATTGCAGCAGAGAATTTGGAGATGTACCACTACAATAATTATAACAAAATTGGAAGGGAGTAATTAATTTAGAAGCTAAAACTGACATTTCAATAAGTTATTTTACACTAGCCTTAAATTATTTGACATACAGTCTGAGAAGTCCAGAACTGGAAAGAGTTGATTGAGTGCCATTATAATAGTATGGACATATAAATGCTGATTTTCTTTACTCAGAAAATGCTTAGTTTTAACACACAAAATGGGCAAGGTTTCAATCTTAAAAACATGTTTTCTTTCATCTCAATTCAAAGGAAGCACAAATACTGGATAAAAGACTGGATACTGTATTTTCTTAACATTTCTGCAAATGGAATCTTGCAGTAGCACTCTTAGCACAATGTTTCTTCCAGTGGTGGTACTTGTGAATATTGTCTTACTAATAATATCATCTACTTGTAAATACATGCAGTCATACAGGACCTAGAACTTGAATCAAACAGTAATTGCACTTGACATTATACTGACACTCCTGCAAGTCTGCTGTACTTCAGAATCGGGTCCAAACTACAATTTATTTCAGAATTTTGACACAGATATTTTAAAACTAAATTTGGTAATGCTCTAAATGTTACTTTGAATGTGAAGTGTAATGGTATCTCATCAGATTCTCTAAGTTCTGAAGAGCTCTGAACTAAGGCAGGTAATAGTAAGGTTTCAGCCATAATACTGCCGAGAACACCAATACCTGCATTCAACCTGTAATTACACTTTGATCTAAGTATTACAAATGGAACTGCTTTCCAATTTGTTTGAATTCTAGATGCATTGGAACAAAATAGACGAAGACCACATTCACAGTTGGAATAAATATAAAATGAGACTCTATCACAGAGTCTGCTGTATTTCTTTTTCTTTTTCTTTTTCTTGTAAATGTCATATCATTTTTGTATAAAAATGCACTTCTACAGTAAGACTGGTTATCCTACAAAGAGATGATGTATCATAAATTACCTAAATTAAATACTTCATTTACTCTCATAAAACATCTGATATAAAATCTTGGCTCTCGTATTCAAAGAAGCACAAATATGTTTTTCATAGAAAATCTTCTGTAACATTATTACTGTACATAAATATACAACAATGTGAGCACCTATTCCAGTTGTCAGACCAAACATCTTTACTTCCTAACCAATTAACATTTACCTAGTCTGTCATACGCTATATAACCTTTACATCAATTTATACGCTGAATCCCCAAATCTATCTCAAATTCCTAGTTATTGTCAGAGGATTTTTATAATATAATTTCACACACACATGTCTCTTAAGCTGAGACACAAGTCTCTACCTCTGAATACATAGATCTTATTCAATGAATACAGTTCCTCTGAATTAGATCAGGTTCATATCCTATCTCATACATTATTAATGCCTACAAAAGCCAAGGTACAGTGTAAATGGCTCAAATTGGGATATGCTATAGCAAATCAAGAATTGACAAATAAAGAACCTTTCCCCCTCTCTTTCCCTGTCCAATGTAAATTAAGAAGAAAAAAAAAAATGTATGTAGTTTGCTCACTCAGGTCTCTGTTACATACAGGGTTACCATTTGGCTTAATTTGATTAGTCTGAAAGACCCTGGAAAGTTTGACTTCCACGTTCTCTTCAATAATCCCTGAACTTGGAAATATACAAATATTGTCACTGAGCTTTCTTGAAATGGAGTGCATCCACAAAAAGCAAGACATGGTCTATGCTGCAATTAAGTTTGCTGTCATGTTAGATGTAAAGCTATTTTCAAGCTTTAAAAAACCCAAACTACAACACAGTGGCCCCGCAGTAGGGTTAGACATGTTACAGGTTGCTCTGGAAATAGGTCATATGACTTCCTCAAATGGTTGCTTGGCTTGGCCTCTTGTTAGTTAGACTGTACAGGCATATCACATGGATACAAGTACTTGTACTACTACAGGAGGCCATGACAGGCAACATTTATTTACAATCAAAATCCCTAGTCAGAAGTCACAAGATCAATAATGTGCTCTCATTTTGTTTTCACCTTTGCATGTGACAATCTATTAATCAAACTTTTTGTTTGAATTAAATGTGGATCGGATCATCCATGTACTGTAACACCTTACTAAGTAAACACTGATGAATAGGAATGGTCTTAGCTCTCTTTTAAATATACCTTCTGCAACATTATTTTTTAAGGGGCCACAAAGGCAGGTACATCTAGGTGTATGAATCTTCAGATCTACTGTAAGAGAATGTACTTATCACTACAATGAGACTAATTATGATATGATTTTCAGGTTGTCTTCAGATAACGGTCATTGGACAGACGACCATGCACATGAATGGCTCCTGTTATACAACACAGGATGTGCTCCATTAGCCTGCTACTTAACTAGAGATTTTACTTTGCCTCAGCATTTAACATAGACTGAAGCCAAGCAAAGCTCCTGTATCATAACGCCCATTATGTAGAGCAACCGCCATGAGCAAGGAGAGAGAGAGAGAGAGAGAGAGAGATGGGAGAGCCAGCTCGAGCTCGCAGGAGCGTGGAACCCTAGAGATCTTTCATGAATTATTGATGAATTTGCTGAAGATAGCTCGGTAGGCTTTACATCCGTACTGACAAATTCTTGAGCATAGAACAGGAAGACATTTTGTAGAGGAGAACTTATGACCTGCTTACAAATTTCCTAGATCACTACAATTGCAGAAATACAGTGGATAGCTGAACAAAATAAGATCAATTTAGAATCCAAACACCTTGAAAGAAATGATATCTATATGAAATGTTATCTTCTCTTTAATACTGATTTTGATTTTAGAAAATAAAATATATTAGAGAAGATCTATTTTGTATTTGTTTGAACTAGACATAATGCTTGGGAGAAACACTATATTCTGTACAGAGGCTAAATAGAAATACAGAAAATTTGATATTTCTTGTCAACATTTTCTCTCTTCACTGAAGCCAAAACCCAAAAGAGAGAGAATTGAAAGGAATCATCTACAGTTGAGGGCGAGGCAAAACAAATTGGCCTTGTTGAATCATGGAAGAGACAAAGAAGGTGAGTTTAGAGAAAGACTCTATGTCCTTGACTAGGTTGGACTAGTTACCTTCTAGGCTTCTATTATGAATGATTTCAATGCCATTCATTCTGGGTGCGTGTGTGTGATACCAAACAAAGAACTTCTAAAAGCCAAAGTATATGCACAGATAACAGGGTTTATAAAGCTACTTCATAAAAATTACCTCAACTCCACATTATTATATCTTATAAACTTTCTATTTCACATATTCCTAATTTGCTTTTCTTTCTTTACAAATATATCTATTACAGGAAGACAGCTTCTGTCACATAAATATCTAATTAACACTTTAAAAAACCTGAGTTGTATTCAATTCTTTCATGTCTTGTCTTTGTTCCAGCTGCTCTATTTATAACTTCCCTTTTTCTCTGACAACTGAAATAAGTGCTCACTTTTATATTACTTCTATTCTTACAATATTTTTCAGTAAAAAAGTTCTGCATAACTTATATAAAATATATAAAAATACTCTGGTGAATTCACATGCCGACATCAACCAGTATGTGCATAATTTGATCCAGTTCATCTACATGCATGAGGTCACTGCGGCAGCTACCAGCCTGAGCCCCCGTGGTTGAGGAGACGACGTCTAACCCAGCAACCATGTCCCCCTGGAAAGACCTGATCCAGTCCTCGTTGGAGGATGGTGATGGGGGCTTGGGGTTAGGGTTGGGTGTATGGGTTGGAATGAATGGAGGGGCTAGATCAAAGTCATACAGAGAGACATCAATGTCTCCAAAGATCTCATCACCAAACTCCATGATGTCTGTACTGGCAGCATTCAGAGTAGGAGTCGTCACAGTCATGTCCAAGCAAGAGTTGATTTCCTGTTTGATATTATCTCTTGAGATAGGTAAGAGTTTGTCTGTCAGTCTTGTCAACATATTTGTGTGTTGAAGAGCTGTATCTAGGTGGCTTGGCATAGTGGTTTTATTGGCAATGGATGGGAGGCAATTGTTATTTTCATGGCTTGTAACTGTTTTCACTGTTTCTACACTGTCTGCTTGCAGTCTACTGTCGCTCAACGACAAAGAACTTTTGTCTGCCAGAGGTTGCGCACACCTCTGCACAGCAGGGCACGTGTTCTCGCTACTGGCTACTCGACTTCTCTCATTTAAACATCCTCTAGAGTCTGCTGGACTAGGACTAGAATTATTACTGGTTTCATGGCTGGATGGAATGCTCTCCTTGTTGGGTGCGTCTATGCAGGGTGGTTGGTTAGAGATCAGCATAGACACTCTTGAGCAGTCATAGTGGCGACCCTCTGCCCGAAGCTCACGCTCAATGTGCCGCAGCGTGTTGCATATGAGCACAGAACGGCGTAAAGGTGGTTCAATCTGCTGGCGTGTCATCTGGAGTTTGCAAGCAGAGAGGTTGAGCACACACTGACGCTGTATAGAGTAGGAGCAAACCTGAGAACAGGTTGCCAAGCGATGGCTCCCTTCCAAACCATCCTCTCCATCATCCCGCTTCCTCTTGGTGCCGGTCCCTACCAGCCCAGGCATTGATCTGAAATGACAAGATAACAACATATATTGTCAGTCATCACACACAAAAATAGCAACATTTAAAAGAAGAAGAAAAAAAGAAGAAAAATCAATACATTTCAGCAAGTAGTTCTGAAAGGAATCTATTTTCTGTTCGGTTCCACGTCCATTCAATAGACTTCCACACAGATAAAACTATAAGAGCAATACAGATGTTGTGAGCATCAGAGAATTATCTTCAAAATACTATGTAATTTAATGTAGTGATATTTGAAAGAAGGAAAAAAAAGAAGAAGAAGAAGAATGTACATAATAAATCTCTATAGTAAGTAATGCATACTCGTACATCATCGCATTGACTTCTCATCTATTTAAACTGTATAACAACCAGAACTTCTGCTTTACTAAATCTGTTAAGTACACAGCAGACTTGTCCAAACTCCAAAGTACAACGATTTGCTCTGAGTGTAGAGTGAACTACATATCTCACTGGCAGCAGGTCAAGGACTGAATGCCAGTAGTATATATCGTTAATGCCAGTTTGCCTCCTACACGTACATAATTATGTAGGTCAGTGTCAACATTATGACCATGTACTCAATGGTCAACGCTGTCTGGAAAACTGTTCTTGACTTTTAATTTCTTGAATCCTCTCACTTTGTGTGCCTATACTGTTTTCCTAGCTACAATACAGGTTGACATGTACATGTATAAAGTTACTCATCTTTCATGCCCAAATGTCACTGGAGTTGTGCAATATAGACGTATAGACATATCCACAATGATGTATCATGTAAATCTATACCGGTATTACAGTGGACAAATACAGGTAGGCTTATATGTGTTCAAAACATAAACTTGAGACAAATTCTCAATACCATTCCATGCAAAATGATGCAACATGTATGTACATTACTACATTTAACAATGAGATGTATTTTGCTTTTTATTACTCACTTTCTATTGTGTGATATATTTCTACAATTTACAATCCCCCGCTATTCATTAACCGAAGTCTGCTTAAGTACTTGACAGCAAGCCAAGTAGGTAATTTAATGTTTTTTTCCAAGAAATTTATATAACTTTTCTCCAATCACATCATAGTTTGTTCCCTCTTAAAATGCTTATGGAGATAGATTAAAAAGTACAGACAGCATACCCTTACACTATTGATTTCTAGTCCATTATCTTCACTACGTAGCATGCATTACAAAATGTTGAAGTTCTTTTTGTTGATGTGCAAACATAAAAGATTTTCCAAAGGCTTCTGTCTAAGACTGATCAAAACAGGAAGACTTCATCATCAAGAAAAACAATGTATCAAAAACATTCTTTCAAAACAATATGTGGGCTTCCTTCTGAAATTATGTCCATGTACACAACAAACAGTTAAAGGCAAACATGAAGACATACAATTACAGGAAATAGAAATGTATGTCTTTTGTATAGTATTCCAAAATTTAACTGAGTATTTATCTTGCCAAAGCTCAGTTTATGGTTAGTCAAAATTATGTCTGATGACTTGAATAAAACCAGAGTCACTTCAACTAACTATCAAATCAGAATTAAAATCATATTTGACTAGTCATTGGTGATTGACCTACAAGTTTAAATAGGAACAAGTTCAAATGAAAGCTTAGGCTTGACACTTACAATTAGTGAAGTAACACAAACATTGAGAAATAAACCAGAGAGTTTTTCATCAGATCAGGAAACACGACAGATCAATAACATCACGATGAAAGTATGAAAGCATAGATTCTATCCACATAACAGCAATTACAAGAAATTATTCCACTCCTCAGAGGCACAAACATGACAAATGACATCGTCCAACGATATCCTTGGCTCTCTATGTGGGACTGCCGCACAGGAGAGAGAGAAAGAGCGAGTTACACTCATGACGACTCACTTGCAAATGTTCTACTATTCTGCCTTCGCCCTGAACTATATAGACGAGTAAAGCTGTTGCTCCTGCTCATGCGCTGGCTGTAGGTAGAACTCCCACACAATTCACCGTAAAAAGAGACAACTACGTACAATGGAAATATCTAGTCTTTCAATGCAGACCCTTTGATGCCACTAGTCCAACGTGAAAAAAATGAACAAACTACAGAACAAAGGCACACACCTCTTTTCCTTGTCATTTTGCTGTTCCTAAGGAATGATGGATACTTGATTTTACATGGCTTTTGGGGACATATACCTATACCACTTGCAGACATAAGAATTGACAGAACAGGAAGAAAAGAGGTTCTAGTGAACTTATCTTGATGATTCAACCAGAGTCTGCAATCTCCAAGAATAGTTGCAAGCATACGAAACAGAGCAAAGACGTGTAAGTGCCCACACACTGTCTATCTCATACACTCTCACACCATACACACACATTTACGTGTACGAGTTAGGGCGCAGAACTGACGTAGAAAGGATTATGTAGTATGATGGAAATATGAATATATACTTTGGCTGGGACTTCTTGTTTTTGGCGTGTGCCAGGCATGTGACGATCTAGTCATCAGCTCAGGAACTAAGAGCGTCATACAGCCGTCCACACTTATGAAGATAGTAGTCTCATTGAGCTCACATGAGGGTTACCATATATCATCACAACATAGTCATTAAGTCAAGACTCTATTCTTAGGAAAGTAAAACGTTGCCTTCTTCAAATTTGGCCGTCATAACAATTACTTCAGAAAAAAATTCAAATTCATCAATATTCAGTATGAATATTCTATTGGGGTTAGTGATGAAAATAAATCAGTTTCACTCTAAATTACAGGCCTTTGTTCTATGCTCACGGTCAAAAATCTATCATACCCATGACATTGAATGTTAAACTTGATTGTATTTAAAAAATATTTTTCAAAAGAGAGTAAAATAAATTTGCTTGGAAAATGTAAAAAAAGATTCTTGAATATTGATTCAAAGTGTCAATGCATTCAGAAAATAAGGATAAAAACAATCAAATGAACAGACTCCTATTTGTGCCCAGCTTGAACTTTTAACATGCTCTTTCAAGCAGTTTCATCAGTCAATTTCAAAATCCTGATAAAGAAAAAAATGTTGAAGGTCTGATCTAACTTTTCAAAATAACTTGTGCAATATCAGCCAGGAGTTGATTGCACCACAGTACACATCAAGGTTACTAGGTTTTGATCTGTTGCAGCATTTCATTAAAAAAAAAATTCTAAGTTTAAGTGATAAACAATTAAATTACTTTACATTTTAGTGACAAGACTTGCTCGTTTGTTTCCCATGTACAACATGTACTATGCAGACAAGGTCAAGATGAAGCCCATATGTGCTTTACTGTGTGACTGTCATAATAGGTCTAGATTGCACGTTTTTAGCATCAGGAAACATACAACTGGTGCACACAGAATTAGGGGAAAACCCCCTTCCAAACAAAACTTCCAGCAACTTGAATGGTGCAATTTACCAGTCACACACTGTGGCCTAGAGTTCGCCATAACCCCAATCAAAGAACAATGCAGAAACTCCAAAACAAGTCATCTATGACTCATGTTAAATCATATAGCATACATACCATGACTAACATTTGTCAGATGGACTGACTCTCTACTGTCCCTACTATACAGTGCGTCCCAGAAAAAACGAAACCGAGAAGTATCGATGTTCTATCATAACTTAATCACAACTAAAATAAATGAATGATACATATTTGGAAAGCTTAGAGTCTCTTCTTTCATGTGATGCTACTCAGATGATGCATAATTCACGCATGAGTGATTAAAAGCAATTTGAAGGAAGGAAATCAAAAAGACATTTGGCGGGCGGTTTCTGAATTTCGAAGAAAAATTCACATTTCTAGAAAGTTGAGTTTCTGCCCTTTCATATGACACCTCAATCAGGAAAAATGAGCGAGGAATGACAAAGTTCTGTTTGTTTAAAGTAGTGCTTGCATTTCCGTAATTTTATTAAACGAATTCGTTTTCACTGGCTGCCTGCCGTATCAATAAACGAAATTAACAAAAGACTTAACTCCATTTAGTTGACAATCAGCCGTAAACGAGAGTCTTCATGCATGGCTGATTGTCAACGAAACGGAGTTAAGTCTTTTGTCAAATCTGCTTCTTGCTACGGCAGGCACCCAGTGAAAATGAACTCGTTTGTTAAAATTATGAAAATGTAAGGGTTACTTTAAACAAACAGAACTTTGTTATTCCTCGCTCATTTTTCCTAATTGAGGTGTCATATGAAAGGGCAGAAACTCAACTTTCTAGAAATGTGAATTTTTCTTCGAAATTCAGATACCGCCCGCCAAATGTCTTTTTGGTTTCCTTCCTTCAAATTGCTTTTAATCACTCATGCGTGAAATATGCATAATCTGGGTAGTATCAACTGAAAGAGGAGACTCTAAGCTTTCCAAATATGTATCATTCATTAATTATGGTTGTGATTAAGTTATGATAAAACATAGACACTTCTCGGTTTCGTTTTTTCTGGGACGCACTGTATGTGGGTTTTCAGTTGGCTATCTACAGTGCATGGTTCTAATACTTGTTGGCAGGATGGTCCATGTCGACATTGAGAAACAATGAGCTTGTCAAAATTCATCAAATTTGCAGAGTTAACATTTAAAAAAAGTACCACCTCAAGTTTTCAGGCACAAAAGTTACAACATAGATATGCAATTCACTTACATATCACTCTATAGAAAATATAAGTTCTTAACTTCTTATACAGACCTAAAAGAAAATACAATTTAAAAACAGAGTTAAGAGTAAAAAGTTTTCACAACAAATGCCCAAACATACCAGTTTTGTAATTACCACTTGATAGAAAACAATGCAAAGTTGTGCCAAAAAATGGCTGTAGTATCCAGAAATCTAATGTAAATCCTGAGTTTTATGACAGAGATTATTCCCTGCTTCAAATATGACGTCCGGTAGACACAAGAGTTGGAACGGCAAATGAAATCAGAAGATAGCCCAAACAAAAGCAAGTTCATCCTACTCACAGGGAAATTATACGGACACTTGCGCAAAGGGAGAGAAGGAGAGAGGGAAAAGTACCTGATGAGTGAACAAGAGAGAACATGCAGGTAGAATAATCGGGGAAGTTGATTCCTGTTTGGACATATACACTGTGAGCTTGTAATGATCATGAAAGAGCACACAAGCCCAAGCTGCCATTATATTCACCAGTGCAGAGTTGTGTCAACATAGAATGAAACTATTATCAGTGAATTACACCACTCGTTGAATACACACTCGCGAGTAAGCGTGCGCACCAGCCAAATGTGAATCAAGGTAATGAACAGATAGGGAACTATTGCTTCATGTAGGGGAATTTTCGTTTGGAGCCCCGGGAAATTGTAGAATAGTCATGGTTTTGTATCAAGGAATATGAGCTCACAGGAGGTAGTTTTCCTTACTCTCAATTAGGGCTCAAGTCACCAATATTTCTAACGCAAGGGACTGTACAGATTAATTCTGAAGAACATATTTCCACAACAAACTAATATTTTTAGATATTATCATCCCCCAAAGAAATCCCAAACTTTACCTGCATTCAACTTTATACACTATTACCAGTAGTTGAATACAAACTTAAGAAGAGACAACGTTGTTATGAAGGCAGTAGGTACAGAAAGACTGGACTACATGTACATGTACATGTAGGGGATATAAATCAGAATTGCATGATATCAGCAAAATCCTGATACTGACTTTCATACATATTATGCAATCTCAAGCAATTAATACAACTACAAGGTACTATTTTACAATGATCTAACTTCCATTCTTGGGTGTTTATTTCTTCGAGGTATGCATTCACTTAAAATGAATGGTATATAGTTGAGACTTTTGATAATGTTACAACACACATTGTACATTCTTTCATTACAATCAAGTAATTCAAGTTCATTCTCTGTCAATTCACTCTAATAATAATAATAATAATAATAGCTCACATTTATAATGCGCCTAATACTTTGTTTCTAGGCGTGGAACATATTATTACCCCGGTCATCTGATTCAGGCTTACCCGCACACAAGGTATGCACATTCTCCACTCCCTGGGGAGCATTCCAGCCAGTCGCCATTTTACAAGCGCCATTGCTTATCAAACCACATTAGCTTTCGCATCCTACCGGGTACCCATTTTTCTGCTTGCCGGAATGCAATTTTATTGGTTAAAAGCTAGATTTTTGGAAAATTCATTTTCAGTGTACCGGTAACACAATGAACATTATGTTGTCAAATCCATTTCTCATTTCCCAAAGCTACTGTTACACAACTTCTGATGTACATGTACCACAAGATGGGACCTTGTAATGGCATAGCATTAAATAGATCAACTTGACTCATATTCTGAGTATTATTATGATGTCTATTGTCTTGTCTTGTGTATCAAAGTGAAACGGGTAAATTATTTGATATTCTTACAAACTATCCGGCTTGCCTGCAGCCATTAAGTGAGTGATGAAACTATTACAATTGAACAGTCCATGATAATACAATGGAACTGTACTTGTTTGTACATGTATATGCTTGAATGAATGTGTGTTACCTGTAGTTCATTCTATGCACCAGGATTAATAACATATCAGTGATACATTTTAAAAGTATGTGATTTCGTTTTGCCAAAATTTCACACAAATGCACAAACGAAATAATTTAGAATAGCTAGTACAAGGAAAAGGTCTACATTCTGTAACTCATTTCATAGTGAGAGAACAAACAAAAAGGCAAGTTACTAACCACTCAATGGTTGTACTTTTTGTCTGGACATAACAAATTGTTACGAGTTGTAGGAAATTTCATAGCTTTTCAGAAATATTTAACATGTGTAATTTATTTAATATCATTGTTAAAAACTTGGAACTTTTGTAAATTACATACATGTATAAACAAGTTTGAATTAAGTTTTTTTTCTTCTCCCATTTTACCTTTGTTGTCTATCAAATGTATAATCATAAAATAAGATATGATGCCCTTTTAGAGATTCTTTACTTAATTGCTGTTTGACAAATTAGAATAGTAAGTCTTCTAATTAAGCATGTGAAGAAGCTTAGAAAAGTAACCTCAAGGTTGGAGGCAATCACAATAGGCCTGTCCTCATCAGCTCGAGTGTCAAAGAACCTGATATTTTCAGACTTCGGATATTATCCCGAAGCTCGAAATTGCGTCTTCACCAGACCGATATGCCCATCACAAACTACCCTGTAGCTCAGAGGGCGCAAATTAGCCCACTATTTCCCAAATAGCGGGATATTTTGGAAACAAGACCAAGATTTCTCAGGATATTTTCTCAACCAAATATCCTGCTAATTGCAACTGCGTGCTGATGTGCGGACGGGATAGTTGAAATAGTGGGTTATTTGCTGATGAAGACAGGGCTACTGTCTTTTCTTGATAAATCCTCATAAAATGTTATCTTACACAAAAGCACACATACAATTTAGGCTGTCATCAATATGCTTGTGTTAGAATGAAATTGAGTATTATTTTGCACTCAATAACACTCGTCATATATACCAATAAACAATATCTATACAAACTCTTTGACGAAAAATGTTTGTTTTGTAAAAAGAGAGTTAGAATATATTGTGCACTTTTTTTGTGAATGTGAATTTAGTAAACAGATATGGAATGAGACAACACAATGAATATATGAACGTGCACGTTTTCAGATTAAGTTGACAAGAGGAAATATATCTTTTGGTTTAGAAGAAAAGAGAAATGATGCCTGGATGCAAGGTAACATTGATAAAGCAACAGATTTTCTCAGAAAAGCTTAGCAACATGTTTCCTGTATTCGGTGTAATGAAGAAAACAAAAAGTTGTTCAATATTACGAGGATGAAAGATATATATTTATAATTTATCTGGTAAATGTGAGTCAAACATATGTAACTTTATGATTGTTTCTTACTTTCTTCATTATTTTGACTTTATCCAATAAATTAGCCTGTAAAGGTTAATATTTTATTTTTTTAAAACTCTTTGAATGATGCCCAATGACACAGAGAAATATTCAAACATATTTACATGATTGAAAATAAAGTATGGGATGAAATCAAGTGCGTGAACATGAGCCCTTACACTATTACAAGCACATACCATCTCACGTAGCAACACAGGGTCTATAGATGTGATGTCACATACCATTCTAACCATGCATAGGAATGCTAGTTTGACAAGGACACAATTGGAATCAGGGTTCACCAACGTGTAGGCCTATAGATCTTACAAACATATTAAATCACTCGTTTACAATTTTTGTAGGCCTTTTTTGGCTTTCTCTCTTTTCGCTCACTTATTAATAATAACACTCTCACACATTTTGATGTGATTGGCCAAGCCCAATAAGTCAGGCATGCATGAGCCAATGTTTTTTTCAATCTCCTGTACCCCCTTCCCCCCCTCACTCTCTCTCACTCTCTTTTTTTCTCTCTCTCTCCTTTTCTTTCTAAGTAACTATTTGTAACTTGTAACTTTTTGTAACATATCTGTATATATGTAGAATAGAATATCTATGTCTCTCCAATGGTAGCAATCATATAAAAACTGTTTTGTCTGGTTGTTTGTTAGTTTGCTTTGTTTTTTTTAGTTTCTGTTAAAGTGACAGTCAATACTTTGAGAAACATTTTAGCACATAGGCCTGCATGAATATGTGATTTTTTTTTACAGTATAAAAAAAAGGAAAAAGTAAATAATCTGTATTCGATCAATCATCTTCAAATGCATGCACATAAAACGTGTGCGTTTTTTTACCATTAATTTTTTTTCCCCTTTTATACAGTTTGTAGTTCAGGCCTGTATATTGTAAATCTGTTTTATGTTGTAACTGATTCTGTGAGAAGTAGTGCAGTTCATATTCATGTTTGTATTGAACTATTGACATATTCCAGATGAAAATAAGGGCAACAGGCCTAACACTACACTGCAGCTAGCTAGCTGTGAGCCAAGTTGACCTCAAATATGCTAATTAGAGTTGGCCAGTGTGTACACATGTATGCAAATGAGCAACCATCTCCCCTATCCCAAGCACACAGTACACAGCGCCTATTACGCATCTCCGTACACTCGTACACACGCACACACAAAGTATACACAACTGAGCTATCATAGGGGTGCATGCATTGTAAGCGTGTCGGTGGTAAGATATGTTGCTGTGCAGATAACAAGTATATTCCGAGGCACTTGTGTTCTCTTATGTAGATTTAGAGTTCAAACATAATAACGTGATCTAAAAACATCAACAAAAATACCAACATAAAATCAATGTAGTTTACCCATTTTGTGGCAACTATACACAATACCATTAATTCGACCAAAACAATATATCAGTATTTTGCAACAATTGTATAAAAGTGCCTGCAATTTGCACCATACTTAAAAAGATTTCCTTTTCATAAGAAGCAAAGACTTTGTGTAGGTAGGTCTACATATTAACTGCCCCCCCCTTCAAATATTATATAATATATATATTCATTTGGCCAGCATTCTTGAAACCCAGCTTGCAGTTATATTTACTCCATTACTGAAGTCTGAAGCTAGAGCACATCGTATCTAATTTGTGTGGTTTGTTTCCAGGGTTGCGTACAAAATAATGCCTAATAATAAGGCCAAATAACAAAAAGAATGTGTTTCTCATCCAGCCTTTTAAAAAAAAGGAGGAGGCAGGGGCATTACGGTACTAATTTTTCCAAGATAGCTGCCATACTAATTATAGCTTGGCAATCGTATTTATTCTCAGATATTGTGCTATGTAATGTATGACAAAACAAATGATTTAGAAGCTATTTAAACAAAATGTATATCACAGGCTTTTTTTTTGAGGGGGGTGGATTTTTGGGGTTTTGGGAAAGTTTTTTTTTTTTTCTTCTGATAAGTAAATGGTAAAAAAAGAGGTGGGCCAAAGTGAGGTGGGCGGGGACGAGAAACACTTTATTTTTGTTATTTGGCCTAATCTACTATGCTTTTTTTTTAATTTTTAATTTTAAATTTTTGGCAATCCTGTCATAAAACTAAAAGGACAATCATGAGGAGATATCTCAATCCACTTGAATGACTGGTGTGGACACTGTTCAGATTACATAGAATCCTCTTCTGCCTGGTCTGGACTCAACCTTCTTCTCACAGTCCAAGCATGGACCGACGTAACAGTGTTACTATTTACATTGGCTTTGAGGTCCACACTCCTCTTCCACCCCTAATATATATGAAAGGGGCATGCACATACATGTACCAGAGACGCCAAGTTCAAAGATCGGCAGTGCGTTTTCATGATTCGGCGCGCGAGGGTATAACACACGTATAAGGTATAGCTTTTTTTCAAAATCTAGCGCGTGCGTCAGAGCATTTTCAGACCCTCAAAATGCGTGATGTCACGCCTAATGCATGATACTTGGTAGCTCTGATGTACATGTATGAGTTCACCGATTTATGAAGTGCCAAATGTCGACCTCTTCCGTCTCTAGAAATCACTGTGATTTTATAACTAGTTGAAAATACAAAACATTGTATTTTTTAAAGTGAAGTTAATTATGAATTCATGAATTATAAACATACACATGAAGGCCTATAATATATAGAGGAAGCTCAAACTATGAATTTGAAAGTTCTACTTCATGTCAGCCTAGTGTAGGCATGTAAATATGCATCTTCATATCAGAGTAAATGGCAACACTGATTTCCACAGGAAAAATATTCTTAATGTTTTTTAAATGAATGACAGCATAAGACAGGACTAAAAGGATTCCCATTAACCCCTTCTGTCTCACTAAGTTTTGTAATCAAGAGTAATTGAAATCACTTTTATTTGCATTCAGTCAAAATCTTTACACTGACGTTGTTGAATCAGGAATGAAAACTCTTCTGTGAGATTAATCTTATAAAAAATCATGCAAGTACATGTCTACCAGTATGCCTACCTATTGTTTAATATGTAAACCTGCATATGTACTATGGTAAACAAATATAGTGTTTATTTTTCTCAGTTTTCATGCAACCAGTAGGCCTATCCCTGAACTTGTAATCATCATGACCTTTACAAACATGGAAGGGATGGAACCTGTGTGTTTGCAAAGGTTTACAAGGCCCCTGTATTGTGAAGGTAGAAGTGGCTGGGATCGGGGGATAGAGCTGAATAACTTGGCATGTGTAGATAGTTTCCTACATCTACTTCCTCAAAAAGGAAACTGCAGAGGGACTGCAGAGTACTTTTGAGTCCAAGCCAGGACAGACAGTCATTGCCTCTCTCTTTAATAGTCTTACTGCTGAATCACACACTATAATCATTGCATTACTAATCCATGTTATACAACAGCTATTACATTTACAACCCACAAAGCTGTAGTCTACATGAGCCTTTAGCCTACCTGTTCGATTAGGAATAGAGTATTGCAGTTCAGTTTTTAAGAAGTAAATTGTTTTCCATGAACTCACACCTTAAAAGTTTAAGTGTAACCTCAAATTTGTATTTTGTACACAAACCAACTAGATGCATAGAACAATGGAAGTATAAAATCTTAATAATTATATTTGTTTGAAAGTTAAGATGAACTATTATATCGTTAGGGACAAAGAGAGAGAGAGAGAGAGAGAGAGAGAAAGAAAAGTGTGAGAGAAAATAAGCCGCTGATAGACAGTGGACAAAGACAAAGAGAAGAAGAGACAGACATAGACAGGGAGGGAGAGAGAGAGAGAGAGAGAGAGAGAGAGAGAGAGAGAGAGAGAGAGAGAGAGAGAGCTAGAGAGACAGACAGAGAAGAGAAAGAGAAAGAGAGGGGGAAGAGAGAGAGAGAAAGACTCAGACAGATAGAGGCAGGAGAGACAGAGAAAAGAGAGAGAGAGAGAGAGAGAGAGAGAGCGATTCATCCAATGAGAGATGATAAAAGTTTGTAAGCTGAGTCATAGGAACTGGAATGGTGACTCACCCTTGCTTATCCTGAAAGCCCCAGGAAAATAAAAACTATCTGAACAAAAACTTGTTGCATTCCCCTACTCTCTGCCATTCCACTACAAGGACTAAACAAGGAAACAAAAGCACTTGCTAACGTCATACGTACTTACTGTACATGTGATATGAATGACATAATTGATAATTAATAGAAGAGGAAAACAATGCCCTTTTCCCCGGAGATCATAATCAAAATTTTAAGTACATCACAAGGCTCAAGACAAATTCCCTTTTGGCAAATGTCTTTTTAAAGAAGATTATAACTTATATTTTTACTTCTCAAGTACTTTCTACAATAATAGAAAACTCCTTTGTCCATATATTTCCTATTGTGATTTCTAGAATATTTCTATGTATGTTTTACCTTGTTTTGCCCAAGGTAAAGTGGTTAATATTTGAATACTTTGCATGACAAATTAACTTATGACGATCCTGCTCCTTTTATTGGTTAAAAGACTTGGGCCTGCTTTTTCAATAAACTTCCAAATGTTATATGATACAACTGGTTCATCGAAATGTTGGTTGAAAACAAACAAGTAGTCCAATGTATGTCAGTGTTAGAATAGATTCATCATAGAGCTCCGGTGACATTGCTTTGTCTCTGAGTAGTAGACTAAGCATAGTCTATAAACATAAACCTTATGCACTTTTTAGTAATATGGTTGCACATCAGAACTTATAAGCCACGAAGGACATAGCTAAAGTTTAATATGACAGAGAGTGACATGCTAGAACTTTAAGATCACAAAATGTAATACTGTCCATAGAAATGGAGGGGGATAAAAATAAAAAATTCAGGAACTAATGTCTGAATCATGAGACTACTGTCAGAATGCGCACGCCGCCACCGCCTGTGCACTTTGTAAGGGAGTGGGATGGTGGGGAAGTTCGAGGGAAAGAAGTGAGCTCAATCCTCACTCCACCCAGGACAGAATTCACAGCCACGCCCTACATTCCTATATTAGAAACAATTGTCTCAAACATGACAATGTGTCATGAAATGGTTGTCATAATTACTCATTAAAACACTCCCAGCTCTCTGTTTGTGAATAAAATCAATCCATTTACCCCACAAATACATTGTACACCGTAAATCAAAGTTCTAAAAAATGCAAGCAAAATTCCAATTTGGAGTTATCAGAACAATTAACTTTGACTCTTGCAAAGTTTCCCTGGGCTTCCATCACACTTCTAATGCACCTACACAGGTAAACCCATGGTACAGTCAAGAATAAGGAGAGACATGCATAGAGGATCACAGCGCTCTTCCATTCATGCACCTGCAATCCAACACAACACTTATCTCATTGTAGTCCTACAAAATCTCTATTGAGAGGCGAAAGAATGAGCCCATCAATAGAACCCTTTTCTTGAAAGACTGGTTATAAAGCAATAATCCAGACCCCTACTACCAGCTAATACATGGGACAAACAACAATGCTTTGCCAGTGCAACACCCCTACATATTCCCCCATTGTCTGCCCCTGTACAGTTACACTGCTTGCTTCTCGCTTGTGGGCTCATACACAATAGGCACAGCCTTGGCTACTGGATGATACAGGGATAAATAGGCAAGCAAGCAAGCAGGCTGGTAGGCACAGTGCCATCATTCAACGCCCAACGTAGATCAGTTGAAGGGTCAGGGTCCTCAGAGGAAAGGGAGAGGAATGAGAAAGAAATAGTTTGAGGTGGAGTACAAAGAGTACATACCATCTACAGGAACCCCAGGAAGAGCTAGTAAACAACCTTGTTGCTAACAATGCGCATTCCCTCATACACCTTACCACAGATTTATTCATTTTACTTGTTTGGATCGACTTAAGAAATTGAGATTTCTCATTCAGAAATTGTTACCCTTTATCACTTAAATTCAAATTTTTAAAAATATATTCCTAAAAAAACAATACAGACAAAAATATCATCTGTCACCAGGCAGAGTGGAAAGAAATACTTTGAAGTGGGGTACAGTGATATAACCCAATGAAACAAAAAGAGTACTGTAAGGCTACTTCACTACATGGTGTACCTCATGCTTCCCTCTACATTTCCTGTTGTCAAAGTTCTTGACAAGTTTGCTTTGCCTAAAGTTTGCAAGCTTCCAGAGAAATATATGTAGTTCCTGGTTTCTAATCGTCAACTTCCTTCTCAAGGTCTAAATGAATCCAAACTATTGACTATGATGTGCCAATATTATACCTTCATTAAGAGACCAGGGCCCAATTGATGGTAACTTTGCCATCAATTGTAACTACATGTACCATGGTAACAGGACTCAACAGCCAATCAAAATCAAGGTTTCCATGGTAGTTACCATTGATGGCAAAGTTACAATCAATGGTAAGTTTTGCGCAATGGGCCCTTGACTAGAATTGTTGGGTATTGAAAAATTGCAGAAGGAAACAATAACCTTGGACAAACCCAACAGAAGAGCACATTGGAGATTGAAGAGTAAGGTCTCGCAACAGCTTTCTTAATAATTATAGGCTTGTTATTTTTTCTAAATAATTAATATGAATGTTAGTCTCTTTCTTTGTGTGTCTTTGGTTGATGTGATGATAAACAAATATAAATTAAAAAAAGTTATCATAAAACATAAAGCTACATTTACCTTTATGTAGACTATATAGCAAATTACTTTTCTCTATTATATCATTTTTATTGAAAAATTGGCTTATACTGGAAAGAGTAATGTAACTGTAACTTACAATTTTGATTTTAGTTTTGGTTTGTTTGAGACTAATGTTCCAAGGCAACATTCGCAAAGTGTATCATACTTCTATTTCTATTTCTTCCTTTTATAATTTACTAATTACTATCATTAATAGAATAGGATATCTCACTTCCAATGAAACACTTTAAGCAAATGACACTCTGAAATGCAAGGCAAACAAAGCAGCAAAAGATTTGAGAAATCATTGGGAGATGAGGTAAAATCTAAGAGGTTAATGCATTTCTATCATTAGAACTACAGGAGATCACCTGTACAGGCAGCTAGTAAATTACCTACATGTACACAACCTGTCCAACAGGCCAACATGTACACAATCAAGCCAACATCACCCTTGCCTTCTTGCAGAGAAACTTGGGATCAACTGCATCCTAACCATAGAAAGTGCATATCTTGCCACATTGAGGCTGCTTGCTGAGTATACTGTGCAAGTCTGGGACCCACAGAAAGAAAAAACTTACAAAGTAGAGATTGTCCATGGGAAAGCTGCAATCTGGCAGCCTATGTTGTGAACAATATCTTCCAAGAACAAAACTAGATGGAACTTCGACTGCGAAATGATGCCTCCGTCATAGAGCAATTTTACAAACCAAAACAGAAGAAATTGTTCAAATTCAAGTTCAATTGTAATCCATTAACAGGTTCTCAGAATATCGTGATTACAAGCAATTTCTCATATACATATATGACCCTTTGATCTTTGACCACATGACCCTAACATCTACTCAGTTCATTGGCTCTGCAAGATGTCCCGAGTTAAATAGTAATCCATCTGTCAGTTCTAATGAGAATGGTTCACAAGCTATTTTTGCATACATAATGAGCCCATGACCTTTGACCTCATGACCCAAGAATCTACTCAGTTCATTGGCTCTGCAAGATACATACATGATCTAAGTTTGGGAGGAATCCATCAATCTGTTCTAATGATAATGCGATCACAAGCTATTTTTGCATGCATAATGAGCTGCATGACCTTTGACCTTGACCTCATGACCCCAAAATTTAATCAGTTCATCGGCTCTGCAAGAAACATACATGACCTAAGTTTGGCAGGAATCCATCAATCGGTTCTTGAGATAACGCGATCACGAGCTGTTTCAGCATACATAATGAGCCCTGTGACCTTTGACCTTTGACCTCGTGACCCCCAAATCTAATCAGTTCATCGTCTCTGCAAGATACATACATGACCAAAGTTTGGCAGGAATCCATCAATCGGTTCTTTAGATAACGCGATCACGAGCTGTTTTTGCATACATAATGAGCCCTGTGACCTTTGACCTTTGACCTCGTGACCCCAAAATCTAATCAGTTCATCGGCTCTGCAAGATACATACATGACCAAAGTTTGGCAGGAATCCATCAATTGGTTCTTCAGATAACGCGATCACGAGAACGGGACGTACGGACGGACGTACGTACGGACGGACGGACAACCCGAAAACATAATGCCTCCGGCTACTTCGTAACGGAGGCATAAAAACATAGCACATTACAAGTCTGCAACCCTACTACTGTAACTAGGAATCATCTGCCTTTTCTTCTTCAACATGTACAACACCTAGGATACAACTGGTACATGTTCTTTCACCTTTTGAGCGCAGCCTGCTTAGTGCTACAACTGCAGTACGGCAAAGCAAAAGTCTTGAGGTTACATTGGGTTACACTCTAACAAAGCAATGTACAAATTGCAATCAAATTTATAAAGTTATGTACATGACTACATGTACATAATTCTTAAACACAGTTATTCTTAATGTCAAAGAGGCTTGCCTTACATACCAAAACTACAAGATGGTATCTCTCTACAGTACAGATGCTGCCATAAACAAATGGTTTATGAAGGTTTTTACCAAGGTTTCAGAGAATAAATAAAATCATGAACTGGTCTACATCTACATGTACCTGTTGGTACTTTAGTATATGCAAGATGATAGAGACACTGCCCAGTGCCCACCCACCCATACCAGAAACACCTAGACTTCACCTAGACTTATTAAGGCGAGAATACACTACTTGTAGCTACTTGCGCCCTCTATACAGCCAACAATGCTTAAGTGGTACCCGTTGATCTCCCATGGTCCCCTTTTTTTTTTGATGGGATAGCCACTTGCCAGTGACCACACAGGGAGGTCTAATTCCTCCTGGCAAAACTAGTGCAGATAGGCTTTAACATAAATATTGTAACAATGCAAGTGTTGAAAGTGATTCAATCAAAATTATTAAAGATTTGATATTTTCATGAAAAAATTACACCTCAACACTTGATGGAGTCGTATGTTTAAGCAGCATTTCAGTGTCATGCCTCCTCTCAGCAATACAGGTACATCATCACTGGCCTCTTCATTCATTGTCTAGTAAGAAACAATGATATCTAGTTATTAAATAGTTATGTGCTGCCCTCTAGTTCATGAGAGAGGAAAACTGAATTTGTTTATTGTCGTATGCAGCAGTAAAGGCTAAGCAAGAGACAGCAGGATAGTATAGTTTTCACCATGGGGTCAAGCTTACAAGGCATCAGGGACAACTCTGCATCGTGCAGCATTGAGATTTCAATAGTTGCAATGCCAGTTACACAACAGGTTTTGCGGAATTTCACCCCGTTTTAACTTTATGCCCAACATCAAGGTTAGTTCAAAGTAAAAATGAAATTGTCAATATTCGCTTTCTGAAGTAATCTTCACCTTGGTCAGTCTTGGTGAATATTGCATTTAATGCTAAAACGTTAATTGAGTTTTTGCGATGGACTCAGCTCTCTGGAGATACCTCAGCTAAAATCTTCCACTAAGGCCAAAGTGTCTCTATATTTCTACTACTAGTGCAGAGTTGCCCTAGAAAGCTTCTATCGATGCCTATTCCACTTATAGACTATGTAGCGTGGACTGAGGGCAGGTAGCGTTATTACAATGACATTGGGCTTGCTGGTCTCATCGCGAGCAGCAACTTCACGAAACTGGACAGATCTATAAACTGTAGATCTAGCTATGCAAGTCCTACGCATATATTCCCTTAGACCGAAAATGTCAGTCTCTTTCGTTCGTTAACCTCTTATTTGGGTAGGGTCGGCTCTTCTCTTTAGAGACAGAATCTAACCTTAGGGTCTGCTGTGCAAACTTTGGTGGCTCTATCAGGATAAAATACACGGGGGCTCGGGGCGAATTAGCCCCCAAAATGACCAAAAGAGCCCCCGAAAGTAAAAAGAGAGTGTTATTTTCATGCAAGCAAGCTTGAAAAGTAGCCCCCAAGATGTTTTTATTAATTTTTTCCCTGGGCTCTATCAAGCCACCAGACTTTGCCCCAAATACTCAATTTTAGCAGATTCATATCTGATGCATTTATTCTCAAAAATTAGGACTAGGCTAATATACATAATATAATATACATGATGTGTTTAAAGCCCCACAGCATTACTTGCAGCTACATGTACTTGCGCCCTCTATATAGCAAACAATGCCTAATTGGTGACCATTGGTCCCCCATGGTCCCCATTTAATTGAGAACTGATTTGATGAGATAACCACCTGTCAGTGACCATGCAGGGAGGTCTAATCCCTCCTGGCCAAACTAGTGCAGAGGGACTTTAAGGGTCTTTTTTCCAGATTTTCTTCGTCAAAATTGAGCTCCGTGTTGAAATTCTTGCAGCAGCATTTTGAACTGTTACTGCGCATGAAGGAAGAAGACGTCATCCATAGACAGTAAAAGTTTAAAATACGGCTGCACGATTTTCAACACGGAGCTCAGTTTCAACGAAGAAAATCCAGAAAAAAAGACCCTTAAACGCATCATACATGTACAGTCAATCCGGTAAGTGGAACCGATGTATTATTAGCCTAGGCCTAATTTAAAAAAAAAACAACATCTGATATGAATCCGCTAAAATTCCCTCCAGCAAAGCATAGTAGGCAATGTTAATGCGTATTGATCTCTAGTGCTGTATACATGCTGAGAGGCATCAATTGCACACAATGAATACGAAGTGGCTGATCGGCAAGTTTGACAGTAGACTCACGATTTGAATTATCAAAGAATTTTGTCTAACATCGGTAAGTTGAAAAGATTGTATTTTACTGCTATATAGTAGGTGTCATCAAATGTCACTAAAAATAAAGAACTGATTTTGAGTGAACTCAGTTAAAGCCCCACTGTACTACTTATAGCTACTTGCACCCTCTATATAGCAAACGATGCCTAACCGGTGCCTGTTGGTCCCCCATGATCTCTTTTTCTTAAGACTTATGTTGATTGAGAGCTTATTTGATGAGATAACCACCTGTCAGTGACCTTGCAGGGATGTCTAACCCCCCTGGCCAAACTAGTGCAGACAGACTTTAACTTTGTACAGTGGTGTTTGAAATGTTGAGAATCAATAGAGGTCGTCTAAACTCTAATTCTAAACAGTTTTTAATACACAAAAAGTATACTGAGCGGAGTAATGCTGCTAAGTCAGTATTCAGTAAGTGTGCTCTAATTGAGTATTTTGGGCAAAGTTTGGTGGCTCGATTGAGCCATCAGAGTTTGCACAGCAGACCCTATGGTCAGCTTCTGTCTCAAGAGACAAAAGAGTAAATTCTAATTTCTATAACATACCTGGCATAACAAAAAGCCGAAAGTCAGGCCTTACTTAATAATAGACTTAGAAGTTAGAACTCATGAACATGCACTAAATTCCACTAGAGGTCTATCTAGGCCTAGGCCCCTACAGCAAATCAAGTACACTTTCTCAATCTTCCGTCGTTGCTGTAAACTACAAGCATCAGGATAGACTAGACACCATACAAGTTACAACACAATGACACACATGCACATATTAATATATGACACAATCGTTCTTCCCAGCTAGCTACCTAGCCAAGCCCCAGCGAGCGCGAGCCAGGCCAGCGCCAGGCCAAGAAATAACCAGCTCGAGTGTTGTCTACCTACCGTCCTGGCATTCTTGTCCTCCAACAACGCCTTGAAATCCAAGCTTCTTCAAAACCTTTTTCTTCGTCTTAAACGGAATCTTCTTGCATACAGCATTTCGTTGGGTCATTGCTTGGAAGCACTGATTAAAACTTCAGTTTTACTGCAATTGGATTGTCTTTATCTGATTTGGTGAATGCTCCTCGGCTCAATTCAACACTAAAGTTGTCGGTGCTCCTTTTGGCCTTCGCTTCATAACACGCTAGCGCTACGTTCGTTTTCTATAGCAGCGACGTACACACACATGTATACACACGCCGTACACAAGACTGTATACATTGATAGCGGCATCGGGCGGCCCGCGACGGGACGATTTCTTCGCAAGCGGTTGTCTAACAACAGCAAATCATATCCTATGCACAATCTGTATGCAAAATCTTGGCACGCGTCGGGATCGTTGAGGCTGAGCCAGCTTTTGTAATGAATATGCATGACAGACGACCTTCGACACGGGCAAAGTTCTAGCCGAAAAAGAAGTTTATCCAGGGAGGGAGCCTTTATCTTCCTTCGGATTCTGATAGAGTACGATAGCTTGAATTAGATCTACACAAATTCTTTTTGATATGGTATTTTGTTACATGAAAATAATGTTTCTCTATCTCTCACATTTTTATATTATATACCACATAACATGATCTTACTGATGTCATATACTCATACAATGATGTTCAATCAAATATACAAGGTAACATTATAATGAAGAAGGACAAGTTTAATCCTCATGCCTACTTCCAATGTATGATATCCATGCAAGGCATGGTATGATAATATTGCTAACAATAACTTAAAGGTAAAGACCAGTAATGGTCATGCGATTGCATTGTGAAAGAAACGTTGTGGAATCGATCAGAAAAGGTCGATCATCTAGCATCTAGCATCTGCAAGGTTCTGGAATCATCAAAATGATAAGAAATTTGGCTCATTCTTCGTAAAGTTACAAGCACTATACACAGAAAGATGTATATGGGACTACCCTATCTCTCTCACCAGACCATGAGAGAAATAAATTTACCAAATATATGAATTAGTAGGCGGTTTCCCGGCAATTTTGTTATCATCATGTATTAGTCAAAACATATTCTTTCACATGATTGGTAATGAGAGCTTCCGTTTCATTTTTTGAAATTGGGGCGTTGCCAATACTGGTCTTTACCTTTAATTCAGTAATGAAAATTGTACAAAAAAGATTATAAGATTTTATAAGATAAGAGAGATAAGAGATGATTTTATTGACTCTATCGACCCACTTCCGGGGTATGAGAGCACAACATATTTACAACACAATACAGAAAGATATATAAAAACAAAGTAAAATATGATAATAAAATACATAGACATGATAATAAAATACATAGACATGATACATACATTTTTATATTTCTAAACATGAGCTAAAGACTAAGTATACACTATACAGTTTAAAGTTATAAGTCTAAAATATCACGTGGTTTTTGTCTACCACAACGAGTTACTACACTTTTATTAACAAAAATAGGACCATGCCTTTCAGCCTTAGGAACCAACGAAAAGAATTGTATTATTACTCTTATGAATTTTACGAGTTTTCTTATTATTGTTTAACGCTAGATCTATTAAATAATTTGTCCATGTGAAATGTGTTAGGGTTACTCACAACAAACTGTCTATCTAGGTATAACTGCCTTTCTTTCTTGAAAAAAGGGCAGACAAAAATATAGTGAAATTCATCTCCAAAAACCTTTAAATTACAACAAGGACATTCAATTTTACTTTCTTCAGGATTATTTTCAAACCTTCCATTACTATAAACGGTGTGACCTGCATCGGAATCGACACAAAGTGATTGCACCTCTTCTATTCAACTTTACCAGATAATTTTCAAATAAAATTTCGTTCTTGATAATTCGGTAGTTAACACAAATGCGATTTGACCAAACATTTGACATAATTTCTTGCTTTGACATGTCAGTCAACCTGAGCTTAAGAGCATGAAGAATCCATGTATTACTGAATCCATCTCCTTGCATTTGCCACACATTTCCTAGCCCAGCATTATTTAATGTATTCTCTACACATGACAACCATTTAGATAATTGAGACTGGGAACCTCTTTCCATAAGTAACTTTAGAAGATTATAGAATCTAAATGTATATTTACAATGACTTCCTTTGACTACTTTTAGTCAAAAACCTACCATTCTACATTTAACCTGAACATCAATTTTAGTACGGCCTGTCTCACCATAAATCATACAGTCAGGTGTATATTTATTGACATTCAGTATGGCCCTTAAGAATTTGCGATGACAAATTTCAATCTGGCTTAAATCCTCAAAACCCCACACCTCACAGCCATATAACAGTATTGGCAGGATTAACTGATCAAATAACTCGCACTGTATATCCAATGATATATAATGATTAACCCCAAGATACACAAAATCATGTACCACATTGATAATACCGTTCCCATACTTAAAAACTGGGTACTTGCGTACCTTTCCTCTAGAGAATATCATTATCTTTGTTTTTTCAGTATTCACACGCAATTTCCATTTCTCACAGTAGTTAGACAGAGCATCCAAAGCCGTTTGGAGTTCCTCTGGATTTTCTGCCAAGATAATTGTATCATCTGCATATAGCAATGAATGTAAATTAATAAATAAGTCTTCATCAGTAATTTTATCAAGAACAACAGAACACACTTCATCGTATAAATACTGTAAACCTTTAAATTTGGTTCTGATATATCCAACAAAATCATTAAGATAAATTGCGAAAAGTAAGGGGGATAAATTATCACCCTGCCTTACCCCAATATTACAAGCAAATGTTTCGGGGGTTTGACCACATGTCGTAACACACGACTTAGCAGAGGCATAATATTCTTAATGGCTCTAAATACCTTGCCGTTTACTCCTGACAATAATAATTTATACCAAAGGGATGCTCGATCTATCATATCAAAGGCTTTTCTAAAATCCACAAAGGCGCAATAAATCCTCCTTCCCTTTGGCAAATAAATATCCAGTAAAGATTTCAACACAAATGCATGATCAATAATATTGTGGAATAACCTTCACGAAAACCTGCCTGTTCTTCTCCAAGTACAGATTCACTTTCAAAATATAAAGTAATTCTATGATTTAATATTGAAGTGAACAACTTTCCTAAACAGCTTAAAAGGGTAATACCACGATAGTTGTCTGGATCTTTCTCCAACCCTTTGTTTTTTAATATTGGAACAATCAAACCAACACACCAATCATGAGGCACTATTCCACTTTCTAGAACTATATTAAAAACAATTGTTATCACTTCCAGAACCTTACCGGTTGCGTGTTTCAAAAATTCATTTCTAATTTGATCAATACCGCATGCCTTATTGTTTTTCAATTTCTTAATCATCGAGATAACCTCCTCAACAGTGATAGGAGCATTCAATTTTATGACCAAGTCTGCCACCATTTCAGTTTGGTGTAGTGCACCTGTTTCATCTTGAGCAACATTCAGATTACGAAAGTGATGTAGAAAATCATTCAGCGAGACCATATTATTGTTTCGCTTTCCAGATTTACCACTCAATATTTTCTATTACTCCTGTGGATTTGTCTTCTTTGTTGATCTGAGATTATCATTTAGAGATTTGCTGTATAGAAACATCTTTCTACGAAGCAACCGTTTGTATTCCTTCGCTGCTTTACAAATTTCACCATTCATTTCTTCTATTTTATCAGATGGCTCACCCTTCTTTTTACGCTTAGATTTTCTTCGAACTTTCTTCTCACAGATCCCAACTTCTAGGGCAGCATTTACAAAAGAATCACAAAGAAGTGTACAAAAACCATCCACATTCAACTGGGATGTTGATCTTTCAATTGTACTTAGTTCGCTTTTCATTTTATAATGAAAATAATGATTATAATAATGATAATCATGACAACTATATAAAAAAAAAAAAAAAATGATTATTAAAAAAAATATATATTAATGATATTAATCATGAAAATTATGTAAACAAAATAATCATATTAAAAAATAATGACGATAAAAGAATCTTCAAAAATGATAAATATGATTTATCAAAGTGCATGCATAGAATTAAAAGTTTGATATTGAAAAAAAAAGGCTCTCTCTGTGTTGTATGTATTGCATAGGCGCCGGAAGTGGGGTGGCAGGGTAAAGATGGTTGTGTTTTTAACCCCAATAGAAACCTGAATAAAATCACATATAAAATTCCATTCAAAGAAAAGAAAAGTTAACAGGAATTAAATTTCCTAAATAATTATTAGCAATACGCGCATATCGTGGAAATATTGTGAGAGGATGGGTAACGTGTGTGTTTTTTGTTATTGGGGTGTAAAGACATGAGCCCCTGAACGCTGGCATACTGATGGGGGAGGGGTAATTTCTTATTCGATACCAGTGATTTACAAATGTTGCTGAAATGGCATGATTTTCCGGTATTTTTTCTCAATTTTTATGTAGGAGTCATACCTTTTTAATGCGTTTGTTGGAAAATTAGAAAAATTCCCAAATTTACAGTCGGGGAAAAATATATGGTTATTTAGAAGCCTTCATGTCAGGGCCTGCAGAACAGCTGGGCTCTGGGGCTCGAGCTCACCCCCCCTCACTTTTTGAAAAAGTATGTTACAGATAAAAAGAAAGAAAGAGAGAGAGAAAAAATAAGTGACCTGCCAAAAATGAGGTATCAAAACAATTCAATGCCTAAAACCCCAGAGCTTACGGGGGCTCTGCCCCCGTGCCCCATCAAGGGCCCAAAGATGGTCCTCTGGATGCTCATCTGACATAATTAAATACCTCAAAATCCTGACCTTCCAGGGGCTCTGCCCCCTGGACCCCACCAAGGGCCCTAGGGCGGGCCCCTGGATGCTCATCTGACCGTAATTAAATACCTAAAATTAGTGACCTGCCAGTGTCACAAATAAGGTATCTAAATATGCTTATCTGACCGTAATTTAATGCCTAAAAACCCTAAAAAAAGCCCCCCACGCCAATTTACGCTCTACCTTATCGTTAATACTCCACTTTGAAAAACTTTCCACGGGGCCTGCATGTTATGTGTAAGAGTGGTGGTGACGCAGATTTTTCTTCTGCCCCCCCCCCCTTCCAAACGTTTTTGCTCATTACGCCACTGCCCCTGGAAGGTGAGCCCCCTGGAATGTTTGCCCTCTCAATCCCAAACTGTTTCCGGCACGCCTGATGTGCTGCCCATTGTCTAAACCAAATCTGGCTTTAAAAGTATGCATCAATTTATTACAAGGACATAGGACACTAATTGATCTGCAACCCAACATCTAATCTATACACCCATAGGTAGGCCTACTTGAAAATGTGAAGAAAAAAAAATTCTTGTCAGAGGATTGTCAGACTTGTGTCAGAGAATCATGGATCCACCACCATCATCATTGTCATGGTCATCCCTATCATCATCACCATTATCGTCATTCCCATCATCATCATTTCATTACTATATCATTGTCACCATTATCATCATCATCATCAGCACATCTTGTAATGTATCTTATTTAGTATATATTTGTCTAGCGTAGTTTCAAGTTGCATTGTAAATCCTTGATTTTCATGTTGAATCTGTGTTTTGAATAACAATGAATATTGACAAGTTTAATAATAAACCATATCACAAATATATCCCTATGTGCTATGATGGATAGAAGGGAATAAAATGAGAATAAAGAAGAGTGATATATGAAATCAGTTAACATTCAAATTGTCTCTAAAAAGAAGAAAAAAGGTACACTTGTCAAAGATCCATACCATAATTACTTTACTTTTGTTTAGAGTTGTAAATGAGTGTCCACTTGGCAGACATTGTATACACATTATTTGCCATGAACAACATGAGAGTAGCAGCTCTTACAGCATGGACAACTCAACATTACTTCCAACCCAATTTTGTTGGGAAATGTAATTTCATTACCAGATCCCGATATTAGAGATTATTTTTGTTAATGTTTAGGATTTAAACTTTTGATCTAGATACAAAATTATTATCTCTCATTCTCTGAAATTTTCAGCTACAGGTTTGTCAATGTGACCCAACCAGTGGCGGATCCAGGGGGGGCCTGGGCCCCCCCGCCCCCTGAGAAAAAAAAATCATGTAAAAACACGTGATTTTTACCCTTTTTTTGGGGGGGGTTGGGCCCCCCCCCCTGGCGCTCAAGGGGAGGGTGCAAATTTTTAATTTTCGAGGACCA
>JAVYIG010003177.1:0-207976 GCA_035222895.1 Strongylocentrotus droebachiensis
CTCGACCACGACACTCCCATGTAGTAGTGAATCAGCAGGGTCTTTTTAAAGGTACAGTTAACAACTAAATTATTCATACCCCCTTGTAAATTTGAGGTTTTTGTGTTTTTCATATTAAACTCAAGAATGAAAGGTGGACTAGTTGAATTATAACCTTTGTTGAATACTTTTAGAAATAAGATTTAATATGTCCCATTCTCAAGAAACATAAATCCTAAACAGTCCATTTTAGTTATGAAATAACCCTACATATGTATTTTACAACCTGCCAAATGAACGTATATGTATTTTGTATGGTCCCGGAAGGGTCTGTATATATATATATATACTAGCCTAGGGGGGAACAGTGGCTTAACATCGGGATGTGAGGCAAGAAATGTATCAAGATATTCTCTTTTTCTTTTCAATCTTTGCTGCTAATCCAAGGCTATTTTAACGGACAGCTGTTTAGAAATACGGGACTTCCTTTAATGTATGAACTTTAAAATTTACATCTATAGGAAAGAAACTAAATAGTTCGCAACTAAGAGTAATAGATGGTCAATTCAAATCTTTTATCGTCCAGTTAGCCTAAATTTATGATTGGTCAGGATTTGATTTCGCAGACCATTTGCTTGACCTCCTTATTAATAAATTTCTGGTTTGACTTTTTATACAGGTGTTTGATGGATACTCGGTAGGATGCGAACATTAATGTGGTTGGATTGGCATGTGTGCGCTTGTAAAATGGCGCCTGGCTGGAATACTCTTCAGGGAGCAGAGTGTGTGCACTATCATGTGTGGATTAGCAATTGAATTCAATGACCGGTTAATAATAATTACAATGAAAAGTGCTTACAAACCTAGTATCTACACCTTAAAATATGTAATTATTATTTTATAAGATGATGAAGCGGATCCTAATCAAATGATTGGTTGAGAGCGTACACGTGGCCAGACATTACTTAGCCTAACTCGTAATTTTACTAATGACCGGTCATTAGTAAATTCTTATGACCAGTCATTAGTAAAATCATGTTATAAAACAAATAAAACATCATGTTATAAAACAAATAAAACATCATGTTATAAAACAAATAAAACATCATGTTATAAAACAAATAAAACATCATGTTATAAAACAAATAAAACATCATGTTATAAAACAAATAATACACATCATTTTGTTCAGGCATTAGTAAAATTACTCACACTTGGTACCTTCAAAACAGTCCAAATGCCCTTGGCTATTGCCTCTGGCGTGTTAGACTGTTCCAAAGGTACATTGTGTGGGTAATTCTTACTAATACTGCTGGGTATTATTTGTATTATAGTCATCATTATCATCATCTTCATTATCATTATGATATGATTGGATGGTATTTATTTACCTCATAGACATTTGGCTGCTCGTCTTTTATCTTGTTAAGGTCTAGCAGCATGGCCCATACAGTGCCTCTCATCTTGTCCGGGATACCTTTGTAGATTCTTCTTGTCAACTGCAAAGAAACACAAATATATAAATACAATTCAGTCAAACCAAAGTACAGGTACAGTACATACTGAAAAATTACTTGAAGAAAGGGAGAAATGTGCTCTTGAGAGATGAATGAAATTATATCAGGTGGTGGTCTTCATAAAGACCACTTTTCTTGTCTCCCTTGGGTGGTCTTTATAGGCAGGTTTCACTGTAATAATAATATATCTTGATTACCCCAGGGTAGCCTCATCAGTATTAATACTGTTCTCCCTGAGGGCCCTGCAATCATATTATTACATACATACAATGCACATGTACGTTCCTCTCTATATTTACAGAAAAAGAAACTGCATTTGAAAACTAGACTATGAGGGCAAGTTCTACCTACTTTAAAACTTCTGTTTTAAATTAACCAATCTCATTTTAATCACACAAATAATACTATATACCATGATCTTTTGTGTCTGTACACATATCAACTGATCGTAACGGTTCAAACAAGAAAGCGGATTAAAGTGTATCATTGAGGTGGATATACAACTATGCCACTACTAATGCAGCCCCTCTCATAGTATTAAAACTATGTTGGAACGTGATCAAAATATTATTGGTCGGATAAGTTCATTTGCATGAATATTGACATTAAGTATGTAAAATTCTACCTCCATCCATTTTCTCAGTATACTATACATCTACTCACACATGTAAAATGTATGTATTTCCATCTGTGTCAGAACGACTAGTCCAATATGACCTCAAAACAACTAAGTGTGGGACCCCCTCCCCCTCATTCTCTGTGTATCTGTTTGTTGGTTGGTCTCTCTCTGTCCCTGTCTCTCTCTGTCTCTCTTTCATCTTCCTGTCTCCCACCTTTATCTGGCTTTCTCTCTCACTCTCTTCTTTGTCTCTCTCTCTCTCTCTCTTCTTTTTTTGTTGGTCTCTCTCTCTCTCTCTTCTTTTTTTTTCTCTCTCTCTCTCATTTATCCCTTCATTCTCTCCCACCATTCCATCCTGAGCTGTAAGAGCAAGCAAGAGTGAGCTCTGTAAACTTCACAACTGCAAAACATTGTACATTACACTCGATCCAACAAAATAAACACTGCATCTATCTATCACACAAGAGTTACTAGGCCGCGTGCCATATTAATTAAGAAACTTACAAGTGACCTCTTGGTGCACTCTCCCTTGGCTGGCCCTCTCATGAATAGCATGCTGAAATTACTTAAACCTTCTTCTCTTGCTGTTACCATCTCCAATAGTTTTATGTTAAAGAGAAGGTTTAATTCTGGTGAAGGTAAAAGATAATTTCTGCGCTTTCTCATCATTTGTGCACATTGAAACCTGTTTATAAAGACCACCCAAGGGAGACAAGAAAAGTGGTCTTCATAGGCAGGTGGTCTTTATGTTCAGGTTCATTTAGTACATGTTTCAATGAGAAGCCATTTTCAAGGGAAACAAAAAATGTGGTCTCTGTAGACAGGTGATCTTTCTATACAGGTGAGCTCTAAAGCTGTTTGATGGAAAGGCATAATAAAGATGACCCCTGAAAAGGAATCGCTCTTCAAATGCCCAAAATATGACAAGCAATAGCTGGGGTGTTAGACCAACCAGTCAAGTTGTATAAGTGTGCAGTCCCACATACCTATTCCTGTGCTTTTAATTGATATTGAGTAAATTTCTACTCAATTTGATTTCAAAACCTTATATCATGGATTATAAACAAAGTCTATTACAATTGTGTACATAATTAATTTCCTTCACAATTTTATTAATTAATCTATTCTTTTAAAATCTAATTGAAAGACCGGAACTAGACTTCGTCTTTAAAGCATTACTAGTCATGATAACATCTGGCAGTCTAAGGCTTAGTTTTGGCAACCTGTCAAATGGAGCAGAGAAGCGATTGTTCTGGCTGATGAAAATTAGTTTAATTAAGCCGGAAATTTGACGGAAGCTTCCTGTAAACAAATGTTACAGTTTAACGAATGACAAACTGGATTATATACAGTATCTCTCTCTCTGTCTGTCTGTCTGTCTGCATCTATCTGGAGATTTCCTGTGAAGAAACATCTATTAATTCATGCAAAAAATCAACTAACCCAATTTCATTCTCAGGTTTAATGTTCCAGCTGAAAGGGAAAAAAAATCTCTTTACATGAACAAATACAATAAAGAGAGTGCTATGGCTATTTATTTTTTTTTAAACATCAAAAAGCTCTGGAGAAAACCTTTAGGTAAACAGCTTGAAAAAAAAAGGAAACCACTTTCTTTTAGAATTCAAAGTTCTACTTTGCAGTTCTTCAATGTAACCAAGGGAGTGTTTTACAAAGATCCTATGACGAACTTAACTCTAAGTTGGACTTAAACATTATGGAGAGCCATTTGTAGCCTTAAAATGAAATATCTTAAAAAGCAAAAATTGAAATATTTTAGATTTTTCACAAATTCCACACATAAAGAACATGAAATCTCCTTGATAATAGAAAATATGAATGATTTGAATTAACATTTTATGCCTTTAAAAAAAAAAATACAAAATATTTTCAAAGATGCGAACGGCTTTCCATAAATATTAAGTCCAACTTCTAAGAGATAAGTTCAACTTAGTGAAACACTCCCCAAGAGTCTTAGGACCTCAGACACAAGGAGGAGTCTACCTTGAACAAGACAATGATACCTTTTCGCTTGAGTAATATCTTTTCCAGTTCTTGGCCATCTTCAACCATTTCTGCGTCCTCTCAAGCTCCAACTCTTTGGCCTGTGAAGGAGATAAAAAAGAGAATTTGAGAGAGTTATTAAAGCAAAAGAATAACGCAAGGAAAGGGAGAGAGGGAAGAGAGAGAAAGAGAGGTAGTTAGGCGGGCAAACAAATAGATAATTGATAGATGGTAAAAGGTACATCAACACAAAGAGTGAGGGATGGAGGAAGTTAAGGTAAAAACAAAAGAGAGAGAAGAGAAAAAACAAAAGAGAGAGAGAGGGAGGAAAAGAGAGAGAGAGGGAGGAAAAGAGAAAGAGAGAAAAGAAAAAGAGAGAAGAGATGAAGAGAGGGAAAGAGAGAGAGAGAGAGAAAGAGAGAGAGAGAAAGAGAGAGAGAGAGAAAGAGAAAGAGAGAAGAGAGAAAGAAAAAGAGAAGAGTAAAATAGAAAGAGAGAATAGATAAAGAGAGAGAGAGAGAGAAAGAGAAAAAAGAGGAGTAAAGAATGGGAGACAAGATAACAGAGTAAGAGTTGATGAGAGAGGAATCAGAGGAAGTAAACAATTAAAGAAACAAAGGGAGAAAGAAGAGTGAAAGGGAGTGATGAGTAATGAAAGAAAAGTAGATATTAAAAAAGGTACACTGTTGACAGGTGTGTACTGATACCATGAATATTTAAACCCCCACTGCACTAAATACAGCTACTTGCGCCTTCAATATAGCAAACAATGCCTTATCGGTGCATGTTGGTCCCCATGATCCCTTTTTCTTACGTTAATTCTCGCTACCCCAAATAGCGATTCTGCCGAGATCCGGGGAAAATCCTGAAAACGCGCATTGCATTATGGGATAGCTTTTCGACATTACAGCTTCCTGTGCAGGCGTTCGTGATCACAACCCTCTCTTTCACGGTAGAGTTTAACGGGCTTTTGTGCTAAAGTCACTAATTCTGCCCGAAGCTTTCCATTGCATATTATAATTTGTACAAATTACACTGATTGGCATCGATTTTAGCGTGCGTGAAAACTCTGCACAGCGAACACAGGCGCTAGCGCCAGTGGGATGGGACTCTATACCGGAAGTTGTAGTGACGACCCGAGAGAGTGAAAATTACCTCGTCTCGCGAATTTCGAGATTTTCGTACCTATTTAGGGTAGCGAGAATTGAGAACTGATTTGATGAGATAACCACCTGTCAGTGACCTTGCAGGGAGGTCTAATCTCCCTGGCCAAACTAGTGCAGACAGGCTTTAACATCGATAACAGAAAACAAAGTACAAACATTCCATTCAGGGACCTCAATGAAAAATATCCAAGTGAATATTATACTGTAGCAATGGACACATTTTCAAACCATTATGTTTGAACCCTTAGAAACATCAACAATAAAACAAAATGATAAACTATATTTTTAAAATAACACCAAGCTTTATACCCTTCCCTACTACTGTTCTTTGCACTGGGCAAGTGAATCTGACCCATAATCCAGCGAGTAAACTCGATACACATTACAGGAAATTGGCAAGCTTCATAAATCAATCGATAAAGATATTTCATTACACCAAACTTAAGTCCACCAGTGGAAATTTTCTGCAATATGATAAGCGTTTTCGCAAGAAAAATAATTGATGAAAGTCTTTCACTCCGATAACGCTGGGCGTTAAAAAGATAAGTTGGAGAAGATTAAAACATGTAAATCCTTTCACACTAGATAGCACTCATGGTGCCACAAAGTTTAGAAATATAATTTTATTTTTAAACATTTCATGACACAGTTTTTAATCATGCATTTTTTTTTCATTATTCGCTTGATCTAAAATTGTTCTAAACTCCGCAATTCAAAAACACATTTGGAAACTGAAGAAGAAGTTCCAAACGTTGCACCAAATGGCACAGAAAATGCAAAGATCTAGTGAAAGGTTATTTTTCTTAAATTGAAAAGAAGTATCATAGTAGAGTGAAAATTAACCAAAAAAAACTTTAAAATCATAAATTTGAAATCAACCATCTATGAAAGTCAAAAAAAGAAATAAAAACCGAAAATCAAGGACAAGATGGAACTTTAATATTGGATAGACCAAAATTAAAGAAAATATACATAAGCAAGGGATACTCATTTCAGCTTCGGGGGGAGGGGGGGATACATGTATATAGAAATGTTATTTAACAAACATTTTGTACCAAATTTTGCAATCCCCTCAAAGCAGTTCTAAGCAGTCAATTATATCAAGCTCTATAATAAGAAGACAAATGTTATAGCTTTTGTATTTCAACTAGATCATTGTTTTGACAAAATTGTGTGATGCAAACTGCAGCGAAAGACCAGGGCTTAGATGCAAAAAAACTTTCTAAGCCAAATTGTCAGCTACATTGTGTGTATTACTACTACATGAATGTACTAAAGCCTCTGTCATTTAATAGTTGAGAACTAGCTTAGTTTAGGTGTTATGAATATGGGCCCAGATTTATTACTTTATAGAAGCCTGATAAAAAAAATGTATATACCGGTAGTATATTAGTAAAATCTATATTATTCTAAATTTTCTAATAAGACATATTCCATATTCCATTTTCGATATTCCATACCCACTTGTACTTTAACAACAATGCTTAAAGTGTTTCAAATGGATACAAAGTTTTTTGATACATTTCATCAAAATTGTCCAACATGATATCTCCTAGAAAGCTATTGGAAATCTGTTTAAAACGTAAATCTGATTCCAAGAAAAATGCCATTTATTCAGTTGGAATTAGTTCAACTGAATGACATATTGTTCTGTGACGATACAAAACAAGGGGAGCAGCCAAAATCTATACTTTCCAGAATTCTGTCCACAATTAAATCAAAAGTACCTTAAACAGCTTGTAGTCACGATGAGTATCCTTATGATACAAGAGGTGGATGGCAGACATGTTGACCATGTTTGCGATCAGACTTTGGCTGTCAAATATTCCACAAGAAAAATTGGCACCCACAGCGATTCTTGAGCACGTAAAACTTCCAGGCAAGCTAGAAAGGTCCTTTTGGTATCACCTGCAGTGCACAATGCTCAGGAAATTTTGAAAAGGAGAGTACCAACATTTGGAAACCTGCAAAAACACTTTGCTGAAGTAAAAACAATACTTTCCAGAGGTTCCAGAGGAAAAAGTCAAAATTTTGAGAAAACAACAAATGCTATTAATTAGCATCTGTCTCGCCAACCCTTTCAGAGAAACAGGAAAAGAAACTTGATGGTAAGAACCTCCATCAACAACAAAACTGGAGTCACAAGAGAAATTAGCTTCAGCAGACTAGATTGGCAACTTGCTATCCAGTTCAAAACACAGTGACAAATGAAGAGTAGCGCTGCACAGTCCCACTGCCAACTAATGATGTAAGGTCTGTGAGCTCATGCGTACCAATGGGTGACGATCCCTGTGACTGAAATAGCGCTAGGGCTAAATCCTGAAGCAAATGCCTTACTCTTAGACGAGCAATCTGGGCTTAGGAAGACTTCTAATCTTCCTTTACTTTGGAGGGGTAGGATTCTGACTGATTTTGCCCATGTATGTAATTTGGGTTTTTACAGACGTGTATCAATCAGTAATGATTGTTTTAAGTCTAGGGGCCGACCTCAAGCATCATCATCCAAAAGACATGGCTCAGTCTTGAACCAGGGTCCCTCTGGGTCAGTTTGTAGGCGGAGACAGAGAGCTGACCGTACCACAAACATTACTACTAGACAAACTCACACCTCCTAGGAACTTCTTATATAATAAATACAAAGAGATAAGTTTATCTACTGTTTCGAGCACACCAATGGTAAAAAACAGTCCTAGGGCCCCCGTCTCATAAAGAGTTGCAATTGATCCAAATCAATCGCAAGTCCTCCAATCAATCACAAGTTGGCAGTCTCCTTGATCTCTTATGTTTAAATAGTTGCAGTTGGTATCAATTGCAAATAAGTTGCGATTAATCACACCTGTTTATAAGACGGACAAGAACTGCCTGTCAGAGATTTGCTAATCTATCTTGGTGTATATGTGTTTGATTGTATACTCCAACCACTGATTCATTCCAGCCTGTCTATAGAGGCCCCCCTGGCTAGTGGCCATCATATATATGTACACTACCTCTCTTGATATACATGTACAACATGCATGTGCTGAATAACCTGTCTAGAAAGGCTACCTGTCTACAGTGGCCAATTTTCTGTTTCCATTAGACGGCCTTCATAGCCAGGTTTGACTTCATACTCAGGAAAGTTACAATTCAATAACTTACTCTATACCCCAAAAATAAAATATCGTGCTTTTTAGGAAATTACTTGAACTTCAATATATTCAATAGTTTGGTTTAATCTGAATTTGACATCTTAAGAAAATGGTGTTAGTTAACTATTTTCCATAGTTTCAGGTCCCAAAAGTTTCTGCTTCCATATTTTAACAGTCAATAGAAATTATGCTCTTTCTTAAACTGTTTGACTACAAAACCGTTCCATTTCCATCCAAAAGTTCAAGAATGAGAACAAGCACTGGGTGTGTACTGTAGCTTTTAGACGAAGGCCATGGCCTGTACATAGTGAGTGCAGAGTCTATTTTGTTTTCACTGCTTGGATGTTCTTTCTTGAAAACTTTCCAATTTGTAATGTCACTGTCTGTGATGTAAGTGTCAAAACTTTGGAACAGATCCTAAAAAACAATGGAAAGCTACATTTTAGACTAATTGAACTAAACAAGACAGTCGCTGTATGACCCTGGATTAGCTTCCTAGAGAGTGCATGATTTGATCATTTTTGTCTATTCTTTGATTCGATTTAGAAACCCCGCCCATGAATTTTACATGTTAAAGGTACTACATGTATGTCCCATTTGCAGGCCAAAAAAATGAAAAAGTTAAATTCCAACTGCATTTGAAAGATAATACTAATTTAGAACTTCCCTAAAAAAGGTGGGGCTTGAAAATGTCTTCAAGTGGGAAAATAACGACTATTAGTTGTCAAATCGACTTTAGGGCTATAGAGCCCAAAACTAATAGTCTTGATTTTCAGACAATTGTACCGAATGGTCATACGTTTTATGCTGCGCAAAGATTCAATCAGTTTAATCTTGGCCATCACAAGAAGTGGGTTATTGATGTAGACAAATGCTCATGTACCCTTTACTCTTTTCATGTATGTTATTACTAAAGAAGAAAAAAGCCAGTCAGTCACTCAATAGTGTCTGACAGTGAAGTCTAGCAAGTAAACGGGTTTCCTTGCATAATTTGAATATGAGGACACTGCTAACGTTTAAATTTCACAGATAGGACATACATGACATATTCATAATTCCTGCAAAGTTCTACAGAATTTGAGGTTGGCTGCAAAAGGGACATAGTACCTTTAAACGTTGCTCAAAGCTTGTGCAGTGCCAATTTCATGTAAACATATACATGTACTGTAGAACTTGTACAAATTCTCAATCCCTCACCTTTCTTTCTCTATCTCTATCTCTCGTCCCCCCCCCCCCCTCCCCCCCTCCCCATCCTCACCCCCTCCCCGTCCTCACCCCCTTCTCTCTTTCTCTGTCTCTCTCTGTCTCTCTCTGTCTCTTTCTCTCTCTCTGTCCGACTCTCTCTCTCTCTCTCTTTCTCTCTCTCTCTCTCTTTCCTTCATTCACACTCTCTCTAACATTTTGTCCATACACCACTTCTCATCCATTTCTTTGTCCAAGTGAATTCTCTCTCCCTCTTCAACTTCTAAATTAAAATTGGAAATAACATTTTAATAAATAGACATGGGAAGGAGACGCCCTAAAGATTTTAAAGGAAAAATCATATCATTGCAACAGGTCAAATCTAGACAATGTATTCATTAAACAACACTTTTTCTCCTAAATTATTTCATTGCCATTTTCAAGGCCTATATTTCCCCATGAAAAGCAAAGGTCATCACACAATTTACATACACACATGTACAATGTACATGTTTGATACCTCTAATTGTGGGTCTTATAAACAAAAACAGAACTTTCATTCAGGGACTATACATGTACATGTATGTACCCTTTAAAACAAACTTGCGGGGGAAAGCATTCAATTGCAAGGAAACTCGTAATATTCCGGTCAATCACGACCAAAACAAAATTCAGACCAAATGATTCCATATACAGTACATGTAATTTCTAACACCATAACACTTTTTCTCTAATAATGTATGACAACATCACAACAATGTGTAGTTCATGACACTGTCAGTTTCGCCTCCTCCTCAAGACAGTGAGGAAGATGAATATAGAGGGAGGAAATTGGTTGCCATGGAAACATAGCACATAATTTCCCACCACTGATGATAAAAGGGAAAGGTGAAGTAAACATTCAGAAGGAATTCTCCAGAGAGGGTACACTTTTTTTGGCTCTGTACCAAAATGTTTAAGCGGTCATACATGTACATACACAGGCCTAAATGTATGAACATAGAAATACGGTATTGTTTTTGTTAAAGAAGTGTTAAAATATGTTTACGGGGCTTGAAGAGCGATTGTCCTTGTACAAACTACATGTACAATGCAATAACAATTTCAATGACATGTATATTAAGTTCTAATTTGCATCCAAAACAATTGCAGCACCTTGAAAGCAGTGTGCACATCTCATGACGTGCAAATTTTAGTCTCATAATTTAAAATATGCATCCAGTAAAGCCTGGCCTAGAACTGAGGGTGCAAGGTGTCCGAGTTGAATCCTATAAAAATGTTCCCTTTTGCACACTCAGGGTTTTCTCCAGACCTGTTACTGGTGTGCTCTAACAAAAATTTGAGTTTCAAGCAAAATGATGAATTTGCTAAAAGAGAAATTTCAGTTATTTTTCTATCCAATTGTCTATAATATTGCAAAGGCAACCATGTAGGAAGACATGGAAAAGCCTAGCATGGAACTTAGCCAAATTATCTACAATTTTTTTCCTTTTTACATGATGTCATACATGTCATGTCAAATTACATTTGTACCACCTCCTGTATATGGGTCAGGTTTAAGCTGGCCCCCATGCATGTCATAACAGAGTCCTGGGCCCCGTTTCACAAAACTTGTCATCAGTGACAAATGACAGTTTTTGTTATATAAGCTACTGAAATCCTTGCTTCTGCTTAGTTACCAGCAGATTTGTCACTGGTTTTGTCATTTGTCATTGAAAAAAGGCTTTGTGAAACTGGTCCCTGGTCCCAGGTGGGACTTTCATTCACACCTCCTTATCGTACCAACGAGGCCCAGGTCTATCTATTATCCAGGCTTTCATGACAGGTCCTAACCAAGAAACAGCATCATGTGGGGTGGCCCAGAAGGGTGTTAACTCTATGTCAAAATGATATGAGTTTATGCCCTTCTGGCTCACTTACAACCACATGGTTTGGTTAGTTGTTTTTTTTTTTTACCTGACTGCTAAGAAAGCATAAATGCTTGTAAGCAACCAGACGGCCGACGGCTTTAGGTTCTCTCCGAGGGACCTGGTAATGAGGATTAATGTCTCACCAACGGGCACTAGCGCATGGACTAGGTTTCGAACCCGGGTCACAGGATTACGAGACCACTGCTCTACCGACTGAGCTATCGCGCCTCCTTAAATGGAAGATATCTGTTTTGAGTCAGAGGGGTTTTAACTTTATGTAAAATGTGAGGAATATACACCCTTCTGGCTCCAAACAGATGATATCATGTACTGGGACCCATGTTAACTGTATTTAAAAATGATATGATATAACGCCCCACTAGCTCCAGATGGACGATGTCTGTTTGGAGCCAGAAAGGGCATTTTATGTAAAATGGAGAGTTAATGCCCTTCTGGCTCCAAACAGATGATATAATGTACAATGTACTGAGACACAGAAGGGTTTTAACTCAGTGTAAATTATATGAGTTTAATGCCCTCCTGGCTCCAGATGGATATCTGTTTGGAGCCATAAGGGCATTAACTCTGTCTAAATGATATAAATTAATGCCCTTTGCCTCCAAACAGATATCATCTGTTGACACCCAGGAGGGTGCTAACTGTCGGTAAAAACAATAGTAGTGAACACCCTTCTGGCTCCAAAAGATGATGTCATGTGTTGTGAGCCAGAAGGGCATTAACTCTGTCTAAAATTGAAACGAGTTAACACCCTTCTGGTTCCAAACAGAGGATAAGAGGGTGATCACTGTCTGTAAAAAATGATAGGAGTTAACGCCCTACTGGCACTCAACAAACGTTCCATCACTTTCAAAGATGGTCCATCACCACATCCTTCTTTCTTTATCTTTACAAAACTAAAACTGTTTCCTCTAGAGCTTTCTCAAGTTCAAGGTTCGTAAGTATCCTACTCTTTCAATGCAGAATGAATCATCGTAAGGCCTGTCCTCACTATCTCGAGATTGTCAAATATCCAGCTATTTGAACTATCCCGATCGCAAACTATCCAGCTAATTTGCGTCTTCATCAGACCGAAGTAGCAATAAGCGGGATATTTGGTCGGGATTGTCATCCCAAGATATATTGGGATAGTTTGCAAAATATCCCACTATTTGGCAAAATATCCAGCTATTTGTCCTGTGCGTCTTCACCAGACCGAAGACTCGCCATATGCGCTAACGCTGAGCAAAATATCTCGAGATAATTTCTAAAGGTTGAGTTTCAAGTTTCGAGGTCGAATCTCGAACTGAGGAAGAAGCGATTTGTGACTTCGGGATTATTTCCCAAATCAGAAATCTCAAGATGATGAAGACGCGCCTATTGTGTACAGACCCCTTACATCATAACATACATGTACATACGTGTATGAAGAAACAAAGAAGTACTCATATATTTGTAAGAGTCCAGGTACTACATGTATGTAGGCCTAGGTTTCTTTCATCACTGTCTTGTCATACTAAGACATCAGCTCACAACCAGAAGGGTGTTAAAGGGTTAGTTGGGTTTTTGTTTAAGACTGCAAATGCCTTTATTAAAAGTGGGGGGGGGGGGGGGTTGTGCATGGTTATTCCTCTTATTCTTATTTTATGACATTTCTAGTGCCCTTTTAGAACCTAAAATTGCTATGAAGGTAATCTTAGACCCCAAAATGTGTAAATTTTGATTAAATACGATCATACCCATTCAGCTCCTCTTCCCAAAAAATATGACGACCGTTAATTAATTAATTAATTAATAATAACAAATACACAGGCCAGTTGGTTGCGCGTATCATTCATAACCAACACAAAAAAGCCAATATTGGCATTGGCTGGAATAAAGCGTATAGGGCGCTATCTCGTTTTCAAACGGTTGGTTAAATGTAATGAATATTTGTGGTGCCCCACAAATATTAGAAACGGCTATTTTTATGGATATTTTAGCCATCTCTGAACCGATTTTGATCAAACAAAGATGATTTTCTCATCTGAATTGTACATTCTTTCAAATTTGATACTCAGTTTGTCATTTTCTTTTGTGTAGCGCCCTCTGCAACAAAACTCAACTATCCCTTTAAAGACGCAAAGAGGCAGCTCAAATGGGAATTCAACACCATTCGTTCCAGTGTTTATCCAATAACAGGTGATGTCAATCACCAGAAATAGCTAGCCTTCAGTTCTATGACCAACAGGCCTTATGTAATGCTTTCCTTTTCCCTCAGCCGCAGACTCTCCAAGATTTCTCGATAAGACTCCGGGTTTTCTGTGCCCAGACTTGTACACCCAAGTATGGTGTCCGCAAATTATGGCCTTCTGCACATGGAAAATGAGGACCCATCCACTTAAACTCATAAAATCCTGATTAAATGCCCTTCTGGCTGTTTATTGCCAGCTCATTTATATGAGATGTTAAATTTACGACTATACAAAAATGGAAATAACCAAATTAAAAGCCTTGCATAAATTATAGCTTATAGTGTACTACATTTGTACCAGAAGCAATATTTCCTGAATATCCCATTTTCATGTACACTATAGAATGCCCATTGTACACACAAATCTGTGATTATTCCAAACACACCCCTTATTCCTTATTCCTTGTGATGTGAAAGACAAATGATTACTAGAGGGCCTCCCTGTTAAATTAGGATCAAGTGATACTTCTGATCCAATAGCTCTATCGGTCTAATCAGAAGCTCAAGAAAATCGGTGGTTAGTCTGAAAGCGCAGACTTTGATATGATGCTTCAAAAATACAATGCATCTGAAGACAAGCCTAAATTGGCTTCGCTGTGAAGACAGATGTAGCTGCTCGACAATGCCTCATCCTCAGCAGTTTAGTCTATAGATTGATTATTTCAGACCCTACACTGTATATTCTGAAATATATGGCTGACAATGGTTGGTGCCTATACATAGGGCCTTAAAGGTAATACAAAGTTTTGGGAAATTTTAAAAATTGGGTGGATAGTGATTCTTTACAATTTTGATATATTTGGATGCCCCTGTGGATGTATTATAAGCACTAGAAAATTTAGCTCCTAAAACACTCCTACTTTCGAGAAAAATTGAATATAAAAATTTACCGGTGCTCCCGGTAAATTTTGATAAATTTAAAATAGCACCTACGGCTGTTCAATAGTAGCTATGACCATGAAAATCTTACAATATGTAGTTGTTATATATAATTTTAAAACGGAAGCTATAGGGTCGATTTTAGTCAATAAACATTGTTTTATAGCTTAATTAATATCTTGACCTTGAGAGGGAGCTATACAACATAAAGAGTTTATTATTTACAATTTCATAACTTAAGACTCGATTTCAACTGCGACAACGATCACTGAATATCGTAGGATCGCATAAGCTTCCAATATGTTCATTTGAAACAAATTCATGACCTCATACCAAAACTTTGTAATACCTTTAAGAAAGATGTTCTATTGCCCTTTAGGTGCTAAAACATGGGTCGGTCGGTCAGATTTTTTATTTTATTTTACTCTATAATTTCTCAGTTTTGAAATGCTAACGGTAATTTTTTTTTTTTTTTTTAAAGCCGACCATAGAATTCAGGACTTTTGGGTCCGTCGCAAACGGGCAATACAACATCTTTTTTTGTTAGGCCTTTAGCCTACAATGTATGTGAGCTAGTCTTGACCTATTCTTGGTTCAGACCCTACACTGTGCATTATTTAGATGAGGGGCTGTGCCTGTATTAAGTCCACATACGTGTTGCTCCACTAATTATCGCAAATCAATTAGCAACGCCGACCGCAAACTTTTGGTCACCCAAAAACTTTGAAACCGCGAGAGAATCCCCCGGTATGACTAACATTTCAGAATCCTCCTAGTATTTCGCTAAAGTTCTAGGTGGTGAGTCACCCAATGGGCGAAATCTGACCCCTGCTCGGCTTAGGAAGGGGTTTGAACCGCGGACAGAGATGTGTGTCATGAAAGAACAATCCTAATAATGGTCTGTTTTCACTCAAACTTTCAGATTATCTTTAATTGTACATCAAGCATTAAAGTCACTACCTTAAAGGGACTATGTCCCATTTGCAGGCCAAAAAAATGAAAAAGTTAAATTCCAACTGCATTTGAAAGATAATACTAATTTAGAATTTCCCTAAATAAGGTGGGGCTTGAAAATGTCTTCAAGTGGGAAAATAACGACTATTAGTTGTCAAATCGACTTAAGGGCTATAGAGCCCAAAAGTAATAGTCTTGATTTTCAGACAATTGTACCGAATGGTCATACGTTTTATGCTACGCAAAGATTCAATCAGTTTAATCTTGGCCATCACAAGAAGTGGGTTATTGATGTAGACAAATACTCATGTACCCTTTACAACTCTTTTCATGTATGTTATTACCAAAGAAGAAAAAAAGCCAGTCAGTCACTCAATAGTGTCTGACAGTGAAGTCTAGCAAGTAAACGGTTTTCCTTGCATAATCTGAATATGAGGACACTGCTAACGTTTAAATTTCACAGATAGGACATACATGACATATTCATAATTCCTGCAAAGTTCTACAGCATTTGAGGGTTGGCTGCAAAAGGGACATAGTACCTTTAAAGTGACTCGGTAACAATGTTGAAGGTTGATGAAAAAATTGCTCAATTTTTGTATTAAATGTTACTTACTATATTCCTTCTACTATATACTAACCCTCTGACATGCAAAAAAAAATCCCTTTAAAGCACCATTTTCTCTCATCTGAACAAAGTTACCAATTCCCTTTAATTTGAACATTCAAAGCTGTCATAGTAGATTGAGAATGGGACAGAAAATTGAAAATGGGGCTCTACACATTGTCAGGAGTATAGTAGGAGAGATGTCTACTGCCATCATCTTTTTGTTTATTACACTTCTGGGGAATTCCTGAACTTTTATTACAACTTTCATCAACTTCAGTCAGGAATGGAGCACAAGAGTACTCTACTGCCCTCTTGTGTTGAAAGACAGCACAAAGCTTTCAGGAAGTTTCTACATTAAAACTACATGCACTTTTCTTTCAACAAACAACAGTTACTGCCACAAGTGGAGGAAAGGAATACATTCAATCTGATGCCCTCTTGTGCTTAAAGACATCAAAACTTTCAGGAGTTCCTGCATTTAAACCGCTTCTGAATAATTTAACTGAACTTCTGCAACTTTTTATTCTTCAACTACTGACAAGAGAAGAGCAACTGAATGCTATGCTGCCCTCTCATGTTGAAAGACAGCACACAGCTTTCAGGAAGTTTCTGCATTTAAACTACATGTAATCAATATTATTTCTGAAAACAAGTTATGTCAGGAGATTTTATAAAGGGGAAATTCCTTTCATAAAATTCCTGGGCACTTATCAATCTAGTCAAAGGATGTGCCAACTTTTTCTTGAATCAAAGTGATTTCAAAACATTCCTTTAACAGCCCACTGACCTGCAACCAATGGAGCCTTCCCCACAATGGAAGGATTGAAATATCCACAATGTTGATCCCAAAACTGTTTAATATAAGCCATTATTTTCCAGATCAATGGTTCAAGGGCAAATTCTGTAGTTGTTAAAATTTGCGTAAAGCCACAACCAGATTCTATTTCTGTGGATTATGAACTCATCAACTGATTATCGCAATCATCATAATATAAGAATTATTTTGTGAAAACTTAATAGAAAAATAATCTATGGTGCCCCATTACGATCAGTGTGGTCTCAACCTGCACTGCATGACCTGGTAACACTGTCTGTGGGCGACAGGCTTTATAATTTAAGAGATATCAACATGGAACAATACTTTAATACTGGAAGTATTTTCACTCGTTGTTAAATTCACAAAAATAACTGCTTATAATTTACGACCTCAATCTGGAGGAAGTCACATTCATAAAATAGCATTTATTTTAATGTTTCTGCCAAAATTTAGTCATAGAAAGATAGTAAGGTGTGGAGTGGCCTTTGGACAAGAGGCACGATAGCTCAGTCGGTAAAACAGTGGTCTCATAAATCGGCTAACCTTATTCGAACTCAAGTCGATGCGCTTGTGCCCTTTGGTAAGGTATTAATCCTCATTACCAGGTCCTTCAGAGAGGACCAAGAGCTGTCAGTCTTCTGGCTGCTTACTACCAGGCATTTATACTTTCTTAGCAGTCAGGTAAAACAAAAATAACCACCACGCACATGCTCTTGGTTTGACACTTTACTCAGTAGTCGTAGATCCTTGAGCTGGCTCTGGCTGTGTCCGGAGCAGCTATAGTACAGGGACCCGTTTCACAAAGCTTTTTTTTCAATGACAAATGACAAATATCAGTGACAAATCTGCTGATAACCAATCAGAAGCAAGGATTTCAGTAGCTTATGACAAAAACTGTCATTTGTCACTGATGACAAGTTTTGTGAAATGGGGCCCAGAGCCTATAGGGTGCAGTCTTTTAGTCCATTCATACTGTTTTCACACTGGCAAAATTTTGCTTAACCCCGTACTATAGGTGGGGTTAAGGGGGGGGGGGGGGTCTTAGCCCCACCTATAGTCCGGGGTTAAGCCTATTCCACTTTCTGTTCAGACTCGTATTTACCAAAGTGGGCTAGCCCCACCTATAGTACGGGTTAACTACATGTAACCCTGCAAAATAGCAGGACTAACCCCGCAATTGTGGTGCTAACTCCTGCTAACCCCGCAATTGCGGTGCCAAGCAAATGAATGAGAACAGAAACGAAAAAATAGTCCGGTACTACGCAATGGAGCGTATAGCAGCTGGCCAGATGCGAAGTAAGGAGCCCACTGTCCAATCATAACATTCACGATATCTGGGGCTAACAAATTGCAGTGAGAACAGCGTGAATTTTCTTATTCCAGAATAGGCACTAGTACGGGACTAAAAACAGCGTGTGTGAAAAGCCCCAAAAAATAGTCCAGGGTTAAGGATAGTACGGGGCTAAGCAAACTACGGGGTTAAGCAAAACCAGTGTGAAAAGAGTATCAGAAACACTGTTTAATACACACAATGACTGCCTAGGGTTTGTACATGTACCTGCAACGTAGGGAAAGTCATCAAACAAAGCCGTACATGTAATGTTCATTTTTATCGCAAGACTTATTTGCAAGAATAAAATCAAATTGCTTACCTTTTTCTCCTCCTCATCAAAATCTGGGAGCTCCTTCTCACTGAAAAATAAACAAAAATTAAAAAGATATTAAAATCATTGCTCTTTCAAATTTACATCAACTCTCGTTCTGGTGACATTTCCTTGATTAAGATGAGTGCCTGATGTGACATTAGGGCACCAAAATCCTATGTACAAACCCCCAAACGTCATTACTGATTCAACTCCAGTTCTGGTAACATGACCAACCTACATGTACTGCATGCAAACCTACAGTACCCCTAAATCTTTGACAAAAAAACACCCCTGTAATTTTTGTTAATAGGTGATAATAATACACAGTAATATCTTTGATATATTTCTGAATTGTATATAACAGTGATATGTTATATACCATGTACCATTGTTATAATTTATATTGCTTGTGTATTTTAATGTTTTATTTCTGATTACTTTGTAAAACAGACAATATCAGCCTTGAGCTGCATGTCATGTTTTGTGTTTTTTTTTTAATAAACCAATTTGATTCAATTCATTACAATGTATGAATATATATTTTACATGCAATTGAAAGTTGTAAATTGGTTTCACTCTGGTTAATCACTGATGCCTCCCTTGTTACAACCATGATGAAAGTATATATACCTGTGGAGTACATCATATTGCAAGAGATACATGTAGCTGTGAACAATAGTCAATGAGACACCTAGCTTCACCAAGTCATTGATATAGATAGCATTACATTAAAGTGTATGTATGGGACAAGGTATAAGAAGTGGATGATGAATTAGAGTGCAACCATCATAAACCTTGTACATGTTCGTACCTGCCATTGCTGTACACATCTACGTAGTTCCTGGTAGGAAAATCAAGAGTCTATTTACATTTTGCACTATGAAAATAGGGTACATGTAAAGAGAAGTGAACAAACATGAAGGATCTTTAAAAAATTTGGTTGTCTTTTGTGTATTTGTGAATCATTCATGTATATGTAAATATATGCATGTATCAGCCATGCACGAAGAAGACGAAAGACTTGATGCATGGCTGATCGTCAACGAAACGGAGTAAAGTCTTTTATCAACAAACAGATTGAGGCGTTATATGAAAGGGCAGAAATTGACATTTCTAGAAATGTGATTTTCTCTTTGAAATTCAGATACCGTCCACCAAATGACTCTTCGTTTTCCTCTCTTCAAATTGTTTTTAATCACTTATGCATGAAATATGCATCATATGAGTTGCATCAAATGAAAGAGGAGGATCTAAGCTTTACAAATATGTGTCATTATTAATTATAATCGTGATTAAGTTATGATAAAGCATCAATAATTCTTGGTTTCGTTTTTTCTGGGACGCACTGTATACATGTACCAACTCCAAAACTGATCAATCCTTAGCCACTGGAGGCAATATATATTTTCAGCTCCCAATCTTGTGAGGTAAACAGTACATCAAACCATACAGCACATTTCCCATGACTCTTTTGTGAATATAAGACAAAGAATATTAAAACAATAAACAGTTTGGAGCCCCGACTAGACAAGTGATATAATTCTGCCGCCCCCCCCCCCCCCCACCCTTAAAACAACAACAATTTGGGCTACATTAAGCATAGGATGTCCTGTCGGTATAATAATAGTTTAAGCACATTTCACTTCTGAACACTGATCCTGTCACTTTGGGAGCTACAGTATGAGGGGTTTTCCCTTGTATGAAAAGAGCATTGTTTAAACTGTCAGTGTCCTGTCCAAAGATTCATGCCAAGAAATGATTGAATCATGATTGATACATGTACAACAATTATTTCTTGCAATTCACAACAAAAAAATACAGGGAGAATGGTCGTCCGTGACAATTCTCAGAAGTAGAATATGGCAAAATTTTCTGGTTTATAGCACATCCCATTCTTACCTCAATGTACCAAAGAGAGAGCATAAGAAAGAGCAGAGAGAAATACAGATTATGAGAGAATAAAGACGGCTAGTGACACAGGAGGAAATAAACTGTACAAGAGAGCTGGTGTGACCAGCTGTCAATAATTATCAGGGCCCTGTTTCATAAAACCTGTTATCAATAACAAATGCTGAATATATACACTGTATGATAAATTTGCTCTCAGCCAAGCGAATTCCACGATTTCAGTAGCTTATAACAGTAATTGTAACTCGTTATTGATAACAAGTTTTATGCAACATGGACCAGTTGCTACCTATGGTGGCTGATGCTTGCCTAGAGGGAGAACGAGACACAGAGAGAGAGAGAGTGAGAGAGAGAGAGAGAGAGAGAGAGAGAAAGAGAGAAACATACAGACAGACAGAAAAACAGACAAAAAGAATGAAAAAGAGGGACATAGTCTGAAAACCAGGGAGGAAGAGACTGTAAAGTTGGAGATATTTCATTCATGCACAAATTCCTGGTTTTATTATACTTACTGGCAGAATCCATATCTATCGGTGACTCTGTAGATAATGAATGAAGCGTCTTCCCAGGGATCTATCTTTTGTCCTTTGTCTCTTCCCTGAGGACAAACAAACAAACAAAAACATTTAAAAATACAATTCAATGGCATTAATCATTATTATCCATTGTCTATTATTTCTTGTAAGGGGCACGTTCAAATTACAGATGTATAAAATAAAAAGAGTATTAAACATAAGCCCCACAAACCAATGATTTATTCAAACCTGGGACCCGTTTCACACAGCCTTTTTTCAATGACAAATGACAAAAATCAGTGACAAATTTGCTGATAACCAATCGGAAGCAAGGATTTCAGTAGCTTATAACAAAACCTGTCATTTGTCACTGATGACAAGTTTTGTGAAACAGGTCCCTGATGTCGGACATAAAATAAGGTTTATCTTCCTTTGTCAATTACAACATTAGACCGAGCTTCAACCAACTGCCAAGTTAAATATTTAGTACAACACAGGCCTTAATCTTTCTACTATTTTGTAACTTTAAAAGAGATACCGGTATATAATTTTGTATGAATGTATACACTTCAGCTGAGAAAAGGCTTACCGGTATACATTAAAATATTGAATGTAGCTACATGTAACTAATGGAAACATCTTTCAAATGATTTTCAGGAAAAGTTTATTACTATATCTGTAAAGCACTTTTAATAGAGATGGTATTTTGTATTAAGTGGTATTTTGTATTAAGTGCTATATAAATCCGGATATTTACTATTGGGTAAAAAAAGCTTTTGCAAAATAAAAGATTTGTGACTTCATTTTGACTGCATTAAACTTTCATACAACTATTCCTTAAACTCATTTAAATTTTGTTTATTGCATGCCAGGGAATTGATGACATTACCTTGTCGTATTTGAGTACAATGTCAAGGCGCTCTTTCTGGGCTCTTTGAAGCGCCTCCATTTCTTGTGTTTCCGCTGCAACAAATGAAAGAAAAAAAGAGAATAATTAGCTAGATCACAGATAACATCTATCTATCTTTTGAGTTTATGGACATGTACATATAATTGTTCAGTTTAAGTTGAAAATTGCTAACAAAGCTGACTTTTAATCTGAAGATTCATCCAATCCCCCACCCCAAATCTGGAATTGATTTCTCCCTGAGAATGCCACTCTTCGGAATCCCTCCTGGCATGTCAAGCATGAAATCCATCTCTAAATTCAGAAGTTGAGCATCTCTGACGGTGAGGTGTCAAGAGTCACTCCCAACAACTTCCGGCATTCAACGAGTCTTTCGTCACTGGATAGCATTGCATTTCCTCATCGAGGTGCAGGTACATAAGGTACGTTCTCATTAGACCATTTCTCAAAATAGCCAACGGAAGCCTCATTCACATGTGATACGGTAACCCAGCAACATGAAATAACAAAACAAAGGTGGAGTGGACATCACAATCTTTTATCGTCAATGTAACACACAGATACACATGATTACACTAAGTTGTAGGGACCTCTACTAATTCATATGTTCCTAACGCCATGCACTTGTCATTAATTATCACAAAATAGAGTGTTTAAGCTTCGTCCACATATATATGACATATTTTTTAGAAAGACGTAAAGTGGAATACGCTTCACATTTCTGTATCACACAACACAGAGTTCACTGAATTTGTGCAGGGCCTTCATGGTCTGCAGTTGCTCTTCATGTTATAACAAGGGAAACGCTCTCGGCGGTCTCGCCTGCATAACGCAATTCAATATGATAAACCAGAACGTCAATGACGTAGCACTCATCCGCATCTCGCAACAACAAATATCGTAAAATTTTATGTGGTACACTTTTGAACTGGTCAAAAAATAAAAATTTGATGCCCTGGAAGGGACATACATGTAATTTCATTTCATTTGCATAAAGTACCATAAATAATCAATGGAGCAAAATCTCAAAATTCTGTGTAGAAGTTTAGTGTTCCAAATTTAGCTCTACCAGATAAGGCAAACCAAATCAAATTCGGTCAAGAAATGAGGGAGAAGAAGCAACTTTTGTAATTTTTGGAAAAAATTTGCATAAATTACCATAATTAATTAATGGAGAACAATTTCAAAATTCTGTGTAGATGTTTAGTGTACCAAAGTTAGCTCTACCAGATAAGGCAAACCAAATCAAAATCGGTCAAGAAATGAGGGAGAAGAAGCAATTTTTGTTATTTTTAGAATAAATTTGCATAAATTACCATAGATAATGATTTTCACGATTCTGTGTAGAAATTTTAAATCCCCCTCCTAGCCCTATCATATGAAACAATCAGAATCAAAATCGGTTGAAATATAACGAAGAAGAAGCATTTTGAAAATCTTGATGTTGATACCACAACAAAGTCTAAGTTTGTTGACCTTAAATGACCTTTGACCTTAACTTAGTGACCTGAAATTCTACTCACATGATTGGGGAGACTTGATAACCCTATAGTCCAAGTTTCATTGACTAAGAACTTATACTTTCAAAATTATATCAAAAATTCAAAAACTTAACCTTAGGTTAAGTTTTTGATGTTGACGCCGTCGCCGTCGCCGCCGTCACCGGAAAAGCGGCGCCTATGTCTCGCTTTTTGCTACGCAGGCGAGACAAAAATCTATAAAAGGCGGTGGCTTTTTTTCATGACGATTTACTGCATCATATCTGAACGAGCCTGTACGTTGCCATGTCCAATCGATGGGAAAGTTAACCAAATATATATAATACTAGATGGAGCTAATGAAAATGAAGGCACATTCTTCTTGTTTTCTTGAGAAGCACTACTCTGTCCACATGTATTTTTCAGGTTCAATCTTGTTAGGGCTAGTGGAAACACACCTATGGTATGACGTTTTTAAGGTAGGGCTATACCAGTGTACGCATGGGAATTTGGATCGCTGCGTTCCCATCTGCATGCTTACACGTCATCACACCGATAAGATTGCATGGGTTCAACCATCTACGTGTACACGTAGATCTATGCACAAGTGTTAGAGCTACACATTTGTAGAGGTGCTTCAGGCCAACTTTTGCTGCTGGTGTATTGATCAACGATGATTTGTTGATATTAGGTGTTACATTCGGCATAAATCAACATCTATGAAGACAAAACATGTCTTTAAAGAATACAATACATGAAACTGAGATTCACAAGCATAGTAATGTATAATCCTATACATGTAAATGTCTAGTTCATGTTTTGAGGGAGTCAAAAAAAAGAGTTTAAAAAAACACATGTATCAACAATTCTAAAAAAACAAATTCTCAATTGCTCAAATTGTCATAAAGTATGAAAGTAATCCTCTGAAATGTTACTATGTAAGTAAAGCTTAAGACAAGCAGACCATTGACTCATTACATGTAAAAACAAAATGGATGCATCTACAATCAGAAGAAACCTAACTAATGTACCTGCAATGTTGATATGCAAGTAAAGCCTTAGGCAGGCAAAGACCATCGAATCAACCTATGTATTGGCTTTCAATCAGAAAGCAACGTGTCTTAGATCAACAATCCAAATCCTAGATGTGATATTGCTATGCCAAGAGATCTTAGGCAATCACAGTTAATTAACCCATTCAATTAGTCATTCTGCATACAAATCTCTATAAATGCACTATATAAACAAGAAAGCCCCGGATATGCCATCATGATATACCAGGGAAACCTTGGACAAGCATAGATCATTAGTGTCCATCATCCTTGAATGTAAACATGCAATCAAAAGAAAACATTCAGTATCAACCTACGTGAGGCTTGAGCTGGTGCTTCGATAAACCCATTCAACCTAAATAAGTTATTCTGAATACAAATCTCTACAAATGCACTAAAAAGAAAGACAGGATTTGCCATGGTGTCATGGTGAAATACCAGGAAACCTTAGACAAGCATAGATCATTAGTGCCCATCATCCTTGAATGTTAACTCGTAATCAAAAGAAAACATTCAGTGTCAACCTACGTGATGCTTGAGGTGGTGCTTCGATAAACCAATTCAACCTAAATAAGTTATTCTAAATACAAATCTCTACAAATGCACTGAAAAAAAAAGACAGGATATGCCATGGTGTCATGGTGATATACCAGGAAACCTTAGACAAGCATAGATTATTAGTGTCCATCATCCTTGAATGTAAACATGCCATCAAAAGAAAACATTCAGTGTCAACCTACGTGATGCTTGAGCTGGTGCTTCGATATTAACCCATACAACCTAAATAAGTTATTTTGAAAACAAATCTCTACAGTTGCAATAAAAAGAAAGCCCTGAATATGCCATGGTGATATATCAGGAAAACCTTGGACAAGCATACATGTAGATCATTAGTGTCCATCATCCTTGAATGTAAACATGTACCGGTAATCAAAAGAAAACATTCAGTTTCAACCTACGTGATGCTGGAGGTGGTGCTTCAATACTCTCATACTCAACGACGCTGAAGTCAACGAACTTGTGATAAATCCCTTGAAAGAAGGTACCAACACGGGTCAACATCCTATGGCAATGCCTGACATATCACCAATCTTTCGTGCATGATTCAAAACAATCAGCATCTCAAAACAATTATAACAGCACATAGCATCATTACAAATCAGCGCAATAGCGTAGGGTCAAAACTAAAAACTACAGAGTAATCCCATAATTATATGTACATGTACATGTACGTCTTTTATTTCCGTGGCCAGTATAGATTTTTTCAAACGATAATGGTACAGAGAAGCTGCGCATAAATATCAGAAGCTAAAAATATCGCGGTCCAGACTTCACTCATTCATTCACTCATTCATTCACCCAATATGCAAATGAGCCTTGCGTAATGACGACAGCCAAGTTAACGAGCAAGGTTTCAATGCGATAACGATCAAGTGACCACCCAAAATATCCGCTGTAATGGTGTTTCTTTTTTAAACGAAGCCATCTAGTTCATTTCCTTCTTTATTGGCATTATAATCCAAATTTATAGGAATAAACTTTGGAAACTTCAAGAATTGTATGATATTTTACATCAATTAAACATATCTTTCTATGCAATCTCTCCAAGTCAAAAGGGGTTGAGGAAGGAGCGAGCAAACGAGAATTGACAGAATTGGATTTGGAGGGAGTGTGTCGGAGGGCGAGTAGGGATACCCGTGATTATTCAGATTTGTCTGGATTTTATTGATTTGTATCTGACACTGGCGTAGCCTCAATCAAGCTCGCATACCGGTACAATACTTTTTTAAAGGTTCAAGTCAAGATTAACAAGTGAAAATGACATCAAAATCCTAGCTAAATTATCAGTCAATTCTCCCTTCCCCCCCCCCCCCCCCCCATTTCTCTTTCTCTCTCTCTCTCTCTTTATTTTTTTTTATTCTTCCATTCCCTTAGAAACATCATAAAGTGGTATACCATAATATAATTACTATTATTTGATTTGGGTATAAAAGAGTCTGAATAGAAACAATATGTTTAATAACGGCAGGATAGTATTACAATATGTACAGTACATGCATTCATGGACAGAAAAATAAATATAATTATTACATTAAAATTGTTATACAAATTTCTTTCTTCAATACGGCTTCCTTCAATATGGCTTCATTTGACTTCATTATTAAAATTGTATGGTTTCCTCACGTGTCATGACATCATCATGTAAAAAACAATTACAGGGATTAAACTTCAAAACCATATTTTGCCTTCATTACATCCTCCGTCGAGCTAATAAGATAGGGTCATGAGAAGGACAGAACATGAAATGATTCATCGACGATAATTGTAATTGTTGCAACAGAAATCAAGCTACATGTAGAATGTAAGCTTTGCACACTGTAAAGTTGAAGAGTATAATATGCAGAGCTAAACCTTGTGCAACCAAACAAAAGGAACCATGATGGCAAAACGGAATTTCAAGCAAAAAAAAGAAATTCATTAAAACAAAATTTACAACCACGCACGACACACTTCCAATGCAGAAATGTCCATTCCGCATGCTGTTATTTCCATATTAGGACCTGTAGTTTATACAAGTAGGTAGGTTTTTTGTTGTATCAGCATTTCATTCTTTTTGAGAATACATGTATGTATGCATTTCACTTTTATTTTATTTCTTTTTTGTTTACTATTTGTAAATTTGTGCTCTTCATGAATCTCTATTGAAGTTCTCTATTGAAGAGTATATCAGCATTATGTACCGGTATACAAAAAAATGAAGCAAAAAAACTTTTTTTATGAAGAAAAAAACAGAATAATTCAAGGAAAAACGTCATGGTTGGCAGCTCTGAATATGTAATTAGAATTAAAATTCTCTTTCAAAAACATTTGTCTTATATTTAATTTTGAATTGCACATTCTGTGAGCCAAGTTGCACTAAAATTCATTGGCTGCCAACAATGATTATGGAGCAATTAATCAGTCACCATGGCGATACAAACATCCTCCCAATCAGAGGATTTGTTGTGAATGAACCGAGATGTTGTGGTTTTTGTTTTGAATTTGAGGATTTGGGGGCCTGTTTGTTTACTTGCATTAGGAAGATGAATTCAATGGCTGATTAATTGCTCCATAATCATTGTTGGCAGCCAATGGATGTCAGTGCAACTTGGCTCACAGAATGCGCAATTCAACAAATAAAGCTAAGGGATTAAAGAATGAGAGGAGGAAGGTATGGTATCATGGTACAAGATGGCAGTGTGCAAGCTCAGGCCCTTATTTGAGACTTTACAAGCAGAATAATTGTAAAAAACACAAATTTGGTACCCAACTGATCACCAATAAAGAAGAAAGAACTTTTGACTTTAATGCATTTTACAAATGTTTAACTTTATCAGATGTACATGAAGCTACACCTCTCCCCCTCCCCCTTTTCTCTCCCTCTCTCTCTTCCTCCCTCTCTCTCTCCCTCCCCCGCCCCTCCTCCTCCCCTCTATTTCTATTTGTACCCCTCTCCCCATCCCCTTACCATCAACTCTTCTCTCTCCTTCCCTTCTCCCCCCCCCCCCTTCTCTCTCTCTCTCTCTCTACACTTCCCCCATCCCCTCATCATCCCCTTTTCTATGCCCACCCCAGAAAGGACTCTGCCCCCTAAATAATCAACTTCATTAGATGTCAACTTATAATATACATGTATACACAGCACGCTTCTAATAATATGTGCCTGCATCTGGCCATTTGGATATGGGTCATCACACTTTTTCATTACATTGTGATGTCATTCATGTGTACAGAGGGATGGACAAAATATCCATTGTATATATTCCAAACATAGGATAATATTCTACATGTAGAGCATGTTGTAGAGTTTTTTTGTTTTGGGGGGTGAAATAACCATTTCTGGTCTTCTTTATTTCCTCATAATAATATAAACATTTTCACATTTTCAGCATTTGCCTCCATTTCTGGAGGGATATACATGGTTTTCTAATATTTTCTCCTACATGTGCTTGTAAATGATAATTCAGTAGGTAAAACAAAATATAAAGAAGTCTCTGTTTTGTTCTTTTCTTTTTTAATTCTTTTCTAACAAAGCTTTTGTAAATAGTGAAAAGTGCGTAATTCAAAATAATATCAACATCTTTTCCTTCTTTGAATTAAAATCAACACTACAATGTTGTAGAGTTGAAACACTAAAACAGAATCAGAAATTGTTAATGAACATACAGTACATACAATAAACATTGTAGTCTACACATACTCATATTACATTTACAACAAAAGTGGAGAAAAAGATGCGGTCTGAACTGCCTGATAACTCCCTAACAAGTAACAATATAAATTAAGTGGCTGGGTGAAGCTTTGGTGTAAGAGCTCCCGTTAGCAACGATTTAGCAGCTGTCAGAAGCCATCTAGGGTTAGATGAGTTGGTTTCATTCACACAAGAAAAATCATCAGATATTTTGTATTTTGACCTACATTATACAAGTATTCATGTGTATACGTACAAACTCATATTTTTGGGTTGTCACAATGTCAGAAGGCATCTTGGGTTCTCTGAGTAGCCCTGTTCATACTTGAAAATTAATCTAGTTTATGAATGTGAATTAATGATGTGACTCAGAATAATATTCTTGTTAGATGCTGCTTGTAAGTGTCGGCTTGCATGGTGATGTAGATATACAGTAGGTTTGCGGTTGCACCATGTGTGTGAGAGAGAGAGAGGTTTGAGGAGTCCTGAACAGGACTCTGACTCGGTAATCTTTCTTGGAGGAGTGTAGTCCTGAAAAGGACTGTTTGTTATCTTTCTTGGCATATAGTTCTCAGGAGAACTATGTTCGAAACGTCGAGCCACTCATCCTCTCCAAGCGCTATAGTTCTCCTGAGAACTATATGCCAAGAAAGATAACAAACAGTCCTTTTCAGGACTACACTCCTCCAAGAAAGATTACCGAGTCAGAGTCCTGTTCAGGACTCCTCAAACCTCTCTCTCTCTCACACACATGGTGCAACCGCAAACCTACTGTATAATATTCTTGTTATGTACCGTCTGCTGGGAGCAGGAATGGTGTTGAATCATTCTTGTTCAACATTAAGTTAAAACCCTTCTGGATCTCATCGTACAGTGTTACAAAATTGTATGTAACACCAATGAGAAACAAGTTTTCTATATATATTATTATGGACAAAAAAACTAGAATTCTGGATCTTGAATGTGTATCTTGACCCGAGTCCAACAGAAAGGCAGGAAACTCTTTTCTTTTTTTTAAATATACATGTATATTATTGTCTATCAGAGGGTCCTGATCCCAAGTATCTTTCATACATACATGTACCGTATTTGCCGGCGTAAAGGCCGCACCGCCGTATAGGCCGCACCCCCAACTTTGACATTTCGTAGAGGAAAAAAAAAAAAAAAAAAAAGAGAAAAAAAAACGGACTAAACAAAATGATCGTAATTTTCTTGTAGAACACTCTTTTTTTTTTACAAACTATACCAAATTCATCAATATTCTTATAAATCAACAAGAAGTTAACCTCAAAAATGATCATAATTTAGCAGATCTTCATCGACTTTTAAGCTAGTACTGTATCGTACGCAGATTTGGTATCCTACAATACCCCTTCCTCGATGTGCGGTGTAATCCGAAATAGCATTTTTCGACCTGCGCAGTTGCGTTGCGCGGCAGCTAGCTCCGTAAGTAACGGCCTGTCCCTTTGTTTACTTTTTGGCGATGCAATGGTACGGACTTAGATCTAGATCTATCGGCAGATTTTATTAGAAAAATAAGTTTTTTCGTCTTCATGTCAACTATGCAACATAAAATTGTCGGTAAGTTGTGTGGAGTTATTCTAGAATTGTCCTGTACCGTTGTCTAGTCATGCTACCGTTCCTATAGTCCCATACGTGCAAATGGACGTGATGTTTTGACCGCTGAATTTTGTTGTTGTTGCGTATACGCCGCACCCCGACTTTTTGATTTTTTCTCACCCGAAAATACTGCGGCCTTTACGCCGGAAAATACGGTATATCCAAAGTCCAGTGTGAAAAGGCTCCTCTGATCGATGGTCTATCTCTCCTCCTTTCATGTTAGGAATGTCAAGCTAATTTGTCCAGAGTGTTAGAGGTCTACATGACAGCAACACTGTAGTTCCCAGGCACAAAGCCCTGTCAGTCGCTGCATGTAACAGCGTCTGCACTCTAAGACTATGCTGACAGCACATACTCCATAGGCTTTCTACAAATTTGACACAACCAGTGACTGACAGAGCTACAGTACACGGAGGCTCTGATAAAGGCTTGAACAGGTCTAAATTAGGAACCTCCCACCAAATGAAGAAAAAAAAGAAGTGGCTATCAACTAATAAATGTTAAATGTTTAATTCCAGATATTTATTTTCTAGACTACAAATATTTGTACATGTACTGTACGCAATTCCACATTAATTTGACCATATCTGTTGATCTGCACATACTGTAAACATGGTCTGCACTCTTTAGCCTAGTATGCTGAAGTCACATACTCCATAGGCTTTGTACTTATTTGACACAGACAGTGACTGACAGTGAAAAAAATACACGGGGGCTCGGGGCGAATAAGCCCCCTAAATGCTAAAAGAGCCCCCGAAAGTCATAAAAGAGCCAAAAAAAATTTGCATAGAGTTCAATGCAAAACAAATTAGGCCTGAGTTGAAACGGGTCCCCGCCCGGGCCCCGACCGTCGAGCTGAAACCCGGTTTTTGGTTTTCGGGTTTCGGGTTTTTCAAAATTAAATTTCACACTGATATTTTGAAATATAGAACTAAAAATATGCAATTCACAAACTTATATTTCAATATAATCAAATAAATATGCTTTAGAAATAAATGGATATTGTTTCAGTTGACGGTGTTTTTATCGCTCTAAAATTGAGGCTGCAAGAAAGGAATCACGCTTCGTGGTACCGATCGAGTGCGTTCAGAAACGGAAGTGGAAATAGATCGATGACCCACTGACAGAGCAAGAAAGTGCCACACAGAAGACTAAAATGTTGATCAGACTATTGCAATTAAATCGTAATACTAAAGGCATTAATTTAATTGTCAAAATGTATCCACAATATAATGGTTTACCCTTGATAGTTTGATGAAGGAAAATAAATTAAAGCTCTTGAAATAACATCGAAGTGCCTTTCGTTCGTTCTAAAAATACGTGTATAACGGCAATCAGAAGTTACGAGTCAAGCTTGATATGCATGTTTACATCCCTGCACCGTCATTCGACCTGATCGGAACAATAAGCATTGAACCAATTAAAAAACATCACGTAAGACTTTGAGGGACTCCAATTCAACAAAATTACCGTAAAATAGTTATTTGCTTTGACAAATAATACTATAGATATTCATAATATCTTACAGAAATAATGATATTTCATGAGCTACGTACTCGATATCGAGTTCAGCTAGCCATCATTTTGAAATGAGACGTAGTTGTCATGCATGCAGCGCAGTAGGCTAGCTACAGACAGAATACGGCAGCTCGCATCGCAGAGAGGGAAAAAAAAATCACGTAATAGGCACGTGAAGATCACGTGATCTCAGGCCCGCGCTTTTTTCCTCTCTCTGCTGCATACTGCCCTCTACAGTCTACTGCATGACAACTACGTCTCATTTCAAAATGATGGCTAGCTGAACTCGATATCGAGTACGTAGCTCATGAAATATCATTATTTCTGTAAGATATTATGAATATCTATAGTATTATTTGTCAAAGCAAATAACTATTTTACGGTAATTTTGTTGAATTGGAGTCCCTCAAAGTCTTACGTGATGTTTTTTTAATTGGTTCCATGCTTATTGTTCCGATCAGGTCGGATGACGGTGCAGGGATGTAAACATGCATATCAAGCTCGACTCGTAACTTCTGCTTGCCGTTATAGTACACGCATTTTTAGAACGGACGAAAGGCACTTCGATGTTATTTCAAGATTTTTAATTTATTTTCCTTCATCAAACTATCAAGGGTAAACCATTATATTGTGGATATATTTTGACAATTAAATTAATGCCTTTAGTATTACGATTTAATTGCAATAGTCTGATCAACATTTTAGTCTTCTGTGTGGCACTTTCTTGCTCTGTCAGTGGGTCATCGATCTATTTCCACTTCCGTTTCTGAACGCACTCGATCGGTACCACGAAGCGTGATTCCTTTCTTGCAGCCTCAATTTTAGAGCGATAAAAACACCTACCGTCAACTGAAACGATATCCATTTATTTTTTAGAGCATCTTAATTTAATTCAATTGATTATTTTATTGTTTTGAAAGCAGTAACTGTCCTTTCCGTCGCATTATTAGAACAGCAACTGAGTCTAACTCCCGCCGCTGCATGCACACGATTTTTAGTGTCAGTGCAGTGGTGAAAATTTCGGGTACCCGGTCCCCGCCCGAAATTTTCAAGTCAAACCCGGGTTCGGCAAAACCCGTGATGACTCAGGCCTAAAACAAATTAAAGAGTGTTATTTTCATGCAAGCAAGCTTGAAAAGTAGCCCCCAAAATTGTTTTTAGTATTTTTTTTCCCTGGTGACTGACAGAGATAGGCTCAACGCAAGGCTGTAGACATTGTGGTAAAGTGTCAAATTAATGCCTGTGCCTGCAGACTAGGAATATTGGTAGGCCTGTCACCATGCAATGTACATGTATGTGTACACGTAGCCCAGCTACCTGCATTCGAGTATCAATACCGGATGGTGCACAACATCAAGGTGATACAATACAGTGAGAAAATTTAAAGAAGGAAAAGCACAGAAAAACCTCAGTTTGCAACAACTAAATATTTAACAAGAGCTCCAATGAGGGAGACAATTTGGCGTAGAAAAACACCCCAAAAAATCCTCAGTTTGTACTTTGTAACAACTCAATATTTTCATAGAGCTCCAAAGTAGAGATCATTCATTGCCTTTTAAAATTTAGCCAATCCAAAAGCATAAATGTATTCATGTACCTGTACAGCCCTGCACAAAAAAAAACTTATTTTAATGCAGACTCTCTCTCTCTCTCTCTCTCCCTCTCCCCAACATATTTGAAACTACATACAATACGTACATGATGTATCGCATCATGGACTCATACAGTGTACAGTGTATTTGTAATTCTTGTCCAAATAAATCAAAGTTGCGCTTGCCAGTTGCGCTAGCCCGTTGGCACTAATTTCAGTTGCTCCACTTTATATGTAAATTTGATTGGAGATGTCCATGTACAGGTACACTGTTTGCACTATACTGCATGGGGTAAATCAATGATGCATTGATCTGGTAAAATTGGGCACAGCCATAGGCCTACAGTACATGGGGCGTGTTTATGCTTCACTTTTTCTGGCCAGAATCAGGCATCTGTTACGCGTTTAGTTTAAAACACGGTTGCGTCCATGCTCACTTTTGTAGAATCACCAAAAAACGGCGATCACGATCGCCGATCGTAAACTCACAAAAAGATGCGTTTACAATTTGTAAACGCGTTTAAATGGGGTCAACGCACTGACCTCTAGTGGGTCTACGTAGCATGCACAGTGAAGGTTTGCGAATCCAGCTGGAAGACCAATTAAGGCCACCCAAGGAGAATTGCCTGGAGGAGCCAGAGAAATGAGCATAAACAGTACACCGTGGAACTGCGATTACGATGAGCGTTTACGATGAGCGTTACAAATCGCTCATTCTGCCTTCAAAATTTAAGCTTAAACGCACCCATGGTTACAAGTGCATAGAATGCAGCTGAAGTTCCAGTAATTAAAGCCCCACTGTACTACTTGTAGCTACTTGCTCCCTCTATAAATAGAAAACAATGCCTGAGCGGTGCCCGTTGGTCCCCCATGGTCCTCTTTTTCCTATGTTAATTGAGAGTCGAGTTGATGAGATAGCCACCTGTCAGTGACCTGGCTGGGTGGTCTAATCCTTCCTGGCTAAACTAGTACAGACAGGCTTTATTTTTATTTTTTTTCAGTCATTTGCATTGGTTCCTGTTATTTTGTTTTTTTAATAATGTCTTATGTACATGAAATTCATGAAAATCAGGATACAAGTAATATCTTGTCAAAGGACTTCAGACATAAGGCTTTGAGTCAAAATTAAATTCCACTGCATTGCTGTAAAAATGTAAAATGTATGTAAACGCTCATTCAGATATCACCGAGTAAACCGCTGTGTAAATGTATGGCAAATGCGTACAACAAAGGAACTTTCGCTTTAAAATTCACTGAGCTCTGTCTTATAAGATACAGAAATGTGAAGTGGTATACAAAACTGTACACATGTTATCTTAAAGGTAAAGACCAGTATTGGCAACGCCCCAATTTCAAAAAATGAAATGGAAGCTCTCATTACCAATCATGTGAAAGAATATGTTTTGACTAATACATGATGATAAAAAATTTGCCGGGAAACCGCCTACTAATTCATATATTTGGTAAATTTATTTCTCTCATGGTCTGGTGAGAGAGATAGGGTAGTCCCATATACATCTTTCTGTGTATAGTGCTTGTAACTTTACGAAGAATGAGCCAAATTTCTTATCATTTTGATGATTCCAGAACCTTGCAGATGCTAGATGCTAGATGATCGACCTTTTCTGATCGATTCCACAACATTTCTTTCACAATCAGCCAAAAAAATACACGGGGGCGGAGGGCGGATTCGCCCCGGAAAGACCATAAACAGCCCCCGAAATAGGCTCAAAATCCGATTTCGGGGGCGACATCAAAAAGTGAAATGATCTCAAATCGCCCCCGTAACGATTACGAGCGGTCGCGCGCTCTCTTCTAGCTTCGTATTCATTGCGTGTATTTCTTGGTCCGCGCGCTGAATCTCCGTGTAAAATTGTATACACAAAAATCGGTCGTAAAAAAACTCGAACCATATTCCATACCTTACCTGGCTTACCATGTCGCACGCAAGTACGCCAAAACACGTACATTTTCGCAGTTGCGAGATCGAGACGGAGCGTAGGGGTCGAGTTTTTGGCGGTCGATTTTGTTTTGGTAGAAGCTGAATCTAGACCATGAACCACTAAATGATCGCGAAACTGCAATCAATTTCCATCACGAATTCACGATTGCCGCAATTTTATAAAGTTTCCATAAATAGAGGTATGAAATTAAGCCTATTTTGTGATATTCTCGCCATGTTTACGTAATTTTGATAATCATTTCTTCAAAGTAAAGAAAATCAGACAAAATCACCGTGACTGACACGCATACAATACAGTGCATTGCCGCTGTGCAGTGTGTGTGAGTGAAGCTGAGCTAAAGCCCCAACACCGGCAGCGCAGGCGTCCGGCAGCGCAGGCGTCCGACGCCTGCGGCGCCGGTGTTGAAGTTATGCTGCAGTGTGTGTGTGAGTTGGGCTGAGCTCGAGTCGAAGAGATTTGACACTTTGAAATTGTTATCTGTTGGTTTGCATCATTATTGCCGCGATTTCAATATAGTTTCGTGAATATATTTACGAAACCTGAGCTTAGAATTAGTAAAAGTATTACTAATTTCTACGTTTTTAAACGACTGTCTGATTTTCTTGTGAAAATTTTACTTTGAAAAATGATTATCGAAATTCATGGCCAGAAATAGTCACAATCTAGGGTCTATTATGTTACAGTTCTTGCATCAAATCAATACATGAAAACTTAGTTATTGAACTAGAAAAAGGGGTTTCTTTTTTAATAGGCAATTATGAAGCAGGAAGCCCGAAACCTTAGCCTACTAAACAAATCTCAACAAACTGTAGGCCTATCCTTTTATGAATTAATGAAAAAGTAGCCCCAGAAAAAAGAGCCCCCGAAATGGAAAAAAGAGCCCCCGAAATTTGAAAAAGTAGCCCCCGAAAATTTCCCGAAAATTTGAAATGGAGCCCCCGAAATGAAAAACTTAATTTTTTGCCTGTTCACAATGCAATCGCATGACCATTACTGGTCTTTACCTTTAAAGGTACTACATGTATGTCCCATTTGCAGGCCAAAAAAATAAAAAAGTTAAATTCCAACTGCATTTGAAAGATAATACTAATTTAGAACTTCCCTAAAAAAGGTGGGGCTTGAAAATGGTGGGAAAATAACGACTATTAGTTGTCAAATTGACTTTAGGGCTATAGAGCCCAAAAGTAATAGTCTTGATTTTCAGACAATTGTACAGAATGGTCATACGTTTTATGCTGCGCAAAGATTCAATCAGTTTAATCTTGGCCATCACAAGAAGTGGGTTATTGATGTAGACAAATGCTCATGTACCCTTTACAACTCTTTTCATGTATGTTATTACCAAAGAAGAAAAAAAGCCAGTCAGTCACTCAATAGTGTCTGACAGTGAAGTCTAGCAAGTAAACGGGTTTCCTTGCATAATTTGAATATGAGGACACTGCTAATGTTTAAATTTCACAGATAGGACATACATGACATATTCATAATTCCTGCAAAGTTCTACAGAATTTGAGGTTGGCTGCAAAAGGGACATAGTACCTTTAACAACAAGGGAAACGCTCTCACGGTCTCGCCTGCATAACGCAATTCAATATGATAAACCAGAACGTCAATGACGTAGCGCTCATCCGCATCTCGCAACAACAAATATCGTAAATTTTAATGTGGTACACTTTTGAACTGGTCAAAAAATAAAAATGTGATGCCCTGGAAGGGACATAATTTCATTTCATTTGCATAAAGTACCATAAATAATCAATGGAGCAAAATCTCACAATTCTGTGTAGAAGTTTAGTATTCCAAATTTAGCTCTACCAGATAAGGCAAACCAAATCAAAATCAGTCAAGAAATGAGGGAAAAGAAGCAATTTTTGTTATTTTTGGAATAAATTTGCATAAATTACCATAATTAATTAATGGAGAACAATTTCAAAATTCTGTGAATAAATTAGTGTACCAAAGTTAGCTCTACGATATAAAGCAAACCAAATCAAAATCGGTCGAGAAATGAAGGAGAAGAAGCCTTTTTTGTGATTTCGAATAAATTTGCATAAATTAGCATAGATAATGAATTTCACGATTCTGTGTATTTTAAATCCCCCTCCTAGCCCTATCATATGAAACAATCAGAATCAAAATCGGTTGAAAAATAATGAAGAAGAAGCACTTTGAAAATCTTGATGTTGATGCCACAAAAAAGTCTGAGTTTGTTGACCTTAAATGACCTTTGACCTTAACTTAGTGACCTGAAATTCTACTCACATGATTGGGGAGACTTGACAACCCTATAGTCCAAGTTTCATTGACTAAGAACTTATACTTTCAAAATTATATCAAAAATTCAAAAACTTAACCTTAGGTTAAGTTTTCGATAATGATGCTACAACATAGTCCAAGTCTGTTGACCTGAAATGACCTTTGACCTTGACTTTGTGATCTGAAATTCTACTCACATGATTGGGGATACTTGATTACCCTATAGTCCAAGTTTCATTGACTAAGAACTTATACTTTCAAAATTATTTCAAAAATTCAAAAACTTAACCTTAGGTTAAGTTTTTGATGTTGACGCCGCCGCCGTCGCCGTCGCCATCACCGGAAAAGCGGCGCCTATGTCTCGCTTTTTGCTACGCAGGCGAGACAAAAATCGTCACTGATTACTGCAGCATAGCTGACCATGCAAGGCTATTAAACCTCCTAAATGTCCTAACACATAAGATTTCTAATTCTACACACATGTATGTTCTTTAAATATTTCACATATATGTACCTGTACAGCAGGGGTCTTGTTAATTATTTTTGAAGGAGGTATTTTGAATTTTATAGGAGGTACCATCACTGCGAGGGAGCGAAGCGACCGAGGGGGGGAGGGTGTGGGAGGGGGGTGTCCCCCCTCCCACGGTAGGGACCTTTTGGGATTTTCCACTTGAAATCGTGCAATCTGGTGCATACCTAAGAAGAAAATTTGTAGTTATCTTTCCTACCTTGTATTACACATATATTGTAATAAACACACATATTGTTCATGTTTAATATTACATGAACAATCATAACTCATAAGAAAAGTTATTAAGTTGATAATTATTTATCACTTTGTACCATTACTTTGTAATTTTTAATTAAACTGAGATGATGCACCATACTCAATCTTTCTACATCATGATTTGTTGAATACATGTACAGTATTTAAATAATGGGCAGCAGAGGCTAGATTTTGATTTTTTTTTACTTGTGACTTTTATTTGGCTCCCCATATGAATTCTCATTTAATTATTTTTTTTTTACATGAAATTATTGAATACATTTAAGAATTTACTTCAGTTCCTGTTCATTTTATAATGTTATATCACTGTTTTCCTGACAAAGTGAAGACACTTTATTCAACTGCGATCAGAAGTTAGTTTTGAATATTCGCGGAGCGCGAGCCTGCATATATCATGCGAGCTAGCTGCGGGGGTCCGCCGGGGACGGCCGTGGCCGGCCTAAACTCAGCCGAGTTCAAAACTCTGTTGCCGATTTGCGCATCTCAGAATCTAAAGTACGTTGTCTCTAGACATTGCACGCACGTGTATAGGCCCCGGTTTCCGTGATCTTCAAATATCAAATCGGCAACGGATAGTTTGGTTACAGCGAGCTAGCTTCAGTTTTGTTATGATCAGTGTGTATTCTCGCGTGCACATCGGGATCGCATTGGGGTAGGGACGGGCGGGCTTGGCCGCCGCGCTGTGGGGGGAGTACTGCGATGTAACGTTAGATAGATAGGTCTAGGTAAGTACGGACGACGTCGCGTTCGTGATCGTAAGGGATTTCGTCGACTGCGGCCGTGTACGTGCGGCACTAATTATATCTTGGACGAAATTAAGGAAATTTTGGATTAGCATTGATTTAGATCTACTTTCTGTGATTTTTGCAAGGTTTATTATAGGAATTATAGCCGGTAAGAAACGAGTGAATAGGCGGCAAGTTTTACCGGTTACCGGCTTTAAACGACAGCCCTGTGTACAGTACATACATGTAGAGTATATTTCATACTTGTCCAACCCCCACTTGAAATAAATTCTTCACTGAGCACTTAAAAAAGGAATGAGCTGATGCATAGTTCCACACTCATCACTTGTGCACTCTGCTCCATTAATTCCCAAACCAAACAACATTTGCCACAAAATGAGGATCCTGTTCGCTGCCATTAAGTAGATTACATGGTTCTTAAAACGCCTACAAATATAATTATTTACGTTCAACTGTGCATTAAATGTGTCTCCTTTTTTCTTTTTTTATTCCACAGAAAAGCAATTAATGTAAGAGGAGTGCCACTGGTAACCTTATAACGTTTAGAGGAAGAGTAGAGTTTAATACTACTAGTACCTTTCCAAATTCTCTCTCTCTCTCTTCCTTCAGTGTATTAAATGCTAGATTGTAATGGTGTATCAAGTCTATGGCCTAATGTACATTTACAATGTACATGCACATCATACAAGTATAGAGGTGTACATTGTGTGAGCTGTAATGCCTTTGCCCCCCTCCCCCACTCCCAACCAAAATAAACACACACACACACACATCCTTGTCCAACACATTCCCTCAACCCCCACTTCTGTTTTAATTGTTTGTGTTTCTTTGTGTTTCTTTGCATTTTTGCACGCCTCTCATGATTAAGAAGTGGAATATGAAACTAATTAATCCTCTACAGTCACTGTACATTAATTCCCTACTCATTCACTACCATGTACAGCAACTCCAGATGATCTACATGTAACTTACATGTACCTGTACATGTACACTGAGTGAAAGTGCTATTCTACATGTACACCTGTAAATGACATTTATTGTAAACGCTGTTATTTGCGCGTGATTAATCTTTCGCGCTGAGCGACCCCAAAACATACTTTACTCCACTGTTTTCATTCCTATCGGTGCACAAAATGTGATGATTTGACTTGACATGCAAAAGAAACCATATTTTCGCAAGTTCTAAAATTTGTGCTTGCCGATCTTTGCGCGAAATCCGCGAAAATGAATGTACATTGTGAAAAAGGGAAGATGTCTGAAGCAAAGGTGGATAACGTATAGTAATGTCAACTTTATATATGAAGCACAGATATAAATCCATTCTAAAAGACTGCTCAAGGCGCTCTGTACAATATCAATATAATTATATACCGGTAGTATTAAAACTACAACAGAAACAAATGGTGCTTAAGTTTCTTTTTGAATATTTCAATTGATGATTTGTGATGGTAAAATGTTCCATAATTTATGTGCAATGTTAGCAAAAGCCCTGTTATGTTTTTACAGTACATGTATACTGTAGGACATGTAAAGTCCATGGATGCTTTTAATCCACACCCAACGTCATCATCTATATTAAGAGAGCCAAGAAAATTTATAATGAGCTTGTGGGAGACAAGCCCAACTGATATTGAAAAATAATGCCACAGGGAACCACAGCGTCAGAGCTAAGTAACTTTTTTTTCTCGGCTCAAGTGCATTTTTTATCGCTATCCAAGTTCCTGTATTCTATTGTACATGTTTGGTGTACCGGTATTGACTGCATCATATTATACATCGATGTGGACAATAATAATAACAATCGTGGGTTGTTGTATAGCGCTCGTGTCTGTCGCTATTCACACTCCTGGTGCTTCACTACTGTGCACATATTCATACCAGCAAAAGCAGCGCATCACCAATATCACCATAATGTGAATATAAAGATATGTGTAATAATATGCAGTTGTTGCAAATCTCAAGAGAAATTTGTGAAATTCTAGGAAATATACAATGTACGTGATTTAATTGAGGATAAATGTACATGTACATGTATACACATATGTAAAGTACATTTCACAACATTTGATAAACGTACATGTAGCTGAACTGAAAGAATCACTAGTATAACCGAACGATACAGCTTAGCACTTTTGTTTCCTTTTAAATATTTTGGTCAATAGTCATCAACAATGTGTGGGTACATGTTTGTTTGTTTGTTATACCCGACTGCATGCTAAGAAAGTATGTCCATGTAGAACAACTACTTAATCTTAACTCCCGCAGCTGCATGCATACAATTTTTAGTGTCAGTGGTGAACATTTCGGGTACCTGCATGGTCCCCGCCCGAAATTTTCAAGTCAAACCCGGGTTCGGCAAAACCCGTTATGACTCAGGCCTACCATTTTTATGATTGTAGGCCAGCGACTAGGCTTACATGTACCTTGAGTTTGCAGTCAAACTATTAATACATTAATATACAAATGTAGGCCTACACAATATACATTAATATAAGTATACATAAATAAATATTTCATATTTCTTATCTTATTTGTATGCTTGGTACATGTTTATCGTATGATATTTTTGTGCATGATTTTCTATTTTATTTACTTTTGTAAACATTTTATTCATTGTATTTGTTATTGTTCGAATTTTTGTACTTTGAATTTGAATCTTTTTTAACGCAGAAATAAAATCAATCAATCAAACAAACAAACATGTTGGAATACATGTACAGTGTATGTACAATGTACCAACATTTTAACCCTGGTGTGAACATGCCTACCCGAGCCTCCAGATATATCTCAGACGTCAGTCACTTCCCCATCAACATTGGATTGCGCCAGTCAGTGCCCTCAAATCTTCCGATTCGCTTATTATTCTATTTCCTCCTCCATTTATTTCTCTTCCCCCATAAATGCCACCACAGTAAAGGGCAAAGGTAGAATTGACAACCTGTAGCATTACGACTGTGTTTAGTATTGATGGAAATTTGCTCAGTGGACTGGCAAACAACCTTACAATTGAAGTCAACTATTGCACACAAGTTATGAGAAAACAAATTTTTTCTATGGCATGTCACAGAAAAATGCATACATGTACTGTACATGTACATAAACACCGTGTATTGTATTTTTCAGGATGCTTTTTGTATGGTGCACTAGAATCTATCTTTTTTTTTCCTTCTTCGTACTGTAGGCCTAAATGTGTATGTAATGTACATGTATTTCCTTGCAGACGCTGTCTTATGAAATTAATATACATACTGTAATTAACGTTGTATTAACCGCACTTTTTTTACCGCCGGTAAACATCAAAAGTCGGGGGTAAACGATACATAAGTGTAACAAATTCGGCCAAATTTTACAATATAAATAATATAATAAATATATTTTATAGTATTGTAATTTATTTATCCTGGAAAATCATGAGAATTTTTGTTAACCTCTTAAAAATAAACAATTATAACAAGTTAACAACAGTAATGAAAGAGCCTGAATTGTAGATCCAATATTGCAGCTAGCATGAGTCTCAATTTTACATAACAACACCGGACAAAATATTGACAAAATAATCATTTAATGTCAAATAAAAATCAAGATTTATGTACACTTGCAAATAAAACACTATTAAGGACAGGAAAATGAATGTAAGTACAACTTTTCATTACGTTTTCATCTGAACTTAGTGCCCAACGAAAACAGTGCCCAGCGCCTGCCCAATCCCAACCACTATTCTTACTATCAAACTTTGGCAAAAGTGATTAATTTTTGTTGAACCAAAAACAGTCCTGTTTTAACTAGCGTTCAAATGGAATTGAAATATATGTGATTTAACAACACTTTTTTTTGAGGGCGAAAAAGAAGGGTGCGGTTAATACACGAGGGCGGTTTATACAACGTTAATTACGGTATGTACATATACATGTACGTGGACACGACACATGGATTGGAGTTCCGTTGAGAATAGCAAACTTTGTCAAACTAGTGTTTTGAACTTTGTGTCATACTCATTAACCTTTATTTTGTCTCGTTTTGAAACCAAAACCTAAATTTCCAATCACTCTTTTTACGGTCCAGAACAGAGGGAGGCAACTTAGTTTACATTTCAGGTCATTGTACATGTTTCTGCATGTAAGTACACATACATGTAGGTCTACATGGAGCCAGATAAACAATTTCACTGTACATGTATACTGTAGGCTTACATTAAAGATGTTCCTTTTGCAGACCTAAAAACTTGAAGTTCCATGAATCCAGTGCTACATATATGAAGAGGTCTATTATTAGGAACCTCCCACCAAAAGAAAAAAAAAATGAAACTGGCTTTCAACTAATAAATTTTGAATGTTTAATTCCAGATATTCATTTCATAGACTCAAACAAAATGTGTACTTCATTCAAAAGAGTATTTATAAACAAGACTTTCACTCATAATTTAAGCAAATTTAGAGGCGCTATAGATTGCTCTTTCAAATAAAAATAAGAAACTATTTAATCATGTTTGGAATGAAAATGAAATAATGTATGCATCTTCTATATGACTGCACTTGACCTGACAGTTTCTCCATCCTCCCCCCCCCCCCCCCCCCCCTCACTTCTGGGCAGCTGATATTGATCTTGCCAATGACCTCTTTATTATAATCCCAGTGAGCTGCATTATTTACAGTGTACATGATACAGATTCTGACTAGTCTGAGGCCCAAACCCTTATCAATCGTAATGCGTAAAAGAGTGTCTGAACTACAAGACTATGCAGACCGCGCCCCACACTGTACCTCATAGGGTCTGTACTATAGCTGCTCCAGACAGCCAGAGCCTAAGCAAAGTTAGGCTCACCTCAAGACTCTAATTATATGGCATACATGTCTAAGTATCAAATTAGAGTCTGTGACCTGCAGACTATTTCCTGGCCAAGTCACATGACCCCATTAGGACAGTCTCCCCATCTATGAAGATCCTGGTTTGTTTACATTGGATCAGTGAAGTATAGTATAGTCTCCAGGCACAGACTCTTATTTGGTACAATTACACGCATTCCAAAAAGTCTTGAGCATAGCCTAACTCTGTCAGTTTCTAGCTGTCAAAATCAGCTGTAGCATTCCTATGGAGTGCAGTTGACCATGCAGTGTACATATACATGTACATGTACATGTAGTCTGACATTTCAGACATTTCAGGCAAAAGGGTTTATATCAGCAACTACATGTTCACATGTATTAATGTGCTATATAAATGTGGAATATTATTATTTACTGTACATGAGCTGTACATGTACCGGTATGTACTGTATGTACAGTGGAGGTGTTGAGGCGTTGTGGTCTAGTGGATAAGTCTTTTGACAGTAAACCACGATCATTGGGGTACAAATCCCTTCCACAACACTAACATCCAAACGTCCTATGGCAAGACGTTAATCTAGATTTGCCAAGCTCCGTCCAGGTTCGATAATTGTAGCGAGATGGCAGCCATGCTAAAGCCAGGGTAATAATCCAGCGCTATCCAAGTGCCCACTATTACTACTATAATTATCATTATCGTTCGTTCGTGTCTCTTTAGATCAAGATTAATGTATCTTGATCTTCGGAGTAGTTGCTACAACCGGCCATGTCAGACACGTTGCCCCGGGGTGCGAGATAGGACTCTTGTAACGTGCCCCCATTTAACACAATTATACAATAACAATTAACATTACATTTAATTAAAAGAATGAAAGGATTAAAATTACTCTCATGTTACGGGAAAAAATATTATATATATATATATATTATGGATCAATTGATTTGGTCGATCCAGTTCGATGGCACAAACACGGCACTACTGGACAGAGATCATAATAATTACAGAGCTTTTGTTGCCCTGTTCGCCAACAGTTTGAGAATATGGAATCCCGCGGCACATTACTCACAAGAGTTCTAACAAGCCAAGCTTATACAGAGCCTTATTATTATAATACAGGTAACTACGATTCTATGTCATAAAATACAGATAGGAATGTGGATTCTAAATACTTACTCATCTTTGAACGGGGTCGAAGGTGAACGAACAGGTTTCCTTCATTCCGTGTCCTTCAGTCCGCAGTACGCATACGTGATTCTGTTTACTTCAGTCCGCAGTACGCATACGTGATTCCCAATTGTTAATCATGAATATATCGAGTAACATATGAAGAGCTGGTAGTCACAAGTGTGTCTATATAAGCAACAATCCATTGGGTACGTACATGTATATCTGCACAAAGAAGGAAGTTTGAGGGGGAAAAAAGGGGTAAAAAATGCATTGTAAATGTGAAATCTTGCGGTTAAAATAAATATATACACCCTGTACAAACCTGTACATGTACAGTATTGCTCGAAATAAAGTAGACACCGTACCGCCGTGTACCGCGCGTGAGCAAATTACCACGGTAATTTATTGAGTACCGCCACTCAACTGGTTAACGCGGTACTCCCACCTACAATAATGTCACGCGGTAATGTACCACCGTCGAGAGTCTGCAGTCTCGTAGAACACGAGATTCTTGTATGTTTAGTCCTATCCTCAAAACATAAATAAAAATGTGTGTGTTAATGTGAGAGAGACATGTATGGGGATTTATATTTTTTGATCTGTAATGAATGGAAATTGCCGATTGACTGACTTGATTTCACAAGTTCGCACGTAATGCACATGATGGTTGTTCACCAGACTAGAAAGGGAAAGGTAGCGCGTACATCTACGTAGGCTTAGCCAACCAGGTATTGTTTGTAATTAGCAGAAAAAAATGTTCTTTGATAATGAGAAATAACGAGTTTGGGTACGATTTCACAATACCATCATTATTTCAGAATAATTGTTGACTATTTGAATAACGAAGAGCCTTTAATTCAAGAGGTAAAAGCAGCCACAAATACATTGAACATTATAATGGTCTGATAAACTTAAACTACCCCAGCGTGTAACCTAGTAACCAAAGACAATGAAACAAAGGAATGTCAATTCATTCATCGATACGCGAGCGCGAGGCACGCTAGTTTGATAATTACATAGGACACGAGTTGTTTATAAAATATTCCCATACCGCTTTGCTCATTCTCGTTTGAAAATACAAACGACCCAACTAAGCATAAACAAGCAGCTTCATTTTTTTTAAGCTACAGATTTATAAATTAATGCATACTTACCTGATTCTATGACGTGATCACACTTTTAGAATATCCAGTTTTAACTATAAATCCGAAAATCAGATGAAAGTTATCCGAAAGATAAATTCCCTTACACACGTTGTTTGAACCATCGATGGTATAAAAGCTAAAAGTCTAGTTTCGGACACAAGAATTCCATTTTTAAAACCTCTACAACAACGATTCGTACAATGTCGTTCTATCTCTAAATGGTGATTTTCAGATGACAAGTTAGCTCTTCTCATTGGCTAAATAATAATTTGCAAGTTTATTTTTTTAAGCAAATATTTGCTTGTTTTCAGTTGTCATTTATGGTATGACGTCTGAATTGGCAGACTATACAAGCCCTTTCAGTTCCAGCTGGCTGGGGCGTGTCATATTTCTTAGATAAGAACTGTCAAAACATGTCTGGGAAATGTAATCACGTGGAGGAGGGAGAGAGAGAGAGGGAGAGGGCAGAGAGGGAAGTAGAAAGACGGGGTTACAGAGGTGTGGAGGACAGTGACCTCATGTCATTTACTTGTTAATCAATCAATGTCTGATGGGACTTGTAAACATCCATGAAGGGTGATGTCTTCAGATGACCAATCAAAGAATAAAGGATAAAAGGGAAGGGAAATACATGTAGATATTAAAGATTAAATGATATCAGAGATAGGAAATATAATTATGGAACGAAGAGACTGGAAAGGAATAAAGTATACGAGGAAATAGATGGAAAAAATCAGAAACTGGATAAGAATAAAGGATTCGTGGGAGAGGAAATCTATGTGCGAGGAAGAGGAGACTTGATATAAATAAAAGGGTTATAGGACGAACACCCCCGGCCAAGGCAATTATCCCCTCCCCCTCGGAAAATTACCCCCTTTGATTTTCACCCCCCCCCCCCGAAAAAAATGCAAATTATCATCAGGGTGGACTTCCCCTTCAATGGAGGGGGGGGGAAGTAATTTTCTGGGGGGGGGGGGGCGTATATTTGTCCTTGGGGCATATTCGTCCTAGGGGAGCTAATTCTCCTCCGTGGATATTCGTTCCCGGGGGGGGGGTGGGGGGTATTTGTCCTCGGGTGTTATAGCCCACGGGGTTATCGTTCTTGGTGGGGGGGGGGGGGGGGGAGGAGGGGGGTTGTCCGAAGGTTCGTATTTCCGAAAAATGCAATAGGGTTCATAATTCCGAAACTGGAAAAAGGTACCAAAAAAGAAACGAACATTAAAATGAATTCAGGAGGCCGAGACGGCCCATCTCCCCCCCCCCCCATAAGACTTACTCTCTAAAAAAAAAAAAAAATTCACTCTATTTTCACTTTCTTGGGAGTGACGTCCGTGATCACTTGTTTAGGAGTGAATATCGATTGATTTTAGAGTGCTCTCTACGAAGAAAAGATTGAATGTTCACTCTATTTTCACTACATTTTCATTCTCCAGAGTAGTGACGTCCGTGATCACTCGATTTTTTTTTTAGAGAGTAAGAGATCCTTAATAACTGTGGAGAGAGAGATAGACGGGGAGAAATAGTAGAAGACAACAAAAGATAATAGAAAAGTAAAAAGGACAGATAAAAATGGAAAGGAAGGAATGAAGGAAGAGAGGAATATTAGAAAAGGAGGGATAAGAGCGCAATCGGTGATATAGAGTGAAAGATAGAAGGGGGTATCATTATTGATTGATTAATAAGGTGGTAATTGGAGGTCCGAGGCCATCTCACCGATTTCGTTTTATTTTCTGATTCATTTATTTATTGGTTGTTCGTTTGTTGCTATTTATTTGGTATTTGTTATTGGCTCTCTCTCCGCCCTTTTTCTTGTATTCATGGTATTGACCGTCTCCCGTTATCATAGGAACAAAATGTACATCATATTAACCCCCCCCCCCCCACCCCTCCCGCTGGCTCCACAATGCTAGTGTTTACAAATAAACTTGATTAATTTTAAAACAAACAAAACGAAACAGGTCAATACATTTCACGAGATGTAAACAAAATAGTTACAATAGAGGATCTCCTTCTCCCCCCTTTCTTTTCTTCTTCTTCTCTTTTTTATTTCCCTTTCCCTAATTCTCCTTCTCTCATTCTCCTTCTCTCTTTCTCTTTTAGTTTGGCGGGGAGGGGGAGGGGGCCAAGCACGCTCCTTGCCCTTGATCCGCGCCTGTATTTCAGGCTTTTCTTGAGCGTTTTTAAATAAACCACGTCCGCCTTCTAATGTCAGCTAGTGCTTTGAATCTTACCTCAACATAGAAAATGGATAATTTTGTTAATATTTTCTCTTCATGTGTAGCCTGTTAACCCAGGCAATACCTCATTTGCACTCAACCACTAGAAATAGAAGACGATAGAAGTAAAGCAACATAACATATGGAAAGATAGAATTATCTGGCGGCCGCCAAATAATCTAGCTATATTTCCTTACGTTGTGATGCAGATAGAAAGAGAAATAAAACAAAGAATAACATGAGAGATATAAAGGTAAGATAAAAAGATAAAAACAAAGAATAATAACAGGAAAGAACAGAAGATAGAAAGGAAAACAAAGAATTTCAAAATGAAAATAGAAAGAGGAAATGATACGAGTATAAAAGCAAAGAGTAACATACGGAAAATAGAAAGAGAAGAAGGTGGAAGGATAAAAACAAAGAATAACATAAGGAAAGGTAGAAAGTGAAGAAGATAGAAGGAAAATAACATAATCATGATAAGGAAAGATAGAATTATCTGGCGGCCGCCAGACAATTATGACTTGAGTATATGTAAATTGTATTGGAATGGGAACAATACAGTTCATCTGAAGAGTTTTAAGAGAGAGAGAGAGAGAACCCCTTACACATCAAAATGTGAGCTGAGCCTGAAAGAAACCGGACTACAAGAAATCTTTTATGAACAAATTCTAAAGGTCCCCTAATTTCCAAGAGCCCGATGACGAGGGCGCTGGTCGGGAGATTAGAGAAACAATACACCTTTTATGAACCAATTCTAAAGGTCCCCTTAATGGTATTTACTATTTGGAAATTATTTAACGGATTAAATACTGATCGCATATAGTGCCTGATAGAATCTTGGGTTTGGGCACATTTTCTGATGCAAGGTTCACGTCAATTATAGGACAGGAAGCAATGTGTTTGGACGTATCGTATGTTTATCATGACGCCGAGAAAATATCGATTTGGAAATTGAGAGAGAGAAAAGTTCATGTACATCGTTAATTTATCCTTTGTGTTACGATGTAAATCCTACTATCATCGTTTGCCATTATGGCTTATTTCGGATATGAGAGATGGTGAAAAGAGTAGAAGAAAGATTGAGAAAGAATGAGAAAGAATGAAGAAAACATTTTGCATGAAAAAGCGGGTGAAAATGGATGATCAAAATTAGAGGAAGAAAGAGGATGCAAGAGAGAGATGGAGGCTGTTGAAAGATCGGTGGACTAAATGATATACATGTATGTTTAGGTAGAATGAGAGAGGATATATGAGAGATGGTGAAAATAGTAAAGCACGTAGTGGCGGATCCAGGGTTTTCCAATTGAGGTGGGGGGGGGGGGTAGTGTGAGCACTACAACTATAATCATGTTTTAACTCAACAGCCCCCCCCCCCCCCTCTTGAGCAAAAAAAGTAACTTTGTGGTTACCATCTTATTTAAAATCTTTTTTGGGCAAGGGTGGGGGCCCGTCGGTGTTATTTGCCAGGGAGGAAGGGGCACGGCCCCGTTTCCCCCCTCCCCTCCCCCCACCCCTCCCCCACCCCTCTATTGGAAAATCCTGAATCCGCCAATGCTTCCTCAATTTTGTTAATTTCCAATCTACATGTAAATGGTCCGTACGCTCTAATAATTGAACAATAATGTTCTCATGCCACGTGGCATTACTGTGTATCATTATCCAGTCACAACAACGGCTTGCAAAATAATGACATATTTATTACATTCCCGCCATGTCCGGAGTCGGCGCTCTCAGAACAAAGGTGCGTAACAATACGCGGTGTTTTAGAACTTTGGTGTTGATTGACATGACACCTCATTTAAGATAAGCAATCGGCCTATACAGTGCCTACCAGAAGAAGAAAAAAACGAAACCAAGAATTGTCGATGTTTTATCATAACTTAATCACAATTATAAGAGGAGAATGGGTATGAATAAAGCAGGGACATGCTAAAGGATACTATAGAGAGGGGAAAAAGATAGAGAGAAGAAGAGACTGGATAGGAATAAAGGATACTAAAGAGAAGGAAATAAATGGAGAGAAGAAGAGACTGGGTGAGAATAAAGGATACTATTGAGAGGAAATACATGGAGAGAAGAAGAGACTGGGTAGGAATAAAGGATACTAAAGAGAAGGAAATAAATGGAGAGAAGAAGAGACTGGGTGAGAATAAAGGATACTATTGAGAGGAAATACATGGAGAGAAGAAGAGACTGGGTAGGAATAAAGGATACTAAAGAGAAGGAAATAAATGGAGAGAAGAAGAGACTGGATAGGAATAAAGGATACTAAAGAGAAGGAAATAAATGGAGAGAAGAAGAGACTGGGTGAGAATAAAGGATACTATTGAGAGGAAATACATGGAGAGAAGAAGAGACTGGGTAGGAATAAAGGATACTAAAGAGAAGGAAATAAATGGAGAGAAGAAGAGACTGGGTGAGAATAAAGGATACTATTGAGAGGAAATACATGGAGAGAAGAAGAGACTGGGTAGGAATAAAGGATACTAAAGAGAAGGAAATAAATGGAGAGAAGAAGAGACTGGGTGAGAATAAAGGATACTATTGAGAGGAAATACATGGAGAGAAGAAGAGACTGGGTAGGAATAAAGGATACTAGAGAGAAGGAAATAGATCGAGATGAGAAGAGACTGGGTAGGAATAAATGATACTAGAGAGATGAAATAGATCGGGATGAGAAGAATATGGGTAGGAATAAATGATAATAGAGAGAGGAAATAGATGGGGAGAAGAGGAGACTCGTTAGGAATAAAATATACTAGAGAGAGGGAATAGATGGGGAGAAGAGGAGACTCGTTAAGAGTAAAGGATAATAGAGAGAGGAAATAGATGGGGAGAAGAGGAGACTCGTTAAGAATACAGGATACTAGAGAACATTGACGTTATTTTGATGCTTCTACTTCTTTCTCTTGTTTCTCACACCGCAACTATCTTATTTTTAGTATGTTTGAATATTTACACACGTTTGTTCTCATGATTTACCCTTGACATCACTTGAAAATCGATTTTAAAAAACATGATTTCAGCTCTGCACAGCTGTTTTTGTCAGCATGTCCGTACTCATCAATATTCATGAGCGCATAATCACGCACGCTGTTATGTTGGCAAGGCTCCAAGAAGTCAGGTCCTATCGTGGGAACTAAAACTTCCTCCCTGCCTGGGTACGCAGATACCGTACATTGCGTAACAAACACTTTCTCTGTCATCAAGTCACTCAGAAGAGATTGAGATAAGAGTCGAGTTGTTAAATGATATAATTATGTCAAGAAGATAAGCGATACATTTGTTTCTCTGGGGACTTGCTGGTTGAAGGCTGGTGGAATGTGACATGGACCACGCGAGCATAGTAAATCAAGTTAAGGGTGAATTATATCTGCGATCTTTTCTAAGTCTTGCTAATAAAATATATTACTTAATTAATCCCGAATTCTTGGTCTTGCTATTTATATTAGTCAATAAGAACCGAACCAAAGTTCAGGTAAAAAATTGCTGAACTCTACCGAACATGGAGCCTGACTAACAGCACTATTGAGGAAACCAACATTTTGTATTCTTTTATTCTTTTTATTTTAGAGAGGTTTTAAGAAACCCAAACACCCGCCTGGTTTGAATGTAAACATCCCGTGGCTGTCTCTCTCTACCCCTCCCCCTTTCTTTCTCTCTCCCTCCCAATCTCTCTCCACCTCGTCTCCCCTCCCTCGCCTTGTAATATCTTAGTTATACATTTATCTCTTCCTGTCTCTCTCCCGTCCTTTTCACCTTTTCTGAATATCTCACATCATGCTCGTCATTTTCACTGAAATAACAGCAATATTCATATTATTATAATTTCATAACCTCATATTAGATGTGATATAACTGTGAAATAATATTATTCTTTGGCATGCGAAAGAAATTGAATTGGCTTATCGGCAATCTATACAAATCAATATTTTTTTTAAATAAAGAAACATGATTTTCAATGCAAACTCATGGACAGTGCTATCAAGACATGAGAAAGGCCGTTTGAGACCATGAAAGATAGAGCATTTAGGAGTGCGATCATGTTAAGACCTACGGACGGTTATGCTTCTCCAACTACAACATAAGTCACTGAGCTGATCGAGGCGATTGGAGACGCCGCCCGCCCGGCGAGCATAAACTGGTCAGCTAGTTTTTATAAGCCCACGTTTTCGCGCGGCGCGATCACAACCTTGTCAGTCGACAGAAATATAAGGAATGAAAGCATTTCTCCCGGCGTCATTCATCGTTTAAGTGATTAACAATTACGGCAAAGCGACGTGCGAATCCTTTCCGTTTGATACATGGCAAAGGGACTGAAGTACGTGATGGTTCATTACGAGATTTTCTTGAAAATCTCGTGGTACATTTCCGTGTTAATTACCGCGATTTGTGTACCGCGCAGGGAAGAGTTACCGCGGGAGTACCGCGGGACTCAATCTTGGATTGATTCCCGCGAGACCCGGCGGTAATCTGTCTACTTTATTCCGAGCAATACTGTACATGTAGGTCATCTTAGAGATATCGGCAGATATTTGTTTACATCTGTCTGATGCTGGCTCAAGCCATGATGATGCACGAGAGAATTTATTGTCAAAAGAATCCCGGCGATATCGCTATCTCAACAGATGTGCAGCCCGAACAGCTATCTGCATCACGCGATAGGCAAAACGTATGCCTTCGGCATAGCTGCGGCGCTTATGGAGCGCAATAGTGAAACTCCTACTCAGTTGTCTTCATCGTGCGTTCTCCGAATGAATATACAAAAAAAAACACACGCTCTGAATGCATATTGAACGCTGTGCAGTATATAGCGTGTAAGAAGGCTTGCAGCATGGGTAACAATCTCTGGATTCGCTTCGCACATTTGAACTCACATGAGCTACTGAGCATGATATATTCACAATGTCGCCTGCCCATTTGGCTGATTCAAAAAGTGGGGGGAAGGGTAATTCAAACTGTAATCGCATTGATCCATTGGTGCTAACGAAAAAATAAGTGAATATACATGTATTCCTTACATCTGGAACAACTTATCCCTCAGGGCTCAATTCAAGAAAGTTGGAAATCTCGGAGCTACAATAAACAATGTTTAAATCCCTGTTTTGATCGAGATATATTTAGAGTTCCGGTTGAACTCTTTGAAAAGTTTGAATCTCAATTTGGTAATAAAAACATGGACCAATTTTGCATGAGCGTGCAATGTACGTAGACTTCTCTATGGGAAGGATGGGGTGCAGTTGCGCGTGTGTGGTAAGTTGGCGATCGTATTGATGAATTGCTTGGACTACAGTCGCTTACTTAACACACATGCGAGCCCGCACCCCACCGTCGGTACGGTATGCAATTGTATTGTGCAGCAGTTTGCCGTGAATCCCGTGAGAAAGTGTATATTACAAGTCTTTGTTTTGAAGGAAAAATACTTCAAAAACGATAAGGAAATTGACACGAAACAGGTAAGAAACATAACGACTTTTAAATCACGACCATTATTAGAACATTTGATGAAGATTTAGTCGATTTTCTGGTCAAAGTCTGGATAGACTTCTGAACTAGCGCCAAGATATTTGCTAATATTTCATTATTTTTTAACTCCGATTTTTAATTGCCGTGCATCATTAGGAAAAGGAGCTGCATAGCAAACGTTTTGGCCACTGTCCAATATTTGTCGGATGCGGGAAAGGGTGATTTCGGACGCATTCTGGGGTTTGTTTACCTGCCTCTCGACTCTCCGCAAATGTCTAGTATTGGAACCAGTTAAGGCTTGGTGATATCAATCATGATCAATATCTTAAAACCAGTAGGGTAGAGTGCCCAGTATTCGGTCACTTAAGGGGAAATCACTAATATTTTGAATTCTTACCTCTTTTATTTTGCAATCTACCCATCAACAGAACAGAAAAATATTCCTCTAACAGGATTTTATAGTCACTTAAAATAAAGAATGATGATAAGAAAAATATTTCTGAAAGAAGACGGAGCATTTTTCTGCCCAGAATCCGGTCGCGCCGATTATAATTTGGTCACGCGATTTGTGCGTGGAATCTCCGTTGCAAAGGAGCGAAGCATATTTGCACGCTATTTTCACACATTTGTGCGATAAAGCACTGATTGTCAATGCGTTGACCGAATACTGGACGAGCGATACCGCATGGCAAGGGTATCGTATAAATACCTCTTGCACATCGGCAAGTGCGTCATTTGCAAATTCGCTGCGATGGAGCGAACACGGAAGAGCTCCTCTTCACACACACTAAATTCATTGCGACAGCACACTAAGTTGTTTCGCAATTTACTTCTAGATATGAGCGGAGGAAGGATACAAGAGAGAGAGGCTATGCATATTAGCGCATGTGCTTACAGAAGGCGGAAGTGCAGAAAGTGGTGCGACACTGCCCAATTTCGAGCTAAGTTGGAGATCTTTCCGGGGCCCTAGAGATATATATTTGATTTAATTTTGAGAGTTAAGAAAAGTTGTTCAGCTGCCTGATTTGTGCAAGTTTCGCGGCTCATTAATTATTTTTTAAATTGTAAGGCCTAGATCTAGACTAGATCTACAGCTGTTGAAACGGCCGTCTGACCGAATACTGGGCGCGCTACCCTATCACCAAGCCCTTAAGGCTAGACTTCTAGAGTCTAGTTGAGAGCAGGAAAGGCAAAGGGGCAAGTACGAACGCTTTTTACTTTTTAATTTAGGTTTTGTTTACCTCCCTCATCTTGCAGGAAGGAGACATTGACCAGTCCCAATCCCACATTGACAAGAAAGCCAAAGACCAAAGGCAAAGAAAATACACTTATTGATATGTCTGAACAGTAGTCCATGCTTACGCACCACCTAAAGAACCAGACCGTCCCTGGCCCCGCCCGACCCGGGACATTCATGCAAGTCCCCGTCCCTAAACTCCATCCATTCATTCATACTCATGACATTGACCCTGTTGACAGTCACAGTGCACACACACAACACACAGTCACAACTCTCAAAAAGTCACCGTCTACCTCGCAAAATGCCTCGAAATTTGAACTTACCGCCCCTAAAATGCAATATATATCCCCATATCAAGTAAGAAATCCTTGGCTAACGACAGATACATTCAATATCCGGAGAGATACGTTTCTAATCATAAAATGACTCATACCTTTCCAACATCCGCATTCATTGCCGTAATCACACATAAAGTGCACATCAGAGGGTCGCCATTTTGGAAACACCTTCGGCTGTGCAAAAGTCACGTGATCAAAATATTTTGGTAGTTTTCATATGACAGTCGTTTTCGTGGCTGTACATGTAGTAGCTGGCGAAGTTCAAAAACACAAGTGATGGCATAGATAGTTGGAAGCAATCACACCCCCAGGGGCGGAGCTGGGGGGGGGGGGTGGCGGTTTAATCCCCCCCCCCCCTTGGGCGGCCAAGTGAAGGGGGGAAAGGGGGAGGAAAAGAAAGAAGGAAAAAAGGGGGAAAAAGTAAAACAGAAAAAAAAAAGGAAAATCCTGGATCCGCCACTGGGTCAACCCCTCCCCCTTGGCAAAAAGCTAGATCCGCCCCTGACCCCCCCCCCCCCCCACCCTCCCTTCTCACACCAGCCTTACCTCGTATGCCTAAAGAATTTGGGTTGCTTTTGCTATGTCCACTCCAAAAAATAATTTGCTTTCAATGGATGTAGAAAAACAAGAAAAAAAGAGCAAAACAAATTTGAGTAAAATCGGATAATACTGTTAATAAGGAAGTTATAATTTGTTGTCAAAGTATGAAAAGCTATGAAACTTAGAAAAAATCACTACACAAATTACCAAATTAGTTATCAGTTTGTGACGTCATTGCTTTATCTGTTTATTCTATTATTACCCTTTTTATCCCCAAAAAACTGATTTCCCTGTGCCTGTCTCCAGGTTAAATGATTTGTATCATATTGCGTGCATGACATTTCACAAAATCTTTCACGAACTTTAAAGAACCAATACTATTTTCTGAAATATAGCTATTTTTATATAAATAGTTTATCAAAATTCACATTTTTTAAATATTTAACTGAAGAAAAAAATTACTCTTAATTAGTGCATCCACACAAAAACATATTATTATCAATATAATTTGAATGCTTGCGTGAGGAATTAAGATTTTTAGGGGGAATTGGAAATTTACATTATCAATATACAGAAAACAATTAGTGGATAGTGAGGCAATGACGTCACAGACCCATGAGTGAGTTGCCAATTTGTCTTGTGATTTTCAAATTTGTTCATGTCATTAAAACTTCATATCTTTCTTATCGGTTATCTGATTCTGCTTAAATTTGTTTTGATTTTTGATTGATTGATCTGCTTCTATTGAAATTAAGTTATTTTTAGAGTGGACTTGCCCTTTAACGGATTTAAGCATCATCATTATCATCCTGTCCCTCTACCCCCTTCTCTCACTCTCTCTCTCTCTCTCTCTCTCTCTCTCTCTTTCTCTCTCTCTCTCTCTCTCTCTCTCTCTCTCTCTCTCTCACTCTATACCAGCAGGACAAAAATTTTAAAAATATAGATTCATGATTTGAAACACTTCATCAAATACATATTATTATGTAGGCCCCCTATGCAAAAAATAAATTTATTAAACAAGAGATGGCGCTCTTTCAATCAATAAATGTTACATTATTGTAGTTCAGGTGACTCCACAATTTTGAAAGAAATGTTACTGAAAATTTACAAAGATCACCGATCTAAATTGAAATAAGTATGCATGATTTAATTACCCCAGATTTTGAGTTGAAAGTTTATAATAATCTATCAAGAATCTATATTCTAAATTTATTCATTTTATTTGTAGTCTTATATTATGAGGGTGGTTATATATTCGGGATTTCGATTACAAGAAGCCCTACAAAGTCGCAAAATTATATAAAAAAATATACTCGTTATACATGAGTGAACATTACATTTCCCGACTGTGACTCCCGACCTTGAACATTCCACTATAAAACTTCCTTTTCTCTCTTCTCATTCTTCTTCTGACCCCCATTCTTTACCTTCTCTTCCTATTTCTCTTTTTTCTTACATCCATCATCCATTTCTTTTCATTGATTTTGTTTGTATACTTTGCTATACTTGATATTTGCTTTTTTCCTCTTTAAAAAAATATTATTAAACTTCTACCTGATTATCAATGACACTGTGTCAAAATGATTATGAGGAACTGAAACTAGTCATGCGATTGCATTATGAAAGAAACGTTGTGGAATCGATCAGAAAAGGTTGATCATCTAGCATATACATGTAAGCATTGGTGTGTACTGCAAGGTTCTGGAACCATCAAAATTATAAGAAATTTGGCCCAGTCTTGGTAAAGTTACAATCACTGTACACAGAAAGATGTATATGGGACGTACTACCCTACACGTGCGAGACACGTGCGCGATATCTATCAGGTCCAAATAGATATAACAATTTATCAAATATATCAATTAGTAGGCGGTTTCTCGGCAAACTTGTGTATCATCACGTATTAGTCAAAACATATTCTTTCACATAAGAGCTTCCATTTCATTTTTTGAGAGGTGCGCGTTTCCAAAACTGGTCTTTACCTTTAAGTTTGTTTGTTTGTTTGATTGATTTTATTTCTGCGTTCAAAATTATACAAATTCAAAGTCAAAGTACAAAATTTCGAACAATAACAAATACAATGAATACAATGTTTACAAAAGTAATTAAATGAAAAATCATGTACAATTATATAATTCGATAAACATGTACGAAGCATACAATAACATAAGAAATATGAAATATTTTCAATAAATTAGAGAGGTAATTTGGAACGCAGGAGACCACCATCGTAAGCGGTTAGGCTGGAAATGGATGGCGGCCTCGTAAAAGAAAGTTCCTTTATATTGACATGTAATTTCGAAATTATTTAGTTTATGCAATACAACTTTATGCTCTGTAGATATCTTCATTGTTATAATAATAATAATAATAAATGTATAGCGCAGCTTTTATACAAAATATATAGCGGCGCTGGTTCAGAGTTCCTTTTTTAAATACTAAATTCTACAGAATCGAATCTCTCAATTGAACAAAGTATGTTTTTAATTTGGATTTGAAGATATTGAGATATAAAGAGCTTTGTATTTGTATTGGCAAGCTATTCCATACAGTTTGGGGGAGCAATGGCAAAAGCACAGTCCCCGAGAGTTACTCTAGTTTTGCCACGGGGAATCTGGAACAATATATCTCTGGAACTGCGCAGGCTACGACTGTTTGACTGGACTTTGAGTTAAAATTGAAGTAAATAAAACTGAAGGAAAAAAAAGACACCCTTAGGCTGTCTTCTTAATGTAAGGCTCCTTTCTTATACAATCAAATTTTCAGCACATATAACATGATATAAATAAATGTTAGAAAGTCAAATTTCTGATCTTTTCGAAATTTGTGCTATTATGATTACACCGGACTAGATTACTTATGTTCAGCTCTTTGATAATTATGATTCACATCTGCTGTGTTTGTTTTTTGGTTTATAGAAAGGAGTTATAAAATATTAATAAACTATACTAATAATTCTTTAAAAATCGGGGCAACTTTCATCATATTCCACAAAAATTATCACTTATTTCAAAAAGAAAAGATTCTGGATATGACTTCATTCTTTGGAGAGTAATTAATTAGTAGGACTACAATCTGAATCCAAAAAACAAAAAAAAACTGATGTTATACGGCCATCTGCCGAGAAAATGTTCAGTAATTGATTGATTGTTTGATTTTTATTCGACAAGCTTCCAACATACAACAATATACAATAATAACAGATACAAAATAAGTCGGCTTGAACAGGATAACCCACGAAAGCTCGAGAGCTTATTTCCAGTGGGGTCCCTTACAGACATGTATAAAATTAACAACTTAAAATAGTCAGGCGCGGATCTACGGGGGGGGGGGTTTAGGGGGTTTAAACCCCCCCCCCCCCTTGGGCGGCCCCAAAAAAAAAAAAAAAAAAAAAAAAAAAGGGGAAAAAAAGAGAAAAAAAAGAAAAAAAGAAAGAAAAAAGAACGCACGCTGGAGAGAAACCCTTTCAAGTGCAAATATTGTGAGAAGATATTCAACTCATCTGGTAACTTAACCAAACACATGATAACTCTGGATATAACTGTGTATTTAACTGTTACTTGATTTAAAAAGACGTTATCATGCACTGCTTTTTATGGTCTCCATTGTGTTAATAGATGCCAGGAAAACATCACTTACGGGGTTCAAATAAACACCCAAAAAAAAAATCGGCTCGCCGCTTCGCGGCTCGTGGACGATGCTCCGCTCCGCATCGTCATTATTTTATTTAACTGTTACTTGATTTAAAAAGACGTTATCATGCACTGCTTTTTATGGTCTCCATTGTGTTAATAGATGCCAGGAAAACATCACTTACGGGGTTCAAATAAACACCCACAAAAAAATCGGCTCGCCGCTTCGCGGCTCGTGGACGATGCTCCACATCGTCATTATTTTGGTCAAACCCCCCCCCCCTTAGCAAAAAGCTAGATCCGCCCCTGATAGTAATAATTATTTACAGACAGATAAGAAAAATAAAAGAATTACTTATTAAAGATAATAATAATAACAACATTAAACTGATGATAGAAATGATAATAAGTACAAGAAGAAAAGGAAGAAGGAGAAGAATAAAAAGAGGCGGAGGAAGAAGAGGAAAATAATGTTGAATTTGTAGAATTTCCATAACGTACGAAAACATAAGTATATACAAAATGAAAAAGTATGAACCGGCAGAAGAATACAAAATTCAATCATAATTATAACATGTCATTTACTTCTCTTATCTGACTGATACTATAGAACTATAATACTGATTACATTGCGTTACTATTTTTAGGTATTTTTTAGATGTTTAGGTTATCTTCAAAGGGGAAAAGCAAATTTTAGAGCACAATAATTATTGTTGTGACTTGTGTGTGGCAATAAAATTTAATTTCGGTATGGCGCATAATAACGATCGCCCTCTTGGTTTAGAATCAAAGAACAGTATAAACTTTTATCAGCCCAAAGAGAAAGTACCTTATTTTCGTATTAATGGGCAATAACTTAAACTCATTGATGTTTTGACTGAACCACTTCGTACCAGGTAGGGATTTCGACATTGCCCTAACTTTCAGAAATAAAAAGGGTAAACTTCTGTGAAGAAAATAATGAAATATGAAAAAAGATGTCGTGGTCTAGTGGATTTATCGCTGGAATCTGGATCACCGTATAGTTCACGGTTGACTCCAGATGCGGCACTCATGTCCTTTAATTGGCACGACATTAATCTACATTTGACACTCTCCACCCAGGTGATAAATGGGTACTAGTAGAAAGGAATTCCTTGAATGCTGTGAGCACCAAAAACGGTAGCCTAGCGGAGCCGGGGTATTATTGGAGCGTCTTATTATTTAATTAAGTAATTTTAATGTGATTGTACAACAAATAAGGACTACACAAGTGCACCTTACTTTTTAAGATGTATTTATTTATTTGTTTACTTATCTTTTAATTTATTCATTATGTTTTTTCTTTTATAAATTCATTTATACACTGATTTATCTATTGATCGATTCATTCTTTTAATAATATATTTTGTAAAAGAAACAGGAACTGGGATTTAGCGGAATCGTCTTCATGCATTTTTGACAACCTCCCTTCTCTCTCTCTCGCTATCTCTCTTCCTCTACCCCTCCCCTGTCTCTGCCTCTCCCTTCCCTCCCCTTCTCTCTCTCTCCATCTATCTCCCCTTCCTTTCTCTTTTTTTTTTTATCCCCTCCCCCTACTTCTCCCTGTCTCTCCCTCCCCTGCTCCCTGTCTTTCATTCCACTCTCTCCCTCCCTAACTTTCTGTCTCTCTCTCTCTCTCTCCCCCCCCCCCCCCCCTCTCTCTCTCTCCCTTTCCCTCTCAGTCTCCCACCTTCTCTCCCTCCCCTCCATACATGTATAAGAACAATATTACAAAGAAATAACAACAACATAAACACACCATTCCTCATGTTTTTGTTATTTTATTACAGCTTTTTGCTCTAATAATAAAGATTATCAACTAAAAACTCAGACCATCCAATACCAAGTTACAAAATAATTACAGAGCAGTTCCTCCTTCGTGAACCTTTTCCTTCAGATTTGGCAGAAAAATGTTAAGAAAATTCTAATCATTACATCAGCATACAGCCTTACATAAACTCAATCAAACACAAAGATTACTGCTGCTCATGAAGTGAAAGAAAAACAAAGAAATACATGGATTAACAAACGCTGATTCTTGTCAAAAAAAATATTACTAATACAAAACTCATAGCAAAACTATAAATAGCACTATAAATATCTGAAAATAAATTCTATCAATTACCACAGCAAAATAAACTAAAACCAGAAGTAACATTAATTAATTTCAAATGTACGCACTCTGTATTTTTAAGTAGCATCCAAGTCAGAATCACAGATATTTCTAGAATTAAACTTTATACTTTACTCTACATTTTACTTACTAGTTAAAAAAATGAAAATGCCCAGTATTTGGAAGCAAAAATGTCATGTGTTTCTATTTCACATGTGTTTCTACTTAGTTTCTGTGTCGTTTTAAAACTTTTGTTGACAGCCAAAAGGGTGCTAGGCTATATCCTATCAATTCACATACTTAAACAACCTCTGTCTCTAAGCTACATTTAGTATCTTAACTTAACATAAATTAACATACATTAACATAAACTCCCAACCGATTTATTTGGATAGAACAAAGCACCTTCACCTCTCGTTTGTTATACAAGACCATTACAAAAAGGAATCGTGTGATAATGTGACTTTTCAGTGAGAAGTAGAAGACCATGGAATACAACAGTACATAGTACCTTCTTTTATGTGAAGAATTTGACAGTAATACAGTCATTAAAGTTGTGTAAACTTAATGTATTGAGTGAGGTGGAAAATATTACTTATCTGCACAGTGTTTCAATTCTACGTAAAATATAGGAGAGAGAAGAAAACATTTGTATCACAAATATTGTATGACTTCACATAGGGTTTACAAATACCCTTGTCTTAAAATATTAATGTAAATATCTCCAAACTACCAGGCATTATTTATAGCGTGAACAAATTTTAGGTGCATGGTAACCCCAGATTATGACAATTACTATTTTGTATTTGTTACAATGGTCCAGTCATAAATGTACTTTACAAGGGTGATACAAGCATATTCTAGAGACCAATTTACTCATGTAGTCAAATTACGCACACCTCTTGAAGACAAAAAGAGTTACACATTACAACATGTGAGCTTGCCGAAAGGCTTGACCAACATAGCGACAAAGTAATGTATGCAAATGGACATGGGTTAATTATTTAGCTCATCAGTAATATTTCTTTGAAGAAACATACATACATCTGAGAAATTAGCATAGAGACATTTATTATATCATAATGTGATATGTGCTACACAAGAACGGCATATTATTATTAGTAGTAGTAAACAAATCTATTAAAATTCATAATATTTGGGGCTACTTCTGCATTTTAAGGGACTAATTTTAGATTTGAGTAAGAGAGTATATACATGTATCCTTCACTTTGCAATCATCATTCTTCAATACCTGGGCCTGTATTAGATTCAACTGCTTCGCCAAATACCAATTTTACTTGTAGACTTTAGACGCCCACGTACTCCAATTCAGTACAAAATGATTCATTTTGATCTAGCACCTACACATGCGTGGCACAGGCGTACAATATTAAAACATCCACCCTGAAAAGAAAAACAACCACCCATAAACTAAAATGTTTTTATACTCTTGCTCTGCCTTGAACTGACTACAACATGAACGCATTTTGACACACTGCAGAAGTAACATAGACATAAATAATCTCAAATGAATTGCATCTTACAAATACAACAACATCTTTAATTCATACAACTTTGAATTTATTTACACTTTTTAAGAGACGAGAAAGATCGCTTGGTATTCATTCATTTTCATTTTAACTCGCTGAATACACTTCACTAGGTAAATTTTCACAGGGACAATTTGAAATTTTTTTCACCCCAAAAAATTTGCTTTCGATTAGTGATGCCCCCATCCTTTCTAGCAATTAAGCTCTTTAACACAGTTCAGAGACAGAGGGGATTAGCTTTATACTGACAAGCAAAGTTAAATGAAAGTAAATAGTGTGAAGTCACCATGATCGCTCTGTGACCACAAAGTTTTAACTTGAATAAAGGATAATATGAACATGCCCATCGTTCCGTCCAACCACCTATATTTTAAAAACAAAGGAACAAAAGGGGATACAAATGCTCAAAAAGACACCTTTTTTATTCTAATTTCCTGCCATTTGCCCGTTACCATTTGCCACTTTGTTTTATTCATAAATAGTCACGCAGCTTGAGTAACCACCTGTATAGAAAGACCGCATGTGTTGTTTCCCTTCTACAATGTTTCTCATTACATCACATGTTTATTAAAGGTACCTGTATAGAAAGACTGCATGTTTTTGTTTCCCATTACATCATGTGTTGAAGGAACCTGTATATAAAGACAACCTCATAGTGTCTTTCGTAAGCAGTCTTTACAGGGATAAACCTAGTTAACTTCCGAGTGCTAGAAGGACATATTAATAGTGTTAACACCTGGTTTTCAGCATCCACAGTGTTCACTGTATGAATAAAAGTCTTCAGGGTAGTGCCATTAGTGATAAGATTTTATTCTACAAAAAAAATTCTGCAGCGACATTAAGAAACCAAAGATATAAACTCCACTAATATAATATTATCTATCTTGTAAAAGGTTGAAAGAACTTCATAAGAACCCGCTTAAGAAATACCGGTAGGATTTTTTTTTTGTTATTCAAAAGTATTTGCATTAACAACTAATCAAACAAAATTTAGCTTCATGAAAGTTAGCATTTGTGCAAACAAATAAAATCGATATAATAGAAATGAAACATTTTCAGGTTTCATTGATAATTACTTGTAAAAGACTAACACTAGCCCATTAAAAAAAAAAAATTAAATCAATTTACGTTATAGGATTATATATCTTTCAAGTTCTCTTTGGAACAGTGTAATATTTGCCATACATATTTAATACAGCTTAAAAGGGCTTATTATATATTCATATCACAACTCTTTCCACTTATTACATCTTAAAATTCATGCAAGTTTCTTATAAGTAGGGATATTATCTTTCATCCACACTTTTTTTAAATGTTACAAACACACATACATTTTTTTTTTCTTGAAGATTTTTCTGTAATTTTTTTCAAATAAATCTGCCCTGCAGACGACATATATTGACAGCATGAAGATAATAAGCTTTAAACAACACAAAATAATGTTTCCCTGATACTACAAAATTATGGAAAAACTATGATAAATATTAATAACAAGTGCATGCCGTTTACATCGTACATATTTTTCCATGCAGCAAACACCCAATAGTATATAGTAATTTATCATACATCGTTCATGCCATGTGTTAAATGTACCTCATATTCCGTAATCCTGTCTAGCACACTTTCCCCCTTTTGCTTGTATGCAAGTACATAAACATGTTTGTTTAAATTAATCTAAGAATTTCTTCATCCTCTAAATATTATGATTACAGGCAAAAATTGATTCTTCTGAATGTTGTCGTTAGGAAACTGATTTGACCATTTGGCCTGGACACCAATTTGGATTCAAAAGTATTAGGGTAGGAAGTCGCTAGCCCTTCAAATTGGCCATAATCGACCAAGGTTTCAACTCAAGTTTGACCACAATTAACTTAATATAATTAGGTGGGAAAGCTCATAATTTCTGATTTGGTTTGAGGTAGAATTCATAGATTCTATTCTCTTTCTCAACCCTGAGCAAACAATAATTTCATTTTTTAAAATGAAAAATGAAAAATCAAATAAATCTAGACCAATCTGTCTTTTGAGATCCTGAAGGGAGTAACTCATATCACATTTGAGTTACAGCCCTAATGGAGTCTCAGCAGAAGAAAATTTGACATGTACACATGAAGCATCAGAATAGAAGGGTTGGGGAGGGGTGTGGTGGTAGGGTGTGGTGGGGCGAAATCTTCTGACATTTATGTACGTGTTTATCCCTCCATCCCCCCTCCATCCACCCCTCCCTATCACTGAAAACAGGGCACATCCCTAAATATCCAACTAACTGTAGCTATCAGATTAGAATGAGACATTACTCTTCTAATCATTTATATCACTTCATCAGAGAATATGAGGTTCTTGGACTAACACATAACTTCATTTTGATTAAAATTCTCGCTCATCAGATGGCATGCATTACACACATTTAAAAACTTGTCAAATATTTCCCTTTTGGGAACTAATTCCATATCCTCCATTTGTAATATATCTATAATCCTATCATAAAATAACAAACCTCTAAAAAATCACAATATAGCAATCATAAATACAAGTCGCTCGGAATATAATACTATAGATCAAATGGGGTTAAAATCATCTTTGCAATTATGTACAACACTGAAAAACTGATGATAAAGATTTCATGCTGCTGAAAATTGAAATTAAAAGGACAATTTCATTGTCATATGATTATCATGATGATAGTTATGATTGTTATAGTTAGCTTTACAAAGTCATTTTGCTAAAATAAACACACATGTATCTAATCACATACATGTATAATTTCTGATTGAATAATTTCGTATATATGTACAATGATTGATTAATAAGCCTAAGGGACAATATCTGTAAAACTAGAATTGTTCGCGTGGATGAAACTTTCGCAAATTTCATGTGGTTTCCAGATTCGCAAAAGTTAAATGCTGCAATTGTTTTTTGTTTGTTTTGTTATTCAATGCATTGAATGCCAGTACAAGACTGTACAATGTACTACTTACAATTTCCTCATAAAGGTGCATGTATGGATCTAGTGCGCAATCACTGATGACCGCAAATGCACTTGTTTCAAAAGTGTCCAGGTTTAGAGTAAATGATTAATTTCATTAGTTTCATTAACTGTGATTCTTCCAATTAAATTGCAGTAGATATACATGTATGTAGCAGACAGGATGCAATATTTAGCACACAAGTTCTTTATCATACAAGTAACAATCTTTAAGCGTACCCTAGTTTGAAAACTATAATGATTACAAACTACCAAACATAACCATTCCAATATATCAAATAAAGCGATACTCATTTCTTATAAATATATATAATAACTTTTGACTCGTGCCATGATGCAGTTCTATTGGTATATCATTGAAGGCGGCTTCATTTATATATCATTATCTATTCACTCATTTTCAAATAATCAATTATTATTCAACAAGTATCTCAAATCGTCCCAGCCTTAGCATAAAACAGATTAAACAATACAGCATCAGGAAACTTCTGTGGTTTAACGAAGAAGGTACTGTGTGCTAATTTTTCATATCTTTTGTATCTAACACAGATTAATGTAATTGAATACACGTAGGACCATTGTTGCATTGAGCTCCTTTTTCATCCCACTCGCCATTCATTTTCCAACTACACAAAAATAACCTTGTGGCATTTGTGGTATATACTGAACAAGATTTTAGATGGAACCTATTCTATTCTAGTACGCCTTGTGGCCGGATAATGCTTTAGAGTGAAATACCGGTATAATTCTTTACCCCTGTGGCCTTGTAGCACATATAGCACACTTATTATTATCCCGGACATCGGATTCAGGCTTAACCGCACACAATGTATGGACATTCTCCACTCCCTGGGGAGCATTCCAGCCAGGCGTTATTTTTACAAGCACACACTTGCTTAGCTAACCACATTAGCTTTTGCATCCTACCGGGTACCCATTTAACACCTAGGTGAAGAGTGGCAAATGTAGATCAATATCTTGCAAAAGGACATTAGTGCCGCGGCGGGACTTGAACCGCGGACCTTCAAAAGCACTTTCTATGTTTTTCATCCCGAATCGATCCAGAATTCATTTTCGGGGGTTTCAAAGGATACAGTATTCAATCCTCTGTGACTGGACAAAATTTTCAAGAAAAGGAAAGCCTTTGCATTGTTTCATTTTCAAACTTGGTACTACTTTTCAGTCCAAGTCCAAATTCAAATCATTCTATCATTCTAATTGATTGCCCCCTCGCAAATAAATTTAAACAAAACACACTGCTTCACAGGCAGATATACAGATAAGTCTTATATTGTGCTGTGCAACATTTACTCACGACACGGTCTGCTGTGAACCCGGCGGACAATAACTCGTACCCCTTCTGTCTCTTGACCGATGCTCTTGACCGATTAAACCATATTCTTATCATGATACATGTATTAAGAAAAAGAACAACTAAAGCACACCAGACATAAAACATATCCCACAGTTACTATTGACAAACCAATCGACAAAGCTACATGTACATTTACTAATGGAAGCATAAGTAGGCATAGCTCAAACTACAAATGGCAACTTCTATCCATTTTTTTCTTCTTCACCTCATCAATTTTTGGCACGTTAACTACAAACTTTGCACTTGGGGATGAAAGTCAGTTTATCAGGTAGTGCAATTAAAATACACACAAACACTCACAGTGCATTGCATCTAGGGAATCTTGTCCTAATGCTATTTAAATCTTTAAAGGTCACAAAATGTGTGTTTTCAATCCTAAAAACTTAAAAGATGCAAGGCAGACTGCAATAAATATTGCAGTCACAGGATGCGCCTATCAATGCAAAGCGCCATCTCTTGCTAAGGTGCAAAGACTGTGCTCATTTCTCGCAGGCAATTGTCTGCTTCGTCTACATACATCGTGCCCAAAGTATTGCTATTATACCACTCTTTCACTCTACAGTATATTAAAAGCCGAGCATCGCTATAACATGTACACATTTTTGTTAATACAATCGTCATGGCGATATAAAATGTATCAATCACCTCTAAAAGGAGATTTTGATGAATGTGGGGTCAATAACCTACCTGTTACCATAGGCAACAAAATGCCACATTTCATAAACATATCATACTGCTATCTACAAGGTACTGACATTTATCGCAGATGGGACTCCACGTATCCGCTTTAAAATCCCACGATCGATCATCCATCTTCAATTTACAAGTTATCACAAACACTGAGGCAGTTTTTTCGAGTAATTACATCTATATTTCGACGACATTATAGCACTTTTGACTGGTTTAAAGCGATAGCTCCATGCCTTTGTTTTTGATAGTCGCAGCGTTGGCGCAGCTTTGCTTGGGTTGCTCTGCGCGGATCACGTCTCCTCCGCGGCCTTTTGAACGTCTCCTGCTCTGCTGCCCTCGTCTGGTTTGTTGGGGGTGTTGTCTTGGCAACCGTCTTCGCTGAGTTCTTGGTCGGCGAGGCCGTTGTCTCCTTCCATGCTGCGGCTGCAGTCAGACGTGCGCTCCTCAGAGTCCTCGCGGATGGGTGCCATGGACTTCATGGACTGTTGGGTGAGAGAGTGAGAGAGAGAGAAAGAGAAAGAGAAAGAGGGAGGGAGAGGGAGGGAGGGAGGGAGGGAGGGAGGGAGGGAGGGAGGGAGGGAGGGAGGGCGGGAGGGAGAGAGAGAGAGAGAGTGGGGAGAGAAAGAAGATAGATAGCAAATAAAAATAGAGAGAGAGAGAGAGAGAGAGAGAGAGAGGGAGGGAGAGAGAGTGGAAGGGAGTAAGAAAAGGAAAGACAGAGAGATGAGGTAAAGAAAAAAAATATATATTTAACAAAATGAAGACACTGTTACCTGTATGCAATGCAATTATAAATAATATTGATGATAAATAGCAGAATTAAAATTGAAAAAAAAATGATTTCAACTTGCCTCCATCAAAATTTGTATGGTCATTAACCCAAAACTTTTTTCAAAATGTTGTTTGTGTATCCATTCTATTTTTACATGTGTAAGTATCATGAAAATTCTCTTTTTTTTAAATATCAAACATTTCATAAAATAAATGCTTCAGAGAATAGCATCGATCAAAAATGAGCGAAAGAACTTACATTTATATGAATATTTACTTTTAGAGCACAGTTCATGCTACAGAATATCTTTGTTATTCACTACTTCCACAAAAGTAATCGCTGTTGATATCAATAAATTCATTTCTTGACGTTAATTTATATTCAAAGCTCAAGAAATACATACATGTACCGAATAGAAGATGAGCATAGATTTGATGTAGATTAGTAGACAGCAAACTTTCATAATAAAATTCAATAAGAGAGAGCATATTAGGGAATAGATTTTGTTGAGGAAAGAAAAGCTGTTACAAAATGGTAAAAACACACATGTTATGATTAGTTATTACTTAAGATCATAAATAGCATGTCTGTGTCAAATACAATCATGAATTCACAAATTAATAGCAAAATAAGTGGATGAGTACTGTGGAGGATAATTGCAATATTTTCTGTAACTGTAGAGTGTAGAAATATATCAAAGTGCACCAATCACCAAAACATGTTTTGTTTTATTCCATGTTACTATATTGTATTCAAGATAAAAGCCTCAAATATTACTTCTCCAAAGAGATATTGCAGTTTAAATACATTCTCATTGAACAGTAAAAACATCTTGTCGAGTAGACAAGTTAACACACATGTACGCACACATATTAGGGTGCGTACAAAATACATGTAGATGAACTGGCAGTACATAACTTCACCCTTGGAGTAAACTGATTTGCAAGGAAAATACCATATGGGGGTAGGGGGAGTTAATAGCAATAGTTTTTAGAAATCATTACATGTACAATTCTAACAAAATATTCTTCCATAGTTAAAACACAAGAAGTATTAATAAAAGCATACAATATGAAGAGGAAACGAACACATTAAAAGTCAAGAGGATACACACTTTTCCGAGAAACACAACCCTTAGAAGTTAGAAAAGATGTGAGCTTTCAATTAATATCAGAATGAAAATACCAACAAGGAAACATATCTTATTGCATCATGTTTTATGATTAAGCAGATTTGGTTTACCTTACCAGGTTAATTTCCCCTTTTAACATCCATCTCTGATAAAGAGACCCAATTGAAAACGCATGTACTGGTCATGAGACAAAGCTACATGTACATGTAATAAAATAGCGGAAGGTTTTGACCTTTCATTCTTGAGTTAAGAAAAACACAAAAACATCAAATTTACAAGGGGTATGAATAATTCAGTTGTTAAACTGTACAAATACATTAACTGTACAATATATATTAAAGGTAATACAAAGTTTTGGTATGGGGTTATGAATTTGGTTTAATTGAACATATTGGAAGCATAAGCGATCCTACAATATTCAGTGATCATATTTTTGCGGTTGAAATCGGGTCTGAAGTTATGAAATTGTAAATAATTAACTCTTTATGTTGTATAGCTCCCTCTCAAGGTCAAGATATTAATTAGGCTATAAAACAATGTTTCTTGACTAAAATCGACCGATTAGCTATTCCCGTTTAGAAATTATATATCACAACTATACATAGTCTGAGATTTTCATGTTCGCAGCTACCATTATACGGCCGTAGGCGCTATTTAAAAATTTATCAAAATTTATCGGTAGCACCGGTAAATTGTTATATTCAATTTTTCTCGAAAGCAGAATTATTTTCAGGGGCTAAATTTTCTGGCGCTTATAATACATCCACAGGGGCATCCAAATATATCAAAATGGTAAAGAATCACTATCCAGTATCCACCCAATTTCAACATTTCCCAAAACTTTGTATTACCTTTAAAGCTAAGTGGCATAAATACATGTACATGTATGTAAGGTTATCTCATGTAGATATGAACTCAACCTTGTTATGGTTTGGAACAACTTTAGAAAATACCACCACAAAATGTCTATTGCTTGACCATATACCTTCACCGCTTTTTAAAGGGTAACATTGTTCAGAGGAGAGAAAATGGTGCTAAGGTAGTGAATTCAATGCTACATGTAGATGTACAATTAAAGATCATCCGAAAATTTTAAGTGAAAACAGACCATTATTTTATAATGATCACAATTGGGAAAAAGTGATCTGATCGATTCCTAAATTCTCCCAACCATATCATTAAAATTAAATTAAAATAATTTTAGGTGAAAATTGCAAATTTTTCAGCCCTGCATACAGTTTCATTCAGATGTTTGATATTTTGTCTCACGTATGAGTAACAAAAAATTAGAATAAACAAAATTAAGAAGACAAAGCTGTTTTTACCCAGAGCATTAATTCCATTACATGTATGCAAAGTTAAGTGTTAACATATAGTTTTAAAGCACCACACTGTATACAACCAGAAGGATTAGTATTTTTTTCATGGGGATTAGTTTCTTCTTTTACTTCTCCATAACAATTCATTTTCCTCTTCAAAGATACCTTACCTCCTCTTCATCCACACACTCCGGCTCTTTGCTTTCTTTGCTTTCATTCTTGGGGGAAATATCCTATTGTTTGAAGGTGATACGTGATAAAAACAAATGAACAATAGGTGATGGTATAAGGTAACTCTAAAAGGGGATTGGTTATCAATTAAAACTGTTAACGTTGATCCGACATTTGCACCGTGGGGCACTTTGTCCAGTGTTTATGTTATCAGAGAAATATGGCATTAATTAATGCTGCAATTACGTTTATGGCTAACTTTAGGGTTAGGTTGCAGTTTAAGCCTTTGGTCAAGGGTCGAAGTTAGGAATTTGGCTGGTGTAGAAAATTGACCGCAGAGCAATTGTGGCCAGAGCATGTGTTGTGCGACCGTACGACTGAACTCCTTGGTTGGAAAGATGGAGAATAAAACCACAAACTTTTTTTCTTTAGCAAGTAATCAATTTAGAACGAATTATTAAAATAAGCAGCAACACACAAAACATTTGAGAAAAATAATGTAACAACAATTGTAGAGACTAAATAAAATCATAAAGATGCGAGCAGAATAAATCTTGTATATTTCATAAACGCTTAATAGTGCCTCTTCAGAGCCTGAAGGGAATTAAATCTGTCTTAAAGATAAAGACCAGTTATGGTAATGTGATTGCATTGTGAAAGAAACGTTGTGGAAGCGATCAGAAAAGGTTGATCATCTAGTATATAAGTATTGGTGTGTACTGCAAGATTCTGGAATCATCAAAATGATAAGAAATTTGGCCCAGTCTTGGTAAAGTTACAAGCACTGTACACAGAAAGATGTATATATCACTACGCATATATCTATCATGTCCAAATACATGTAGATATAATAACTTACCAAATATATCAATTAGTAGGCAGTTACTTAGCAAAATTTGTATCATCACGTATTACCGGTAGTCAAAACATATTCTTTTACATGATTGGTAATAAGAGCTTCCATTTCATTTTTTGAGAGGGGGGCGTTTCCAAAACTGGTCTTTACCTTTAAAGTAAATGAGTTAACATCCTTCTGGCTCCCAACAGACAATATATAAATGTCATATCTAGTATTCCAAGCTTAGTAGCTGCCCATACATACATGTACACGTCCAATATCAATGTACACAAATAGTGGAAAGGTACAGTGATGGTATAAAAGTAAGCACACTAAAATTACCATAGTTAAGTTTCCCTACACCCACAATGATATGTACATTACCCCATACAAAGTATCTAGTCAAACCTGCATATCAAGGGAAACACCAAGGCCCAAATTCACAAAGGAGGTGTGTCGACAAACCTAGGTTTTCGTGCGTCATTTGACACGTTTGTACAAACCAGGTTTGCAAAAAACCTCTTCAAAACTCGTCATATGACGTACATAAACCTAGGTTTGTCAACAAACCTCCTTTGTGAATTCGGGCCCAAGAGTTTAACAGTTTGTGCCATAGATATTGTTGGCCCATATATTACCGTAGTCTAGATTCTGTCCGTTTTCATAATTTTTTTAATTCTTCAATCATCTTTGTCCTCCTCCCTCCTTTCACAGAGCGCGGTGTCTCCACTCATCGCGTGATCCCCCCCAAAAAAAATCTTTCCAAATAAATTAAAACTCAACTGTATGCATCTTTATTCTTCTTATTACTATTATTATCAACCTTTCTGAAGTCAATGCATTACATAACACATTTAAAGAAAACATAACTTCAAACATGCTTCAGCAAGCACTTACGTAGTTCCCAAATGTTTCTAAAATTCCTATATCTTCATACATTATTTACCAGTCCGATGGCACAAGAATGATAATTTTAGATCAATATATAAAACATTACGACTTGTATAACAACTTACTAATGATGATGATTTTTAAAAGATTCTACTTTTTTCTGTGAATCAAATATAGTTAAACAGGTGAATTAAATGGTTAGCTACTTAGTGTCCACTTCGATGAATACCAGATTATATTCAGGAATGGTGGCAATCTTTACAAGAAAGCGCGTTTAAATAGATAACGAGAAAGGGAATTTGATAGAAAGAATATTATTTACAACATATGTCTTACATATATATGATATATATGTATGAATATATGCAGTTTGATATAAATGTCACATACATTTTGCTTTTATTTCATAAATAGTTTCAACAGTAGCATTTTGAAGAAAAAAAAATAGGACAGAATTTCAAGCAAGGAGTACAATTTTGAAAGACAAAATCAGCAAAGAACTTTTGGTTTGCTTTCGGTTTTTTGTAAGAAGGAAGTATGATTATTTCGTATAATTGTCTAAACAAGAATATTTCCCATGAATTGAAAACTATATGTATTAAGGCTAGAGAAACATGATAAAACAGATATGTTTTATAAAAACCTTGGGGGATCATATTTTGGGTATAAAAAAAAAAAATGTCTTATGTGCATAATGCTTAATACTGGTGATGAATTCTGGCATCAATCGATAGAATTTAAAATACCTATTCATCTTCTTTCTCTTACATTAAATCAGGATTTGAAAATATTTGAAGTTTTGATAATGTAAATTAATTCAAAAGCAGTCAGTTCACCTGTGCAAATCAATCACCTGTTAACCATTTTTTGTTAAATTTTTTAAATATACACCCTGTAAAAAAAGATATCACAGCAAAAATGAACCCTTAACCAAACACACATTAATTGATAATTCCCACTGATATGTGAAAATACATGTCCGATTCAACGAATGTTGAAATTATTGTTTATTTCAGTATGCAGATACAATGTATGACTTAAACACACAATGCATTTAATGATTACTTTCCGATTTCAATACTGTCCGCATAATGCAAATCACCACTTGTCACGGCAAATCCCAAGTCAGTTGTGCATTTCTTTAATTGAAAAATGCACCAATCAAAAAGCAAAGCTGGATATATTTATCCCATTTATTTCAATGAAAAGCAAACTTTAAGTAGAATAGAGGAGGGATAGAAATAAAATAATAAATGAAATGTTTCTGAACTATTACCTGGCCCCTTGGAATAAAAACCTGTCTTATAATCTCGTGGTTGGGAGTATGGATTGCACTTAAGTTCTTCAAAGAAAAACAAATAGAAATCATCACATAACGGTATGAACTTAGCAAAGATAAATATGAAGATATTCTGATATATTCAGAAATATTTGCTCCGTCATATTTTCTCCAGCAAGACAAGAGACCATTGACTATCGGCATTTTACTTCTGGCTCTGCACAGATGATGTATAGTATTATTTTCTCATCTCATATTAAATAAAGTTATAAAGCTTATAATCTTCAAGAAAAAGCAAACAAAAATAGATCATAAAAAAACAGTTAAGGTAAAAATATTTAAATAGTAATACTGTTGATAAAAAATACATGTAATAATAATCTTGATTTGAAATGCACTTGATACAATACATGTATCATTACCCAAGTCATTAGATGCATTCAAGCACACAGTGTGCACCATCTCCACTCCCTGGGGAGTATTCCTACCATACAGTCACAGAGAGGGCGTATGGCAAATTCAATCACGATCATAATGGCTTTTTGCATCCTTCCATGTCCCCATTTCAATATCTTTACAACAGTAGTCAATACAAAGCTTTACAAAAGGAGACAATTTTATATTTACATATTACCTGTACATGTATATAATGTCTGTATGTAGTTATACACGTACATTTAATAAGCAGTCTGGTACTGTTTTTCTGATTGAGATTGGCATACAAGTAGGTTTTGCTGAAGTTCATATCCTCATCATATCATGTACTGTACTACTGCCTTTGATATGTACATGTTAATGTACACATGTTTTGATCTTTAAGATCAGGATTATATGCTTTATTAGTATTCTGGCATATCAAGATCATTTCTTCCTTTCTTGAAATATTTCTAGAGCTTGAATTATGTTTCATCTTTGATATGGTTCCAACACATCTGTAGAACCTATGCAGATTCATAATTGATTAAAAAAACTTTCTCAAACAACAAATCTGAGGCTGAACTGCAGAATACCTCACTACATATATCAGGGTTTAGGTTTAGAGTTGGGTTTACGGCTTCTCAAAACCGTCAAAAGTCTCAAAAGTCTTAGTTCTCAGATGTCCCATAGAAACACAAAGAAACTGCCCCTTGGATACCAGTGTCGTGTAGTATTCTGCAGTATTTCCCCAAAATAATCATTCATTAAAAAGAATCTCCTCTGAAACGTCAAAATCAGAAAACCTTACCATCCCATCTTCTTTGTCCTTGGACGTCGGCGACGGGGGAAGACCGTCTGGGTTCTCCGTCCTCCTCTTCTCCGCCTCCTCCTCCTTCAAGACCTTGAGCCACATCTCATGGTTCTCCTTGAGATGCTTGGTCAGGATGCTGACCATCTTCCTCGTCTTCTGCTGACCTGCGCTCTTTAGCCTCAACTTGGTATCACCTAATCATAATGGTAATAATGATAGCAATAATAATAATAATTCATCAGTTAGCATTAATAAATTTGACTCTGACCTAATAGTAATAATAACAACAAGAACATAATACTAATATGCTAACTCTTAATTTTGGGCTTCCTGGGAATAATTTAAATTTGTAAAGAAATACTATCATACAAGGCACTACAATGCTATTCTTTTTTAAATATAACTACAGTCAATCCTGTCTCAGTACCCATCTGTTTATGAAGGCCACCTGTCTATAGTGGTCATGTATTTGTTTTCCCTCAAGAATAAAATGTGTACTGTAGAACCTGTCTAGAAAGACCACCTGTCTACAGTGGCCAATTTCTCTTTGCCTTGGATAGCCTTAATAAACAGGTTTGACTGTATATGCTACATATACATTCAAGGCTTTAAACATTAAATTACATACTTGTTTATACAGGGTATAAAACATTAGTCTCTCAGAGTAAACAGAAGCTCCTTTAGTTTGCTTTGGAAAGTTTTTAGCCAATTAATGTTTCTTTTGTTACAGGGTAGCCGGTTTCACTAAAGTGGTATGGCATGTCCAAAAGCTCCTTCTCCATAGTGAAGACATTTGAAAACATTTGATGGTGAGATTTAACCATTGCAGTGTCCTCTGATATTTTTCTTTATTGCATAATAAGCCTTTCTCAATAACTTAATTTCTTTCACAGTGCAATTGCATGACAATAGACAACTTCAATCTGGGCCCTGTTTCATAATTCTTTATATCAATAACAAGTGACAATAACTGTTATAAGCTACTGAAATTATTGCATTTATGATGTGATTGACCAAAAGCACATTTGTCACAAAATTTTAGAATTTGTTATGGACAAGATGTTTTTTTTTATGAAACAAGGCCCAGTTAATCTCAGTTTCATCACAAACTGACCATCATTAGATTCTTCATCATTGTCGTCATCATCGTCGTCATCGTCATCATTGTCCTTGTCACTGAACTCCCTCATCTCGCTCTCTTCCTTGGGCTCCGATTGTGCGGCATCTGCATATGGAACAAGAGAAAGGAAGGCAGGGTGTGAAAAGTGTATCAAAGGTGGGATCGTAGTACACAGCGTCCCCAAAAAATTGGATTTCTAATAACCGTGGATTAACCTATCCAGATTTCTGTGCAACCAACAATCTCTAAATACTTTAAATAATATCTCAAAACTCACCTCTTCTGTTATGCAGGTGTCAATTGTATGACCCACCCTATGGACCCCGGGGAAGGTGCGTCATGGTTGGGTCATTTACCATCAAGGTGTGACTCAGGGTACCGTCATTTTACTCCTATGGTCAGTCACAATATTGACGGTGGGGTGTGTCGATGTCAGTCACTTTACATAGGTGCGTCACTGAATAAAGTACAGTGTATTCACGGCCGCTAGCGAAGCCCGCAAGCTCGCTAGCGCGGGTGTACTTCGTGAAGTCTAGTCCAACCAAAATGCCGAGTAGGCAAACTTTGCCCCAAATATTTTGGTATTTATATTTGTTAGAATCTCGTAAGCGATTCATTATTTTGGCATTTTACTTTAAAAAAGAAAATGTCAACTTGCTCAAAGCGGGATTTTAATACACACATGTATTGCTGAAAATCAATGTGTTCTTGCAAGCAATTGCCAAATTAAAGAGCGAAATTAATGCGCTGGTCACCGTAACACGAACAATGCAAGTACTATTACTTACGATCATACTTATAAACGATCTTCAAATTGATTTGTAATTGGCACTTAAATTTGTACTACTAACTTTCAGCTCAGCACTCGACAAGCTACAGACAATTTTTTCGCATAGGAAAGCACATGTATCGCAGATCGCCATGCGGTTGGTTTTCTGTGGGTTCAATACGTAGTGATCGGACTGAAGTAAGCGGCGTTTTAAATGCGCTTTTACGTTCGCAGCATCTTACGTGCCTTGAAATGTGTATGTAAAAGCCAGACATTGCGCAGTGCAGCGAAACAAACTCATCCATGTAATGAGTGTGAGATCCAAGTGACGTACCGCTGTGCATCACCATCGCGCGCATTAAAAAGACTTGAAGAAATATGAAACAAATCTGACCGTACGTATTCTGTATTTTACTTTGATTTTGATAATAGATCTAGAGCGTATTAATGATAGATTTCAGAAAAGGGAATATTATATAAAAACAAGGGCATTTTATTGCAAAGCCCTGCACCACCACCCCCGTAGATCTATTGTAGATGTCTACTAGAAAACAGAAAACATTGTGCCGTGCACGGTGCAGGTGGGGGAACGGTATTGCAACAACAAACAAGTGCTCGTGCCTGGAAATGAGATTAGACCCCGATAGCAAATCCGGAAAAACACGTTCTGTATCATTTCGACCATGTCGAATGTGCGTCAAAATGACAGTCAAAATCAACAACTGGTGCGTCATAATTTTGACCGAGGTACCGTCATTGGTAGCCTGAAGTTCGTCATAGTTTTGCCGCATATGTGCGTCATGGTATAGTAAAATCCGACGCACATTAGACAAGTGACGCACCATCCCTGGGGTTCATGGGGTGGGTCATACAATTGACAGGTGCATTAATAACATAACAGTAAAGCGCATTTGAACATGTATATGGAAAATGTGAAATATAAATACATTATTATTATTATTATTAACTTCCTGTAGTTCCTAGAATAGTTTACTTTGCAGTATAAATATACCGGAAGTCTGATCAATAGAAATATTTCATTACTATTGTTCATACTCAAATATTAAATAGACGTGAGTTGGTCTAGTGATAATGTCCATGTTACGGCCAATGATGTCTTCAACTAAAAACTGAGTCTGATCGGACCCAGGTTCAGAACTGAGTCACGTCTTTCTAATGGTGACGATAAAGGTTGGTCCCCAGACGTAAATATATCTGATTGATAGGCATCTGTAAAAAAACAATTACACACACACAAAGCATGTGCAGTGCCTAGCTACATTATGTAAGGGTGTAATCATGACGTGATAAACTTCTCAACATTTACATTCAAACCTTTTGGAATCAAAAATATTTTCACACTTTGATGGAAATACATGAATATTCTAGAAGTGTGTTTAACATATTTTGAAAAATGGCAGTCATTGTGGCAACAATTTTAAAATAAAATTTCCAGGAATTTGTATTTGATAGCCCCATAAGTTGCATGCACTGCCTTCTGCAAAATAATACAGATACAAACACATTTCATTATAAACACTAATTGTATAAAGAGAAAAAATTTACACTAGTATACCAAGTTGTTGGTGCTAATAATTTAGAAACAACACATTTATGGTTTATGCATTTGTCAATTTGAAGGAATAAAGGATTGCTTAGCTGTTAAATTTTGTACTGAAACTATTCCATAATCTCGAGCCACTAACTGGACGAGACTTACGGTCATCATCCTCCTCATCGAGCCATCGTCCAGGGAGTAGTCCGGCCGATCCGTAAGCATTGCAGAGGGGTGCGACCAGATGGTTGATGAATCCTTCTTGGAGCTTGGCAAGCTGGGGTGCGTTGCGGTCCATGTAGGGGGACACCGTCAGGCCTAGGTTTCTCTCATCATCACCCTATGAAGAAAAAAAAAGAATTAAAGGTAATACAAAGTTCTGGGAAAATTTGAAGACTAGCTGGATAATGATTCTTTACAATTTTGATATATTTGGATGCCCCTGTGGATGTATTATAAGCACTAGAAATTTACGCCCCTAAAACACCTCTGCTCCTGGTAAACTTTGATAAATTTCAAATAGCGCTTACGGCCATACAATGGTAGCTGCGACCATGAAAATCTCAGAATATGTATATAGTTGTGATGTATAATTTCCAAACGGGAATAGCCAATCCGTCAATTTTAACCGCGAGAACGATCACTGAATATTGTAGGATCGCATATGCTTCCAATATGTTCATTTGAACCAAATTCATGACCCCATACCAAAACTTTGTATTATCTTTAAGATCACAAAATATTGATACCGTGAAATAAAATACACCACATGAAACTTTCCATATTTCATAAATTTCACATAGAGACATTTAGAGATTAGAGAATGAATACTGGTCCTCGCGCACATGTCTCTTTTTAACTTACTCAAATGCATCATTTGGGTTTTCTGTTGTATGCAGAAAACCTAATTTGTTCACATTACGATACAATTTATGTGAAATGTTGTCATCAAATTTTTGGAGCTCAAAACACTTTAGAGGGGCCTGAAGTTGGGTGGCTTTCGAAAATATCTGCCTACATCTTCTATTGTCTTAATTTCTTGCATACCTGTTCATAGAACTCCTCTGATATCCTGTATGTCCAGTTACAATGAAGATCTTTGATCTTGGTCGGGCCTGAGATATCGGCTAGCTTGATACACATCTGACAGACGAGCAGACGGTCACTCTCCACTGCCCAGTTGATGCCCGGAGCATCTACATCATTGACCTATCAGAAATAAAGAACAAAATAGAATCCAGTGTTTTTTATAGGTCCACTACCAACTTGTATTAAATCTTATTTGTACCTTTGTACTTGTATCTTTCTTTTTTCTTTCTGTCTCCCCCCCCCCCCCCCCTCCCAAGTAGAAAAGTGCAGAATGTAGAGGTCATAGAGTGAGTGAGATTGAGAAAAACAAGAGATATCAATAAATATGTGCACACATGAACCTATATGTAGAGTGTCAGTGGACAAAGAAGAGAGAGAGAGAGAGAGAAAAAAAAAGAGAGAGTCAGAGAGAGAAAGACAGAGAGAAAGGCAGAGAGAGAGAGAGAAAACATGAGAAAGAGAGAGGGGGAGACATTACTTTTAATAAAACCCCTTTTCTTGCAAGGAAAAGGGAACAGATACAGGAACAAACAAAGCCATATGAGACCATCTGGCAAACAAAAATGGAAGAGTCTTATTATAAAAACCACAAATCTCCAAGAAACTGGCAATGAAACTCCTACGAGGGCTTGGGAAGCTTGGGGAGGGAGCTGACCTTTGAGTTGAACTCCATCAAGAAGTCAAAATGTCTCTTGATCGAGGTCCGTGGCAAGGATGTACTCGGAAGGAAAATGGAACAGATACATGGACTAACAAAGCCATATCACACCATCTGGCAAACAAAAAATGGAAGAGTCTTATTATAAACCACAAATCTCCAAGAAACTCCTACAAGAGCTTGACCTTTGCTGACCTTTGAGTTGAACTCCACCAAGAAGTCAAAATGTCTCTTGAGGTCCGTGGCCAGGATGTACTCGACCACCAGGAAGCGGAATCGTTTGAATTCGGCGATGTCCAGCGACGACAGGAAGTTGTACTCTGGCTTGGAGAGGAAGAGGGACCATGACGCGGCGGCGTGATGGTTCTCAAGAACTGACCGGTCATTGTACAGAATGGCCTGTAGAGAGAGAGAGAGAGAGAGAGATGAGAATGTCGGTCAGAAAGTGACATTTCTAGGAATTGTTAGATACATTTAAATTGTATGGACCTGGTACAATACAAGGAAGAAATTATTACATTTTTGATATGATACATTATCAAAATTAGGATCAATCAATTAATGAATAAAGTAATGACTGAATGAATGCTCAATTGATTGAATGAATGCAACGATTGGACTGAACACTGATGTGCCCTCATCTCATCTTGAGCTTATTATTCCATCCCTCCTTGGCGATTACTTTGTCTTCTCCCTACCATGGACCATGCCCCTACTCCTTAAGATTAACTGTCATCACAGTCTTTGCACAAGTCGTCCCAGATTTTCGTCCAATATCAAAATAGTTCTCTGCAGTGCATGACACTGAAGCTTTTTGTCTTGCACTCATCAAAGCTTCGGTGTGTCTTTCTATGATGCTGTTAGGTACCAACTACCTCTTCAATATTGTGTTCATTGTACATATATGCTAATCATAACGGTGTGGAATCAAGTTACTTCACATCTCTGCAGAAAGCGACAAAAAGTGTTGCACAATCACAACTCATAAAACATGAATCCATCAATCAATTTATCAATCAATTAATAGCTCAACAAACTGATTGATCAATAAATCTATCAATAAATCAATAGATGAAGAGATCAATCACAATGGATAATAATAATAATAACAGTCTGTTCTTATTATAGCGCTCATGTCTGTCAAACTTGACACTCCTAGGATCATTACCCCAGGATGAGCATGGCTGCCTTTATTGCGCTCTTGCATTTCAAGGAATTAATTCCAACCAGGTACCCATTTACCTCACTGAGGGTGGAGTGTGGAAAATGTAGATAAATGTCTTGCCAAAGGACATTAGTGTCGCGGCGGGATTCGAACCATGAACCACGTCATCCACAGTCCGGTGACTTAACCACTGGACCACAGCACCTCTACGAATGAATGAATGCCTTTATCAATGCCTGTATGAACGAATGACTGAATGATCGATTTATTGAATGAATGCCTTTATGAATGCCTGTAAGAATACCTGTATGAATGACTAACTAAATAAGTTGATCAATCTATCAATCTATTGATCAACTTATCAATCAATTAATAACCAAAAAAACTGATTGATCTATAGATCCATCAATAAATGGATGAACCTAAGGCACAGAGAAGTCTATCTTCTACTCACCTGTGATGCACTGGTAGCAACTAAGAATGCATTCGTCCTCCCAGGATGATCGTAGTCATGCATGGCAGCCGCTGTGTACAGCGCCATCAGCTCCAGTGCAGGCAGATTACCTGCAAGAATGCCGTAGCTCGAATCCGACGATATACTCGCTCTCGGCGTCACGGTGGGTGTGTGAAAACTGTCTGGGTCATCTGGATGAATAAAATGGTAGAAAGTTAATGATTTAACAATGAGATATACAAATTCGGTTAGGAAGGCAAACTGGGGAGTGTTTCACAAAGACTAAGATCGACTAAAGTTGGACTTGAACTATGGAATCTGACGATATACATGTACTCGCTCTCGGCGTCACGTTTGGTGTGTGAAAAAAGTTTTCTGGTCATCTGGATGAAGAAAATGGTAAAATGCTGATGATTTAAAGATGAGTTATACAAGTTCAAAGTTTATTCAAAGTTTATTCAAAGTTTATTCAACACTCTTCATAAACCTTTTTTAGATTTAAGTAAAGTCATCGATACATTAGACCACACTATCTTTAATTGACAAAATTATATTATTATGGTTTTCGTGGAGTGAAACTACTAAACAAGTAAGCTTAGGAAATCATACTGGACAGATGGACAACATTTTCTAGCCTACAGACGGTGCAAATACTTGATGAAATCTTTGTTATGATAATAAACAATTCTATGCAACGGTGGTTCTTACCATCCTGTCGCCCCATAGGATCCAGGTCCTCTGGATTGACCTGGGTGAAGCCAGGGATCTGTTGCGTTGACATGTAGTAAGATTATGTTTTAAAACATGATTTTACTAATGACCGGTCATTAGCATATGATGATGACCGGTCATTATAAAAAATTACGTGTTAGGCAAAATAAATGCCTGGTCACGTGTACGCTCTCAACCAATCATTTGATTAGGATCCATGTCATCATCTTATAATGCTTCTTACCATCCTGTCTTCCCATTGGATCCAGGTCCTCTGGGTTAACCTGGGTGAAGCCGGGGATCTGCTGCGTTGACATGTAGTAGCAACCGTGAAGGACGTCAGCAGCATGGATACGATTGTGGTCTGACGGAGAGAGAAGACAACAAAACAAAGGATAGTCATAGCTTAAAGGCATCGTTTAACAATTATGTTAAATCTGAGATACAAGGCCCTACGTGTTATCAGTGTCTGTAATATGGTATAATATTGAAGCCCTAAAAAATCGCGCTCCAAAATGATCAAGAAGTGCCTCAAAAAAGTAAAAAACTTTGAGTGACCGGTTTTACCATACTCGTTTTCCCCAATAGACTGTAGTAGTGTTATGGAAACTGTTTGGCAAACGCAGAATTTGGTTTCGATTTCCAATCATAAATATCTTGATAATAAGACAGGCGATCAGCTTGTAAAAATCATGGGGTTCCTGACTGATCTAAAGGTTTATAATTATCATTGCAGCATGAGCTAAATCCAGGATTTTGTTTCAGAATCTGAGACAAAGTTACCGGATCCCTTTAATTTATATCATAGAATGGGTAGAAAAATCCCTGCAATCTGATTGGTCAATTACCATGTAGATAATTTTACTGGATGCACGCGATATCAACACGCTATATGCTATGGTAGTCATAGCTTAATTGATATTGTACACAGGATATATATATATATATGAAGAGGTGTCATGGTCTAATGGTTATGTCATCGGACTGTGAATCACATGGTTCGCGGTTTGAGTCACACCAGTGCACTAATGCTCTTTGGCAAGACATTAATTTACATTTGCCACTCTCTAGAAAGCTATGAGTCAGGCCTAAAACCAATCTTTTCAAGCGAATGTGTAGTACACGACTATTGGAGGAGCCCACGCCTTTGAATGTTTGAAACAGATAAATGACGCCATACAAGTGATGTGGATCATCATAATCATCATCATCATCATCATCATTTGCCACTCTCCACCCAGGTGTTAAATGGGTACCTGGTAGGATGCGAATGTTAATGTGGTTGGATTGGCATGTGTGCGCTTGTTACATGACGCCTGGATGTCCTTAAATACTGTTTAATGTACATGTAGGTGAAATGAAATGAAATAAAACTCAAAAGCCCTGAGAAAGGGCCTGCTTCCGAGATTACATTTGTCAATACAAATTCCTATGAAACGTAAACCGATGATCAAGGAATACTTACAAGGTTTATGCCTGTAGCCGCATTCCAGCGCTCGGAAATAGTTCATGAACTCTGGGAGAGAGATTCGGAATGTTTCAAAGATGCCAGCATCGGTGAACAATCGGTATGCAACCTGTTGGGAAAACAAAGCAATGTAATGAAGAATGAGAGGTGCAATATATCCAATATACCAGTTTACTTACATATTCAAATTTTATGCACTTTTTCAACAAAGATTGTTCTCGACGACCTTAAAGGGATCGTTTAACAATGTTAAATCTGAGATACACGACCCTACGTGTTATCAGTGTCTGTGATATGGTGAAATATTGAAGCCCTAAAAACATCGCGCTTCAAAATGATCAAGAAGTGCCTCAAAAAAGTAAAAATCTTTGAGTGACCGGTTTTACCATACTCGTTATCCCCAATAGACTGTAGTGTTATGAAAACCGTCAGGCAAACGGTTTTCAAAATGTGTAATTCCAATCATAAATATCTTGATAATCAGACAGGCAATCGGCTTGTAAAAGTCATGGGGTTCCTGACTGACCTAAAGGTTTATAATTATCATTGCATCATTAGCTAAATCCAGAATTTTGTTTCAGAATCTGAGACAAAGTTACCGGATCCCTTTAAAGCCTTCCCGAGGCTTGTCCGACAAAGCAACAAGTAATGAATGCGGAATGGATTCCAAGTATTGCAGTTCATTCATTAATAAGAGTTTAATGGAATAGCTCATCACTCTAGGTCCCCAGGAAAAAAATCCATGAATCAGGCATGAGAATGGAGTTCATTGATAAAAACTGAAAATTATAAACATCTTTTAAAAATATGATCACACAATTGACACTCATTTTAAACTCTTATACAGTCTTCCCTATTGGTCTTTTCTGAGAAAATCATGACAAATTTAGATAACTGAAATATATTATAGCATTTGCATGGAATTCTTTAAGTAATGTTTGGATGTGAATGTCCATGTTCATGTTGGAAGTCAGCGCACTCTCGGCAGAACAAAAACGGTCTGTGGTAGGAAGATATCTTCCCCTATCTTTTCCCTCTGTAATACTTACTTGACTGAGTACTTGGTTTTCTGATAGTTCTGAGATTTCAAATATGGGGAAGTCCCATTCATCCAACCTTCCTAAGAGCTCCCTGCACTCTCCATGTGTTGGATCTACTTCTTCTTCTAGGCTTTCATCTACTGCTAACTCCTCATCCTGCATGATAGATAGATAGATAGATAGATAAATAGATAGATGGATGGATAGATAGATGGATGTAAGATGGATGGATGGATGGATGGAAAGATAGATAAGGAGATAGATAGAAAGATAGATAGATGGATGGGTAGGTAGATGGATTGATGGATGGATAAATAGATAGATAGATAGATAGATGGATATATAGATGGATAGATAAATAGATAGATAGATAGATAGATAGATGGAATCGATGGATGGAAAGATAGACAGATAGATAGATCAATGAATGGGAGGACAGATAGACAGGTTGATAGATATAAAGAAAGATAGATGGATAGATGGATGGAAGATAGATACATGTAAATATATCAATTCTTCAATTTCACACAAGGCTTTTGAGATTATTGCTCAATATACACAAATTTAGACAGAAATTGCTATGTGCATGTTTGGTTTTATTCTTGCTTTTCATCCTTTCTTGATTATACTTATAATTGAATTTTAACATCTGCTCAAAGAGTGAAACAAATAAAATAACATTTCATAGTTTTTCATACCTGCTCTTCTGTCGCTTCCGTAATGGCGGTCTCGTCTACCGGTATCGTCCTAGCCATACCTTCCTCAATGATAGTAGCATGTTCGCTTATCGTGACGCTACCCCTCTTTTTGCTGCTCCCCCTTGGCTTAAGAGAAGACCCAAGGGTCGAGGGTTCATCACTTTTCTCAACATTGTTTGTATTATTATTGTCTGTTGGCGCGGCGGTGCTTTCGGCGTTCTCTGCACTCTCCGATGCGTCTTTCGCGGCGTCGTCGGGTGTTATCGTCAGCGTGATCGGCTGATTTGATAGCTCCTCCAGCCGCGACGTGTCATCGTCGCTCTCTTCCGCGGCGTCCAACGAGTCGTCTAGTCTTGGCGATTGTCCATTTTCGGTTTTGAGCAACGTTGGTATCGAAGTGCCTCCGAGTGAACCCCGAAGCGAAGAGGATCGTAACCCTTTCCCCTCGGGCGGCATGAGGTTTGGGGATGGCGATCGTTGACCGAGACCTCCCGTGCCGACGGAGAACGACCGCGACTTCAGGGAGCCGTCTCCTCCTCCTTGCCGCGATAATGGGGCGGGGCTACTGGAACGACTGTTGCCTGGGCTCGGGGATGATGTGAGATCGCGAGAATGGCGGAAACTTGAGCTGCGGGTCCTGAGGGGCTGCGGTTCTAACGTTGGCATACCTGCAAAGTTTTTCATATCAGACATAAAAGTTACATGGATTTAAACACATATAAGAACATATCACTTTAAAAGAGAAGTCCAGCCTGTTATCAAGTTGTTTTAACACAAGCAGAAAATGAGAGAAACAGGTCAGTGAAATTAGAGCAAAATCCAATTAAAAATAAGAAATTCATGAAATTTGATGTTGCGATCAGTGTGAAATATCTCGCAGGGTCCCCTCCCATTCCATCTTTACTTTTTTTTTAAACTGAAATTTCTATTTTCCCTTCAGAAAATGATAAGTCATACATGCACCCTAAATATGATTAATGCAAATATGTTTTCTATTCAACCCCTGTAATCTGAATCTTGAATTGAATCTTGAAATTAAAATTAACCAAATTTATTTTTCTTTTTTTTCCATGTAGGTACAGTTGGTAAACTACATGTACGTGTACATGTATTTCCCATACCAAAAAATATTCTGCTCTACAAATCTCTAAACAAGTTTTGTTCTTCTGCTTTCATTTGAGTGCACTCTTAAAAATATTTAAAAAAAAAAAAAAAAAATTCCATTCTGTTTTAGATTTTTTAGAGCTATAATAGAGCCTTTGCCTTAATTTTTCCATTTTCAATGAAATAATCTTGATAGCAGGGTGGACTTCCTCTCTCGATACTAGGGCATGTTAATTGGACTGCAGACGAGTGTTTGAGACGGTGTTGCCAATTTGGGAAGGAGTCAAGTAGTATTTGAACGACACTACAGGGCCGTTCTGATTCTGTCTTATCGACATGATAACCCGTTTGTACGGCAGGCATCTCAATAGGCCTGTCTTCATCAGCTCGAGATTGCCAAATAGCCCGCTATTTCTGATTTGGGAAATAATCCTGAAGTTACGAATCGCAACTTCATCAGCTCGAGACTTGACCTCAAAACTTGAAACTCGAGCTCAAGATATTTGCCCAGCGTTCGCGCATAGTACGAGTCTTCGGGCTGGTGAAGACGCACCTGACAAATAGCGAGATATTTAGCAAACTATCCCAAGATATCTTGGGATGATTATCTTGACCAAATATCCCACTAATTGCAACTTCGGGCTGATGAAGACGCAAATTAACTGGATAATTGCGATCGGGATAGTTCAAATAGCGGGATATATGGCAATCTCAAGCTGATGAAGACAGGCCTAACGCACTCAAGGCGTTTCTCTGTTTATGTCGTAAACAAGGAGTGATGACGTAGTCACCGGCTTTCAGCTTTCAGCGAGAGGAAACGACGTAATTGGCTGCATGGTCGCGTGGAATTGTCAGTCAAAATCAACGTAATTCAGCCAATTTTCTAATGCTAAGGACGCATGGCTATGCAACTCGGCGATAACATATCAGACACATACAAAATATCCTGAACTTGGAAATATATGCCCTTCTTTCAAGCAGCGAGACTGTATATAGGGTGAATTGTTCTTAAGCTGTTGTGTTTTATGCCTGTTCAACTTCACCTAACAATTACATGTATACAAAGTTTTAAAAAGAATAAACCTGCTTTTAGCAACCACCTGTCTATTAAGACCATATTTGTATCATGTTTCCCTTGAACAGAGTTTCTCATTGAAATATGAATTAAAGTAACTTAAACCTAAAACTAAAGTAAAAGTCTAAAACACAACCTATTTTTCTTGGCATCTCAATTATACATTTAAAAAAGAGATATATCTAAATACTCTGTACTATTTGTACGCGATGATATAGAAGAAAGACAAATGGACAGAAAGTGAAAGAGATAGAAAAAGAGAGGGAAAAGAGAGAGGGAGATCAAGGGGGATGGATGGGGAGGAGGGAGAAGTATATACTGTACATGAAGGAAATGAAGGGGCAGAGGGAGAAGAGAGAGGGGGAGAGAATGGAGAGAGAGAGAGGGAGAGTGGGGGAAGAGAATAAAAAGAGAGAGGCAGAGAGGGAGAGGAAGAGAAGTAGAGAGAAAGAGAGAGAGAGAGAGAGAAGGAATGATGATGGGATTTCTCTTTGCATGTATATGCTACGATATAACTGCAATACTTCCTTGTACCCTATACATTTTTGTGCAGGTCTTTTGAACTTCATAGAGTGATGAATTGTGACATCATCAAAAATCTATTTTTACAATTTCTCAATTTTTTCTTCATTTCCGAAAGAGCATACAAAATAATGTCCAAATGTTGAAAACCAGTTAAAAAGGTTAAGTATTGGTGAGATGACCATCTGAATGAATAGATCTCCTATGGGAAATATTTTTATTTTATGTATTAGAGTTCTTTAGCTTTCCATGACTGCCATATAATTTCCCCCTTATTTCTAATCATTCTTTACATTTTTGCTTAAACCTACCTGTAGCTGAAGTTGTAGTGGTCCAAGTTGTTGACATCCGTCGTATCAGGCTCGGTGGTAGGCTTCTTCTTAATCTCTGTTCGAAAAAAATTACAAAAAGATTATAGTTATGAAATAATTTTCAAAAGAAACTGTTAGAAGATAGAGAATCCTTATTAAGTGATGTTGCTGTAGTGTCTGATACATTGTAGAGAAGCAAAATGGATGCTCAGACAGTGGATAAACATTCAATAAAACATGATCACAAAAAGACTTTAGGACCCACTGCACTATTTATAGCTACTGGCGCCCTCTTTATAGCAAACAATGGCTAATCGGTGACCATTGGTCACCCATGATCCTCTTTTTCTTATTTTAAGTGAGAGCTGATTTAATGAGATAACCACCTGTCAGTGACCTTGCAGGGTGGTCTAATCCCTTCTGTAAACTAGTACAGATTGGCTTTAAAGCAGGTGTTAAGGCCATACATGTAATTACATTGAGAAAAAAAAACTAAGGACCAAAGACCTCACCTTTGGTAACGACAGAGGGCGCTCCCCTACATAGGGCGAGTCATCAATGTCCGATGTGTACATGCTCTCACTGAGCGCTACCAAGGGGCTGATCTTGGGCCTCTGCAAGGTGTTGTAGTTGGTGGGCGGACTCAAGAGGGAGCTAACCGCCTTCAGACCGCTGACGACGTTCGGTGGGAGGGTGGAGTCTGCCAGCATGTCCATGATGAGGCCGTGCGCCTCCTGCATGACGGCGATATCGACCACCGAATTGCATACCTGGAGAAACAGAGAGAGAAAGAGAGAGAGAGAGAGGAGAGAGAATTAAATTTTGTGTTCTGCATAATGGTATAAAAAATAACTTGTCTTCACTCACAGTACAAAATTGCATGATATTGTCACAACCTTATACGAAGGCTATGAATGCAATTGACGGCTATGTCTACCACTGAATTGCATACCTGGAGAAACAGAGAGAGAGAGAGAATTACATTTTGTGTTCTGCATAATGGTTTAAAAAATAACTGCCTTTACTCACAGTACATGACATTGTAAATATCCAGACACCTACCCCTGGACATCCACCCCCCTAATATCCATCCCCAGTTAACTACCCCCTAGGACAACTACCCCCTAGGACAACCACCCTCTAGGATGACTACCCCCAGGACAACTACCCCCTAGACAACTACCCCCATAGGATAGTTGTCCCGAGGGTAGTTGTCCTAGAGGATGGTTGTCATAGGGGTAGTGGTCTGGGGGGAGGGTAGTTGTGTGGTGGGGAGGGGGGGGGGGGGGGGTAGTTGTCCTAGGGGTAGTTGTCCTAGGGGGTAGTTGTCCTAGGGGGTAGTTGACCGGGGGTGGTTATTTGGGGGTGAATGTCCAGGGGCTATGTGTCCTAGAACTGACATTGTTATAACTTGATCTGTTCTTGTCTGAAAAATACACAGGAGCATTGAGCAGTTTAGCTTTGGAAAGCTCTAAAAGAGTACTGGGACAGGGACCAAATTGCATACGGTTTAATCTCCAATTAGTCTACTACCCTTTTCATATATTGCTCATTTATTCTAATATCCAGTTAGTCGAATTCCCAGTTTGTCTACTGCCCATTTCATCTACCATCCATAAGGTCTAATAATCATTTAATGATTACCGGTAAATGATTATTAGACCATGTGGATAGCAGATGGGCTGGTAGACCAAACAACAACAAACCGGTAATAGTCAGGTGGTCGTCTCATAGTCAGGTGGTTGTCTCATTAAGCCAGGTGTTAAGTAGGGCTCCACACTAACTTCTGTTTCTTGGAGTCTGTATGGGGTCGATTTGTCTATTAAGGGACACCCGTTTGATTTTTGGATTGGTGACACAACCAGAACTAAAATTGGGAGCATAGATGAACCAGATCCCTTTAGACTATTCAGACTAGAGGGATTTATGTGAAGCTTGTATACAAAAATGTCGTACAGTCAAATCTGTCTATTAAGGCCACCCAAGGGATACAGAGGAAGTGGCCACTGAAGGTAGATGACCTTTCTAGACAGGTTCTACAACACACACTTCTCTCTAAAGGGAGACAAAATGCATGACCACTATAGACAGGTGGCCTTTAAAGAGGTAGCCACCAACATAGGTTTGACTGTGGGTGTATAAGCCACAAATATGTTCAAACTAAGAACATACATGTAGGCACTGGATATTAAAGGGATCCGGTAGCTTTCAGATTCTGAAACAAAATTCTGGATTTAGCTCATGATGCAATGATAATTATAAACCTTTAGGTCAGTCAGGAACCCCATGACTTTTACAAGCCGATCGCCTGTCTGATTATCAAGATATTTATGATTGGAATTACAAATTTTGAAAACCGTTCGCCTGACGGCTTTCATAACACTACAGTCTATGGGGGAAAACGAGTATGGTAAAACCGGTCACTCAAAGATTTTTACTTTTTTGAGGCACTTCTTGATCATTTTGAAGCGCAATTTTTTTAGGGCTTCAATATTACACCATACCACAGACACTGATAACACGTAGGGCCGTGTATCTCAGATTTAACATTGTTAAACGATCCCTTTAACAACATCAAATGTGAAATGTTAAATGAAGAAACTAGATTTGAAGAGGTCAGATGACATGACAACTGATCAGTTATCTTCTCAGTTCGCAACCACAACATGCCCCACCCAGTTATACCATTTTGCATGATATTGAGGGTTCAGTGACACAAAGACGTAAATCCATATTTTGCCAAAATGAGTATTTGATATCAAATTGTTAAGAAAAATGTGGGCTTTCCAGGAAACACAAAGACTTAACTTCACCCAACACCCCATTGAAGTCAATGGCTAGTGAAACATAGACTTAACTCCTTAAGGCCCAAGTGCTCAGTGACACATAAACCACTTTTTCTCAGAATGGCCAACATGGAGTAACGTCTTTGTGTCACTGGCCCCTCGATGTGACGTTCAGACTTAAGCAGGACCCTGATATTTTATCAAGTTTTCGTTCAAAATGAAGCTGAAACACTTTTTGTTATACGTTTTTTATATGATTTGCTATATCATTCTTATATAGCTACACAGTGATTTGTTGTTGTCTGTACGGATGCTGAATGTTGATCAATAAGGAGACACGTAAACACCCCTAGGATGGTGCTATGATCAGCGGTCACAATTAATTAATGACCACACTTCAGACAGACTGTCTGCTTCCAAATCTGGTTATGTGCCAGAGACAATAACAGAGATTAAAGGCATAGTGTCTACTTAATAAACAAGGGCGGATTGTAGATCAGTGACTTTACTGTTATGACGACACAATTATAGAATGGTGAAGTGTGACGTCATCAAAAATCTATTTCTGGAATTTCTCAATTTTTTCTTCATTTTCTGAAAGGGCATCAAAAATAAAATCCAAATGTCGAAAACCAATTGAATATGTTAAGTATTGGCCGAGATATGACCATCTGAATAAAAGATTTTCTATAGGAGCTCAGTGTTATTTGCTCTGGTTCCTAACCAATACGAGCCAGAGCAAATAACACATTCTAAAAAATAGATTTTTATGACGTCACAGCTTCGGTACTCTATAGGCCTGTCTTCATCAAACCGAAGTTGCAAAATAACCTGCTATTTTAACTAGCCCGATCTCAAATTAGCCAGCTAATTTTGGGTCCTCATCAGCCCACAGTTGCAATTAATTTGAGGGTTATTAAGTCAAGAAAATATCCCGAGAAATCTTGGTCTTGCGCCCGTCTTCATCTAGTTTGTGATGAACGTATCGGTCTGGTGAAGCGCAATTTTGAGCTTCTGGAAAATATCCCGAGTCTGAAAGTAGCAGGTTATTTTGTAACTTTGGTCTGATGAAGTCGTGCCTAATGGGTAACAATCTTATTTTGCGTTGTCCTTATTTTCATTTGCACAACTATAAAAATGGTTTGTACGATGTAGGGATCGACACTAGCAGGCACCCAGAACACATGGGCACCAAAAATCTATGTCCAGAGTACTCCAGACACCAATTTGTAAAAGTTTTTACCGTAAAAAGTGCATCTTTTCTATTTTTTGTGATCATTCTGCAAACGTTTATCAATATCCTTCATGTTTTTTTGCCAGGAAACAGCAATTAGAGACAGCTGAGTGTTTGCCGATCCTACGCCCTCTCCTTTCCCCTGTATTGCAACACAGTCTGACATCACTGGTGAAGCGTACACAGAAATCTCAGTCTTAAAGCTTGTCTGTACTAGTTTATAGGAGGGATTATACCACACAGCAAGGTCACTGGACAGGTGGTAATCTCATCAACTCAGCTCTCAATTAACATAACAAAAAGAGGATCATGGTGGACCAATGGTCACCGACTAGGCATGGTTTTTTATATAGAGGGAGCAAGTAGCTACAAGTAGGACAGTGTGGCTTTAAGTACAGTCAAGTTCCATTTGTGGCATATTTAACAAGAGTTTAGTTCAATGTGATGGTTTCGAGAAAAACAAGCGTATTCCATTTTACCCTCATGCTAGATATTGATTCGCAATGAAATTGGTGCTTGTAGCTAGGTGTTGAAATTAAGTATGTGCCATCCATGCAACAACAAAATCAGTTTTGGTTTCGACCAATTTCAGTCTTAAAGAGAAAAAAAGAAAGAAAAAAAACTGTGATGTAGTATACAATTCTGATCTGGAACATCAAAACCCAAGTGCGACTTAGCTTCCATGCGCTCCTTATTCTACACAAGTATGTATGTGTCAGTTGACTCGTCTACTCAACAAGTCATTTTTATGTTTACAGAGAGTGTATTTAAATTGCAACACTGTATCTCTTTTGAAGTTTTATTCCAAGCTCCTATTTTAAAAGACAGTTTAACCACATGCAACCTCTTACATCAAGAGCAAAACATGTGCTGTACCTGTGTAAACTGGGAAAATTAGGGAAAATAACAACAATGAGGATACGGCGCCACTGACACGGTTCCAGGATACCACTGCAAATTTGCAAATTTTGTCAGCAGGCTGCCCCTCATCCTGTTTTGTGTGATACTTCTTGTGAGTTTGTATTGTGCTCTTCGTATACCGGTATATTGCAGACCAATTAGTGTGCGAAATTGTGGATATTTTGATATTTTACGAGGACAAAAATCTCACTGTGAATCATTTACACCTATCGGAAGATTACCTTCCATTGCGCCGCTACGTCAGGCGTGCTTCTTTGTTAAGACTCCGCTTGATATATAGGCCTAACCATGGAGTTCAGGTACGTACTCTCAATAGTCATTCTCTGCATTGCTGCCATTAAAAGAACAGAAGGTAGAAGATTCACTATCCCATACTTGAGTGATTCTGAATGGAACGTTCACAACCTAGCTGTGAAAGATCGCATCGCCCCCCTTCATTATGATCTTGGCTCCAACATTGTTAGCCCTAAAGTGGCAGCAAACTCTTTTGTCGATATCGTGACTGAATATTTTCAGGAGCAAAATGAATTTCTGGAAAATCAAACCAACCAGATGTATATTGAACACGAACCAAAAACGCTTACTCAGGCTAGGAAACGGAAAAACCTACTACGAAAAAAAGCATTCGGCAAAAATGCAACCAAGGAGGACCGGGAAGCATTTAAACTTGCAATAAAAACAATATCGTACTTAAAGAATAAAACAAAGAAACACAGGGACGAAAAATCTAGAGCCCACTTGGAGAAAAGATTTCGGGATAACTTCTATGATTTCTCGAAGAAAGTTTGTAATGGCTCGTTACATGAAAAGTCACCTCGGCCAACGTTTTCTCAGATGGAAGCGGACGAATATTTTTGTACAAAGTACAGCGTCCCCAATGTTATTGATCTTACGTCGTTGAACTGGTTCCCGTACGTCAACGTGAATTCGGAAAACTACCAAAGCTTCGATATGAACTCGTTCAAACCTAAGGATGTTAAGAATGTTCTGAAACGGAAAAAAGCAAGATCAGCACCCGGTGATGATGGTCTGATGTATGGTATGCTAAAACACTTGTACTGTACCCACCACTTCCTGGCAACATTATATAATAAGATTTTGGAAAGTGGTGATCCCCCCGAAATGTGGTCCGAATCAAAAGTTGCCTTAATTTTCAAATCTGGTGAAACAACAAAACCAGAAAATTTCCGGATGATATCTTTGACGTGTTGCATTGGTAAAATATTTAATCAGAACTTATCGGAGAGAATGTCAACCTATCTCACAGCCAATGAATTCATAGATAAACGGGTTCAGAAGGCATTCATTAATGGAGTGAACGGCTGTATAGAACACAACCAAGTCGTACATGAAATTCTGAAACATGCTCGATGTAAACAAAAAACATTGCACATCACATTCTTCGACCTGGCTGACGCGTTTGGCAGCGTGAGTCATCAGCTGATCTCTACGTCATTAAGCCGTTACGCAATACCTCAACCAGTAGCCCGTTACATTGATGTTCTCTACTCAAGACTGAATGGCAGAGTATGCGGTCCGGGGTGGCAATCGGAACGCTTTGCTTTCAGGAAAGGGGTTTTTCAGGGAGACCCTCTATCCCCAATTGTATTTCTCATGTGCTTCAACCCAATTATTGAATATCTTGAAACCCAGAAGCAGCAATATGGTTACGATTTCGCCGGCCAGAAAGTAATAACTACCCCGTATGCCGACGACTTCAACCTGATAACTGGAAATAAAAGGTATCATCAAAAACTTGTTCAAGAAGTAGATAAACTTCTCAGTAGTATGGGCTTAACAGTCAAAGCTAAGAAGTGTCGTTCCTTATCAATTTCAGGCGGTAAACCAACAGTTATTGATTTTTCCTTAGCTAGGGAACAAATTGCATCTGTACAAAATAATCCTATTAAATTTCTCGGATCTCAAATTACTTTCAGGATGAAGACTTCAGAAACATATGATTTCATCAGAGATAAGGTTGATAGTACCCTCACGAATATAGATAGTGTAAACATAAAAAACGAGTATAAGCTAAGAATCCTTAATGATTATGCTCTCTCCTCTATGAGATATATGTTAACTGTACATGACCTTCATGCAACTCACCTTGGACAACTAGATACACTTCTAGACAAATACATTAAAAAGTGGATGGGCATCCCCCGGTGTGGTGCCAATATTGCTGTAGTTCATGCCCCAGCGGGGCTTAATATTCCCACTATCTCTGAACTCTACCAAACATGTCATTGCCTTGCCTACAGTAGATCGAAAGTTAAAGGCGATGAAATGGTAGTTCATGCCCTAGATCAACAACTGGCCAGAGAGGAAAACTGGACCAGAAAGTCATCTACAATTCAGGTTGCACACCAAATTCATCAAACCAGTTTACAAACGAATTGGAAAGATACTAAAAAATCAGTCAAAATGAACCTGAAAGAGGAAAGCAGGAAAAAGTGGAAAAATGAAATAGAACCTCTCCTAGTCCAAGGTGAATTCATGAAGGTACTAGAAAAAGAAAACTGTGACTTGTCCTGGAAGTCCATCATCTTCAATCTACCACAAGGAGTTATGAAATTTGCAATAAATGCAGCGATTGATAGTCTGCCGAGTAATAAAAACTTGTATAGATGGGGTAAGCGAATAAATGACTTGTGTAGTTTATGTCAAGCCAAAGGTACTTTGCATCACATACTGAATAATTGTCAGGAAATGTTAAATAGATACACGTGGCGTCATAATAACATTGTACATAATCTGCTAAAGAGCATTAAACAGAACGGCCTTGATAGTGATCACCAAGTATATGCTGACGTGGAAGGGGAGACAATCAGTGGAGGTACGGTTCCCCCAACCATTGTTCCAACACAACAAAGACCTGATTTATGTTTCATTAATTTTAGAAAAAAGGAAATACTAGTATTTGAGTTGACAATTCCATTTGAAACCAACATTCAACAGGCCCACCAAAGAAAGCTTGACAGGTACGCCGGACTTATACATGATATCTCAGAAGCCGGCTGGACTCCCAAATTACTATGTATAGAGATAGGTTCCCGAGGTTTGATAACTCCTGACAACAAGAAAAGAATTATAGATATGTTGAAAACATGTAAATGCAAAGTAAGGTATCCACAACTGAGAAATGAAATCTTGAAAACCGTACTGTTTGGGTCGTATGTTATTTTTTACAGCCGGTCGGAACGCACCTGGCAATCACAACATTACTTGGGAGTGTAAATGGTTTAACTACTTTGTATGACTTGCAATAGCGAGACCTCTTTCTCTCCCTCTCCCTCTTTCTCTCTCTCTCTTCCTTTCCCTCTTTCTTTCTTTCTCTCTCTTCCCCTCTTTCTCTCTCTCTCTCTCTCTCTCTCTCTCTCCCCCTCTCTCTCTATGGGGATAAGTTCTCGTGGTGTGATTACGCATGCTACTATATTGACAGATATGATGACGGTACCTAAATGTAAGGTGTGGCATAATTATGTAATTGGGAAAAGTAATATTTCAAAAGTATATTCTGTGGGTTTATATTGTTTTTTACAGCCTATCTGAACTCACTTGGAATCACTACAACACTTGGAGGTGAAATTACTTTAAATTAGGATACGTATATAACTTGTTATAACGGGACCTCCCTCTCTATCTCTCCCTCTCTCTCCTTCTCTCTCTCTCTCTCTTTCGCTCTATCCCCCTCTTCAACTCTCTCTCTCTCTCTCTCTCTCTCTCTCTCTCTCTCTCTCTCTCTATGGAGATAGGTTCCTTCTGTTGATTACTCATTAAGAAGAGACTGATAAATATGACAACGGTATGTAAATGTATTATGAGGCATTGCTAACTAAGAAAATAATAATTATTTTTGTTTTTGTTATTTTGTTAGGAATTATTAATGTTTTCATTTAAAACACTGACGTTATGATGTTCTCTTTTCCGTTTTGTTATTGTGTATTGTAATTGTTTAACCCTGCGTGAGATGCATTTAATGTAATACAAATCTCTGTCCTGGGTTTTATGTCACATCTTTATTATTATGTTATATGTATACTTTCTTGAATAAAGATGAATAAACAAACAACATCGAGAAAGACAGAGAAAGAGATACACTGTCGGCCTGCAACATTGCAAGAAGGGCTTTCGAATGCACTTCTTGCAGGGCATGTCTTCTTGGCCTGCAAGCTTGCAAGCATATCTCTTTGCCTGTAAGCTAGCAGCAAGTTTGTTGTAAGATTGCGAGCAAGTTTGTTGTAAGATTGCGAGCAAGTTTTGCAAGCATAAATTTGTAATGCAAGCTTATCATTAAAGTTTGCTGCAAGGTTTAGTTTCTGTTAAGGGTTTAACAAAAGAACAGGGTATCCCACTTCTGCACATCCTACAACGTCATCAACCGAAACCTACTTTCATTTTATGAGGATCAGCTAGGGACAATGACGTTTACCGGTAAATTCCAATTCCTTTAAATTGTAAGAAAATCAGACAACGAGAAAGAAAGAAATGGAGAGAGAGCAGAGTAATATCCCAATCCTGACACTTGATGATAATCGCCATCACCTGAAAGTCCTACAACGTCATAGTCTGAAACCTACTTTCGGTAAATGAGGGTCAGGGACAATGACATTTACTGGTAAACTCCAATTCCTTTAAAATTTAAGAAAATCAAAGACTGCGAGAAAGAAAGAAATGGAGAGAGAAAGAGAACAGAGTAATATCCCAATCTCGACACTTCATGATAATCGCTAGCACCTGAACATCCTACCACGTCATAGTCCAAAACCTACTTTCGTTAAGCGAGGGTCAGGGACAATGACGTTATTACTGGTAAACTCAAATTCCTTTAAAAATTTAAGAAAATCAAAGACAGCCAGAAAAAGAAAAAAAATGGAGAGAGAGAGAGAGAGAGAGAGAACAGGGTAATATCCCACTGCTGCCACTTGATGATAATCGCTAGCACCTGAATCCTACAACGTCATAATCCGAAACCTACTTTCGTTAAACGGGGGTCAGGGACAATGACGTTTACATACCTGTAACATTTAAGAAAATCAAAGACAGCGTGAAAGAAAGAAATGGAGAAAGAGAGAAATGGAGAGAGAACAGAGTAATATCCCACTCTTGACACTTGATGATAATCGCCAGCACCTGAAAGCCCTACAACGTCATAATCTGAACCATCCTCTTGTGAAATAAGGGTCAGGGACAATGACGTTGAGAAGGTCAGTGATGTGCATCCTGCAGGAAAATGGACAAAGCTCAAGGATATCAGGTGCTGTATCCTTGACCTAACTTCACACCTAGACACCCTCGTTCAGACTCGATGAAATAAACGATTTAAAAGAACACCACCGTAGAAAAATAGAACGATTCTACAAGTGCCTGAATGGCAAACAGGGGTTAGAAGAAGTAGCATCGCACAAAAACACCCCCTTTATATGCACCACACCTATGGTTGATATAAGATACTGAAATTTAAGGCATATTACAATACAAAAATGCACTTTCCTGCAGCGTGTTATATTTTTCCAAAGTCTTATCGCATCAGGTGTAAAGGAGACTTCAAGATGAAGAGGTCGGGGAAGAAATCAATTATAGGAGGTAATTACAAGCATAACAGGACTGGTCTAAAATGTACATCCTGGCGGACCAAACATGTAGGCCTATGTTTATGTTTAATAAAAGATACACAACTTTGAAGCGCAGTAAGATATATCACGGCATTCTGCATTTTGCCCCATCCATGTTTATCATGTGTGAAAAGGGCTTAAAAATTGAGAAGTTCGGGGAAGAAATCAATTATGCGAGTCCATTACACTCATCAAGGGACTGATCTGAAATGCAGCTCATGAAGGACCTAAATGTACACCATAGTCTCCAGAATAAAGAGCAGATTGTAATTAAATCTACATTTGAAAGTCTTCTAGCCTAGATACATGTAGCATTCTCTCATCTTTATTATAACCACCTCATCTGGATCATTGTTTCAATTTCATCACATTTAATCTCCCGTTCTCCTTTTTTTTTGCCACTTATGAAAATGACCTGCCCTTGTTTTCTTTTTATCTTCCTTCACAGGTGGGGTGTGATGGATTCAATGACACATGCTCAGGTGAAAATTGTTCCGCAGTCAATATCCTACATTGAACGAATTATGAACATTAACCATGGGCCAGACACTAACCCTAGATGTAACCCTAACCCTAATCTCAACCTTTACTTAAAGCCACAATGTTTTAGAAGCTATTACCGCGAAATCCCATCTAGCGCTATCTCAGGTCAGCTGTACGTACCAGTTTGGTCCCGTAACTCGCTGCGCTGTTGGTTCTCGCATCAAGTTTTCGGTCTGCGAAGTGGAAATTAGGTGTTGTGCAATAAAGAGTATTCTAGGGCAGAAAGTTCATCCGTTCAGTATCGCTTGAACCCAATTTTACTTTTTCAACCCTGAACCAAACACTAATAATAATAGGCATTTCTATAGCGCCGTCTATCTAGAAATTCTATTCCGAGGCACATTTATTACCCTGGCTTTAGCCTAGCTGCCATTACAGCGCTCCAGCATTTCAAGCAATTCATTCCTGCCAGGTACTCATTTACATCACCTGGGTTGAGTGTGGCAAATGTAGATCAATGTCTGGCCAAAGGACATTAGTGCCACGGGGGACTTGAACCGCAGACCTTGTGATCTACAGTCTGGCGACGTATCCACTCGACCATGACACTATGTATGTAAACGTAATAACTCTTATCTCCTTAACCTAAAACCAAAGAGTAATCCTAATGCTACATTCACAACTAAAAAAAGCTTGGGGTTAATGTTACTAGAGCAATTGTCACATTAATGTCTCATGGTAATGCTCCAGGCGGAAAGGCTTCTAAGAATTTCTCCCTTTCCAGACAAAATGACTCAAAATTTTGCAGGAAACCATGAAATTGTACCAGTTAAAGAAGCTTGTAGTCCCGTGTGCTCCAGTTCGTGGGGCCTCTAAAACAGCGGAAACTGAACTAAGCAACATTGATTTACCAGCGCTGTAGACATGCAGTCCCAGGTGCTTTGATTCAAGGGGCCTATTGGGTGGAGGAAAGTGATTTAAGTAACTCTGACTCCAACAAAATTGTTTCAATAGCAATACAAGAGTATATAGAACTCCTTATATTAATCAGTTACCCTTTTATAATACATCCAGATTTAGAGCATTTTGCAGCACCCTATCTTATACCGACATATATATCTGTTATACTGCCCCCCCCCCCAATTTTAAACCACTTCTTAAAGATAAACTTTAGTACTGGTAATGCGATTGCATTGTGAAAGAAAAGGTGTGGAAAGGATCAGAAACAGTTGATCATGTAGCATTTAAGTATTGGTGTGCACTGCAAGGTTCTGGAGTCATCAAAATCATAATAAATTTGACCGAGTCTTGGTAAAGTAACAAGCACTGTACACAGAAAGCTATATATGGGACAACACACAGGGTGTCGGGGCTAGTACTACCTTGATGTCCTTGTCTTTCTATGCTCATTACTCAGCCAGTATACATTTTCTTCCAAAATTGTTTGGCACATGTCATTTATTTGTAATCTTGAACATTCAGTGTAAGTTTTGTTTGATTCTGTGAGAATTTTTTTTTTTTTTTTTATCTTTAAGCACCCAAACTCAGATCAGACTACCCTAGATTGTTCTATACATTGTCCTTTTGCTTTGGACCACCCAAGGTACATGCAAGTCCTATGCAGTCACCACTAGATCATATGTGCCAGGCATCCATGGACCAGTAACCCAAAGCAGATTACAATTACTGATATATATACAGGTCACTGAATCAAGAGCAGCGAGAGCTCACAATTCAGACATGTCCTTGAGTCAGCACCTCAGACACATCCAAGGCGGCCCAAATTTTTGTCTTAACCCTTTCATACTGGGACATATAGGGTGCCTCTGGTTTAGACCCGAGTTTGTTCACAGTTCTGGAGAGCAATATCTTTTGAAAGATCTCCAGATGACTTGGTCTGCACAGAAATTTGGGAGTCTCAGAGCAGATTATGTAAGTAGCATTTGTCATTCAAAGTCATATACAAAACAAGAATATCAATAACTAAATATTGGGTTTAAATGGGTTTTACAAAATATGCTCCAGCAACAACTGCTACAAGGTCAAAGTCCTACACTAGTAAACAATTCCTAACTTCAACCTTGAACAACGAGGCAGATTCCTAACCCTTAACTTCAACTAAAATCCTAGTGAAAACCTTACCCTCGCCCTATATCCCACGCAAAATGAAGTCTTAGTAAACTTCTTCTTTTCTTTCTTTTTGCTGGAGCAAATAAAAAGATCTTCAGGGAACAGCCCCTTCCAATTCAACAATTTCTAGAGCAAGGTGTATGAATTTCACATGCACTGCTAATGTATTCAAACCGACCTTGTGCACCGGACAGAATCTCCAGTTGTCAGAACATCCCGGAGAGCCATCACCGCATCCAGTCCAGGACTTGGTCTGCTTCTGACGTAATGTCTTGCGGGTCATGGAGCTCCTGGTGAGGCCACTGATGAGACCACCTCCACTGGACATGCAGGTGGCACGACTGACAAGTTGACGAGAACTGTCAGTGAACCCAGGCATAGACGCTGACCGGTAGACACCAAGGTGGCCACCGACCATACCTCCTCCGAGGTAACGGTCATCTGGATGAAGCTTGGTCCTGCGGTCATTGTCAATCATGTCCAGGAGTTCCTTCTGGTTTTCTTCCCCAAAGGGGACTCTGTTTCCTGCCATTGGCTTGGCTTCTTTATCAGCTACAATGACAGGTATGGACATTGTGGTTGACTGATCAGCAAACTTTGGCTTTACTTCTTCTACAACAACATCACGGTCCACTCTATCACTTCTCTTCTGATTTAAAACTTCAGAATGGGTATCAAGGCCTTTAAGAGAACCGTCAGATAGTTTATCAGAGTTTTGGAAATAGGAAGAATTATTTTCTGATGAATCTTTGGTATTATCTCGACAGACACCTTTTTCATTAGTTTTATGATTTGCATTTGGCCCTTGCTTCTTTGAACTATCAAAGATATCGCAATTCTTTTCCTTTCCATTCACACGTAGTGGCAGCTCTGGAGATTGGTTTGCATTTGATTTTCCAGCTTTATCATGTTTTTTACGACGTGCCCTTGCTGGTAATTCTGGGGAACTCTGTCCAGCAGAGTCATGGCTATCTTCAGAGTGAAAAAACCTCTGGGGAGAAATTGGAGCTGATGATGACTGCCTCTGGTGTTCTACAGATTCACTGCTATGCCTGACTCCTATTATCAGTGGAGTTAGGTCTGGTGACTTGGGTCTAATCGTAGTCGTGTCCTCTGAGCTAGCAGCCCTCCTCCGGGAAGACTTTGCTGGTAGTTCAGGTGAAGGTGGGTCATTACCCCTAGATTTGCAGCCGTTGAGGTGCTTGTGGTGGAGGTTTGGATGGGACATGGCACCCGTTCTTCTTCGATGAGCATAAGCCTCGCGAAGCTGGACATGTCCATTGGCATCTTTTGATTGTATCACTGGTGGTGAGCCAGAATGCATAGGTACCAAAGGATCATGTTGATTATCTATGTCACCGCCCTTTCTTGCGGTAGGCTTCTCTGCAGAATTTGTTCTTTGGAACCTTGAATCCTTACTACTAGCGCCTGAGGGGCGTTGGTGATGCGTCTCTTTTCCTTTGTGCTTTGGGGACCCAGGATCCTGCATCATATGCACATCCTTTGCATTTGGTGATTGGTGTCCGTGACCGGTATGCCGATTTGGCTCCTTTGATCTTGGTGACTTTGGAAATTCTGCATGATGCGTGAATGATTCTTTAGACTTTGCGGAATTCGGCCAAAAGCTAAAATGGGAGTCCTTGACCTTGGGCGATTTTGGAGACAAGGGAGATCTTGGAGACTGCGGCTTCGCGTGATGCATGTATGAGTCTTTAAGTCTGGGAGATCTGGAGGAATCTGCATGATGAATGTAAGAATCTTTAGATCGGGGTGAGCCACTGGGATCTGCAAGGTGCATGTACGATTCCTTAAACTTTGGTGAACATGGAGCATCATGTGACCTCTGTTTTTCCTTGCTCAATCTTAGACCATCCCTGCTCAAGAAATTCCCCTTCCCATCCTGGAAATTGGGGTGTGCTTCTGCATAATTGTGATGGTTGGAAGAAATATCAATTGGATGAGGCACAGGCTTCGGCTCCATGCCTGACCTTGCACCGCCTAGGTCCGGTTGGTCCTTGCTCTCCTTGGAGTGTGTCCGCATATGCTCATGAGAGAGGGATCGCTTCGCTTTCTTCCCCGACCCATGAGGGTGGGTGAGCTTGGGGCTGTGTGCATGCATGATCCTGGTATACTCCTGGCAGACAATTCAGAATCCAACGCACATCGTGTCCTTTCTGGAATAACAAATCACACTTGAATATCTCCAACGACAAACTTGACAAGTTTCAAATGAACATGATATCCACGGGGTACAGCACAGAGTCTGAAATTCATGAAAATAACCTTTCAAACCTTCTGTCTTAATACACTTTTTCAGAGTACATCCAACATCGTGCCAGCAAAAGATGAGTTAATTATACGCTTCCAAAGGTCCTATAGTCTATAAACATCATACTAAGTATGTAATATATCCTTTCGTCATAGGTTATAAACCTATATATACATTGTTTTCCCTGAAACCATGTAAATCGTGTGTTGGCAATGCTGTGCCTTCCTTGACAAACTGCTCAATACTTGGCAAGTCTTTGACGTCCGCAGAGCACAGAGAACTTTAAAGCGAAACGTGACTTGGAGAGCACCACATGACCGTCTCAGATCTCTCCAGATAAAAACAAAACAAGTCGATCCCAGCGGCGGCACGTCATATCAACATGATCTCTGTAAGGAAGTCCTCATCAGCATATTCATCACATCCCATGATCGTCATTAACGAAGCAGTGGTTAGTCGTAGTTCGTCCGTCCTGCGTTTACCGCATATATCATTCCTGTAGGGTAACTAAATGTGCTTGTTCCTGGTGATTCCTACAAACAGGGGTGCACAAATGTACCTGCAACTGTAACCCTACGTGGCATGAAAAGTTTGTATGAAGTCTCTACCAGACAACTTATGATTGGTTAAGTTGGAGACTATGTTGAAATTATATTCCCCAGTGGCATGGAAATCAAGCCCACTCTATTAACTGCAGGGGAAAAGTTATGTACTGCAGTTGATGTGCCAGCTGCAGAAAGTCTTGCAAGAGAGAGAGAACAACAAGAGAAACAAGCTCACAACTTGATGGGCTCTACCATTTACCCTGAGAGGGGGGTTTCCTGCCACAGGAAGTGAGGGTGAGCTGGGGAGGAAATGAATATGTAGTCATTGACAAACTGAATCATCTCTTAGCTTTTCTTACTTTCGCTTCTCTCAGTTGCCCCCCTCCCCAAACCCTGTTCAACCAAAGGTCATTGCAAGGGGCTTTTACATCATGTAGAAAGTTCCCCTTTTATTAAACTCACTCTGATTCACTGCCAGTAAATTTGTTAATGTAATGCATTATCGTCATGCTCAAATGACATTTAGTCACAAACAATGCATTTTCTTTGGTTTTGAGTTTTTTCCGGCCATTGCAAAATCCTATAAAACTGACAAAGCTAACAAATAAATACCTCTGGCTTAACAAAGTCTTGTCATACCTGACAGAATTTTATCACAAACAATCCAATTTCTTTTGTTCACACAAATATGGACGTGTATGTGCATTGTGACCTCAAACAAAACTGGACAAATTCACAAAAGTCAAAGGGCTGACAAAGACTTCATACATCTAACAAATTCTATGATACTTTGCAACATATCAAATGCTTGAATTTCTATTCAAAACAAAACTATATTACAAATTGCAAACATGTAGCTGCATAACCAAACTCGAAAATAAAAAGTTTTATACAAACAAATCTGTAGTTTTGTTACGAGTCTTCAACTTTTTACATGAAATTCATGAGATCCCTTTGGTCTCCATATTTTATTCAGTTTCATAATTCTAGGGATGTGTCACGCCAAAGAAAGCAGATCATTTACATTTTCAGCGAAATTTCTAATAAGCTACAATTTCCTCTCAGTGGAAATTCACCATAGCAACTCTATACAGAGACTTGACTGTATTTCCACTAGGGGATCATTATCTAGCAGTCCTAATTAGTAATCATTATTTTGTCTATTGAGAAGCAGAAGGACTTGAATTCTCTGTTAAAATATGAGTTAATGTCCTTCTAGCCCCAAAAAGATGATTCACCATCATTATCATTTGAATGAGTTTTTGTTTATTACAATAAGTGTGACAAAACGAATGATTGGAAGTACAACTGGCTACAAATGCAGGGGGCGGGGGATTTTATCATCAAATCTTAATCATTAATGCTACATCAACTAAGAGAATCAAAACTTTCAAGTGTAACAGCCCAGTTTTCCTACAATTGAATTCAACAACAAAAATGTAGTAGGAGAGGGCGCAAATAGAAGGTAGACAAGGGATGTATAGATCTTATTAGATAAAAGAACCATTTTAAAGATTTCACTGTTCTTGGATTACGCTTCCACAGCACTTAATAGATCTAACTGGCTCAGAAATTGGCCCGGTAAGCTTAGGAAAGTGGCTCCCTTTTCGTAAAAGATGTCGGACAATCAATTTAGTAGTATCAACGAAGAATTCTGCCAGTGTTTGTCGCATCACAATGATCACATCTTAATGAGCTTTAATGGGTATTAATAATCCATGTTCAATCTACAATAAAATCTGTCGCAAAAATGAGACAACCAGAACCATTTACCATACATAACATTTTTAAGAATTTTGCAAGTGTTCTTAATAGATTCTTTGAAGAATCAATAACATAACTGGTGTGAAAGCAGCCGTAATTATGTTTTCAGTGTTGGTTGCGAAGCAGCACAGTGATTCAGGATAAAAATACAGGAGGCACGCACAGACATTTGTACAGTCCTGTACATAATAGGCCTGTCTTCATCAGCTCGAGTTTGCCAAATTTATAACCCACTATTTTAACTAGCCCGATCTCAAATTAGCTAGTTAATTTGCGTCCTCATCAGCCCCCAGTTGCAAATAGCAGGTTATTTGGTCGAGAAAATATCCCTAGACATCTTGGTCTTGTTTCCAAAATATAGCCTGCTATTTGCGAAATAGCGGGTTAATTTTCAGCCATCTTCATCAGACAGAAGTAGGCCGGAGCCAACTGCTCGATCCCACCATGCACAACGATTTCTGGTTTTCCGTGTTTGTAAAAAAAACTTTACATGTGTGCACGGTCGGACGCGTAGCACATGTTTTACAGTGCAGGTAAATCCTAAAATGCATGCGCTGATCATACAGTCAGTCTCTGAAGTGGCCTGCGCCAATCTCTCATTTATTTTTTGAGTTAGTTTGGGTCTGGTGATGATGCAATTTCGACCTACGGGACCATATCTGGAGTCTTAGAATAGCTGGTTATTTGGCAAACTGGAGCTGATGAAATATCCTGAATCTTAAAATAGCTGGTTATTTGGCAAACTCGAGCTGATCGAAACAGGCCTACTTCTGCAGGAAACCACATAAGTCACATGCACAAGGACCCACAGTCTAGAGTATCATGCGGAAAACTCTTGCATAAACTGCGTAATTTGATTAAAGAGAACATGCCGGATTCGAAAGGAAAAAAAATAGAAAATCATTTCCCTGTGGCTCCACTTTGTACTGTTACTTGTTAGTTACAATTAATTCCTTTTTTAACTACCCTTCCTAATACCCCCAAATTCCTTTTAATCACTAAAATAACTTACAAATATGTTACCTGCATTTATTTATAGAGAATACAAGAGAATAAAGAATAACGATATGGAAGAGTTTGAAAGACAAACAAAGCAAAACAATTCTTAAAGCTTTCATGATGCTAGAGTACATTTTCACAATGTCAAATAAAGATTTATATCAATATATTTTCAAAAGCCTCAAAGGAGCTAGCCCCCGGTTTTGCAGCATCATATCTGAACGAGAATTAATTGGTAACAACATAATTCATGATGTTCAATCTACAACAAACTATGTACCAAAGTCTGTTGAGATACACAAATTAATAAACCAGAAGCTTTACCATACATAACATTTTAAAGAAATTATTGAAGTTCAAGTTATCCAGAATTTCCCTGAGCAGTGCTTAAATTACTCAATTACGTCATCGACATTTCACAATACCGGTAAGCGAAAGTTCCCTGCTACACAAATGACCACTGCAAACAATATAGGACAGCTGGGGTCAGGAGAGTTTCTACTTTAAAGGTCCCATTTGCAGGCCCAAAAATGAAAAGATTAAATTCCAAAGGCATTTGAAAGATACTAATACTAATTTAGAACTTCCCTACAAAAAAAAAGGGGGGGGGGGGGGTTGAAAATGTCTTTAAGCTATAGAGCCTGTAAGTAATAGTATGATTTTCAGTCCATTGTATTAATACCAAAGAAGAAAAAAGCCAGTCAGTCACTCAATAGTGTCTGACAGTGAAGTCTAGCAAGTAAACGGGTTTCCTTGCATAATTTGAATATTAGGACACTGCTAAGGTTTAAATTTCACAGATAGGACATACATCATATTCATAATTCCTGCAAAGTTCTACAGAATTTGATGTTGGCTGCAAAAGGGACATAGTATCTTTAAAGTATTTTTGAGTGTTTCCATGTCTTGCAGAATTAGACACAATTTGGGTGAAGGTGATGGGATGTATTCACTTAAAGTGTTTGTCCCCCTTCTTCACGAAGGTGCTATTACTAATTAACATTTACTGGTGAAGATAGCCGAGTCATAAGACGACTTCTGGTTGACAGATCAATTAAAGATTTGCAAAAACATCCCCCACAGTTCAATGTGGTGTATGGAACTCTTCTCCTGTTATTGAATTATGGTTGAATAAATTCTGTTCCAAAAGGGTTAACTCACATCATTCGTTCAAAAAGGAAAAAAATAAGTATATACAGTGTGTAATTTAATTGGAACATTATATCTGACATTCAAATATTGTTATATGTGTGTCTTGTACTTCTGTTTTTAAAATGCATACATGACATAGCATTACCGGTAAAGGTAATACAAAGTTTTGGTATGGGGTCATGAATTTGGTTCAAATGTGATTTTTGTACTGTTTATAAAATGCATACATAACATTTATCATTAACAGGAATTCAAAGTTTTGGTATGGGGTCATGAATTTTTCCAATGAACACATTGCCAAAAAACCTTTCTTTTGTAAGATGTTCTTTTTCACTGTCTTTGTTGGAGTATATTTTTGTAAAATTTATCTGTATTTCTTCCTTGCCCAAGGTGGGGCCATTCAAGAAATAAAACTGTCAAACCTTTCAACACTGGACCCCTATCAATGACATGATACATTTTGTTTCACAATCTATTCAGTGAACATTTTGATTATCATTTTAATAACACACACACAAACTCCTTGTCGATCAGAGTTAAGAGACTTTAGGCCTGTTTTCATCAGCTCGAGATTGCCAAATATCCCGCTATTTCTCGATCACAAATTATCCAGTTAATTTGCGTCCTCATCAGCCCGAAGTTGCAATTAGTGGGATAATTGGTCGAGATAATCATCCCAAGATATATTGGGCTAGTTTGCAAAATATCCCGCTATTTGGAAAGATATATCCCGCTATTAAACCGGTGCGTCTTCACCAGCCCGAAGACTCGCACTATGCGCGAACGCTGAGCAAAATATCTCAAGTCTCGAGCTGATGAAGACGTGATTTGTAACTTCGGGATTATTTCCCAAATCAGAAATAGCGGGCTATATGGTAATCTTGAGCTGATGAGGAAAGGCCTTTTAACTTTACACACATCACCCAGCTTATCTTTAACCCTGGCTATCGCTGAACTAGATTTGTCGGTGACCTCCATGAATCACATGGTCAACGTCACATGACGACATTGGGGGACGGGAAGGATAGGGATGGGTGATACACAACCAAAATCTTCGGAGGGGGAAGGATGGATAAATTTTGATGTTAGAGGGATCTGAAGGGTGCTTCCGCTCAATGAGACTATCCAGCGATCTAGCGTGAGGGTTCAAGAACAAAAATTGGGTCTAGGTCTCTCATCTCTCATAAATGGCTACAATTTTAAAGGTGCTCAATAATGTTTGACATTGGGCTAGATGTCACTGAGTTGATAAAGAATATGTGACTGACTTGATAAAGAATATGTGACTGAATAAATCAAGAATATGTCACTGAATAGATGGTGAATCTGTCACTAAATTGATGGTAAATATGTCACTGAATTGATGATGAATCTGTCACTGAATTGATGGTAAATATGTGACTGAATTGATGATGTATCTGTCACTGAATTGATAAAGAATATGTCACTGAATTGATAAAGAATATGTCACTGAATTGATGGTGAATCTGTCACTGAATTCTATCTCTACAAGTGTATTTCTCTGTTTTTTCTCTCCTTTTCTTGATTAAACACTTTCATAACTTTTAAGATGCTCATCATCCGTTCAAATGTGTGACTTCGCAAGAAGTGTGCATTGGTGTGATAGTGAGTCACTCTCTTTCTATCAGTACCTCTCTTTCTCTCTCTCTCTCCCACTCAAACATTCACACACATACTTGCCTTTCTATTACAGCTTGCTTTATTCCCTCTTCAGAAAAACCCCCATCAAAGTTTGACTTTCAATTCGATCATCCCTTGTGTGCAGTTGTACAATCCTCAGTCTGCCTTCCCCACCCCCTTATCTCCACTCCCCCTTCCCATCCCTCCCTCTCCCTCTCCCCTCTCTCTCTCTCTCTGTCTCTCTCTCTCTCCCTCTCTCTCTCTCTTACATATCCACCTTTATTCTCTCTCCCCCTCATCGTTAATATGCAATTAGAGAAGCTACAAGTTCAAGGTCTGTCATTGTCATACATGGATGACTAACAAGCACACACAATATGACATGACGGCCCTGCGGTGGTGGCGCGATGGTAACCCTGGATCTGAACGAGGCCCTGGCTTCGCGTGTCACAGACAGGTGCACTAACCACAGGCCCTAGGCATTCAACCTTCCTGGGGTGAGTGCGTTAACACAGTAAAGCTAGTCAGCGATTCGCGCTTACCATAGCCTCCTTTAATGGGGTACCATAATTGAGCATTTTTCCAGGCCTAATTCACTCGACCTTTTTTGAGGTACTTGCAGGTGAGTTATTTGGGTACTACAACTGAGCAATTTGTGATAACCGTATGCCTTAGGAACTAAACCTTCCAGGGTAGGGTGTGTTCATATGGGAATAGAAGTCAGCAATTTCTGGTAACCACAGGCCCTCGGTGCTAAACCTTCCAGGGGTGGATGTGTTCATATGACAGTACAATTAAGTGACTTGTGGAAGCGACAGACCTCATCGGCACTATTAACTCAAAAAGGGGTGGGTGCATTCACAAGACAATACGATTTAGCGATTTTTGTGATAACCAAAGACTTCAGATAATACCTTCCAGGGATGGATGCGTTCACATGGCAACACCCTTCAGTGATTTGTGATAACCACATGTCTTAGGCACCAAACCTTCCAGGGATGGATGCGTTCTCATGGGAATACAATTCAGTGATTTTGTGGTAATGACAAGCCTTGAACACTAAACCATCCAGTGGTGGATGTGTTCATATGACAGTACAATTAAGTGATTTGTGGAAGCGACAGACATGCAGGCACTATGAACTCTAAAAGGGGTGGGTGCGTTCACAAGGCAAAACAATTCAGTGATTTATGATTACCAAAGACTTCAGGCAATACCTTCCAGGGATGGATGCGTTCTCATGGGAATACAATTCAGCGATTTGTGGTAATGACAAGCCTTGAACACTAAACCATCCAGAGATGGATGCATTCACACGCAATACAGTTCAGCAATAGGAAGGGGACTTTATACAGGCATGAGACCGAACAAAATTGAGAAAAATGGGAGAGTCATGTCTGTGAACCAGCACCTCATGTAGGATACAAATAGGGAGTTTTTCTTTTTCGTGATTTATGCCTATACATGATTCATCCAAATCCATCTATAGACAATCAACGTATTCTGGTTCATGTTTATTTTCATATATAGACCGGTTTACTATCATATTTAAATTTATGGATATGATGAGATATTCCATTAAACCTGTTATTAATATATAATAATAATAATAATAATAGGCATTTCTATAGCGCCATCTATCTAGATAATTCTATTCCGAGGCACATTTATTATTACCCTGGCTTTAGCCTAGCAGCCGTTTATACAGCGCTCCAGCATTTCAAGGAATTAATTCCTGCCAGGTACCCATTTACATCACCTGGGTTGAGTGTGGCAAATGTAGATCAATGTCTTGCCAAAGGACATTAGTGCCGCGGCGGGACTCGAACCGCTGACCTTGCGATCGACAGTCCGGCGACGTATCCACTCGACCACGACACCTCTACAACATGAACAACTATATGAACAACAATAGAATCCAGTCTGCATACATTACTTGTTGTTATGTTGGGAAAGGCTTGGGCCATCTCTCAGGTTGTCAGGAACAAAGTTTGTTGAAAAGTATGCTTAAAATGTGAATATGTTGTTAAACTGGTCTATTGAGAAAGTATGAGAGCAGATAGGTATTAATAGAATAAAAAAATAATTTGAATTCCTTTCACTATCTTATTTGTTTTGTATTCATGAACATGTCCTGTCTAGAACTTAAAATTCTGTGAGTAAAGGTTATACACTACAGTGTATTAGGCTAACTTTGTTCAATTTCAGAAAATTGGTTTTGATAAGGCCAAGGACATTATGAATTTAGCATTTAGAGTCTTGGCAATATGTAGACGTGAAAGCTGGAATAGGAAAAGAACAGATTTACAAAAGTGTTGGCGTAACACAAAAAGACCAGTCTCTCTTTAAATGGAGAAGTTGTATAAGCCTTACAGACACAATTGAGGGGACAAGTTTTATCTTGAGGTTCCCATCATTTTTCATAAACAAGAAATATGAAAGAAATATCCTTAAAACTAGATGGAATTCGACTGCGCGCAGTCAAAAATGATGCCTCCGGCATAGAGCAATTTTACAAACCAAAACAGAACACATTTTTCGAATTCAAGTTCAATTGTAATCCATTAACAGGTTCTCAGAATATCGTGATTACAAGCAATTTCTCATATACATATATGACCCTTTGATCTTTGACCTCATGACCCTAAAATCTACTCAGTTCATTGGCTCTGCAAGATGTCCTGAGTTAAATAGTAATCCATCTGTCAGTTCTAATGAGAATGTGTTCACAAGCTATTTCTGCATACATAATGAGCCCATGACCTTTGACCTTTGACCTATGAACCAAGAATCTACTCAGTTCATTGGCTCTGCAAGTAACATACATGACCTAATTTTGGCAGGAATCCATCAATCGGTTCTTGAGAACGCGATCACGAGCTGTTTTTGCATACATAATGTGCGTTGTGGCCTTTGACCTTTGACCTCGTGACCCCAAAATCTAATCACTTCATCGGTTCTGCAAGTAACATACATGACCAAAGTTTGGCAGGAATCCATCAATCGGTTCTTCAGATAACGCGATCACGAGCTGTTTTTGCATACATAATGAGCCCTGTGACCTTTGACCTTTGACCTCGTAACCCCAAAATCTAATCAGTTCTTTGACTCTGCAAGATACATACATGACCAAAGTTTGGCAGGAATCCATCAATCGGTTCTTCAGATAACGCGATCACGAGAACGGGACGTACGTACGTACGTACGTACAGACGTACGTACGTACAGACGGACGGACGGACGGACAACCGAAAACATAATGCCTCCGGCTACTTCGTAACGGAGGCATAAAAACAAAAATTGTTGGAATTTTTTCCTAGGTCTGTCATCCCAGCTTTATGCATGATTTAACAGCTTATGTATCTTAAAAAGAAACACACTTTTCAATATTAAAACTGTACGTAACCTCTCAATAAAGAAATTTGGCAAAACAAATGAAATAAATACATGAATAAATAAGTAAATAAATACATAAAGAAAGAAAGAAAGAAAGAGAAAAAGAAAGAAAGAGAGAAAGAAAGAGAGAAAGAAAGAAAGAAAGAAAGAAAAGAAAAGAAAAAAACCAGATAATTCAATTTTTTCTAAAGCTGGAGGTTCAAAGTACCAGCTGTCTGGATAAGGACTATAATATTTTTACCTGGAGAGGGCACTTACTCCAAACATTGGTGGTGATTAGATTGAGTAATGCAAAGTTCACTAGTTCACACAAATGCATCGAGACTGTATGCTCTAATGCACTGTCTCATTTTGTCATTTTGACTCATTGTCTTGATTAATTGTATGTATTGAATAAAAAAAGGCATCATTTAATTCGCACTTGATTGCTATCAAGATCATTTGAAGAAAAACAGTTTAGTAGGGAATGAGACTCTTGATAGGCTTCAGTGAACAAAACAAGAAATCTAAAATATGAGAATTACAGTACATTAGTTTTTAAATGAGCTGCTAAGTATTATACATGACTTACCTATAAGATGATGCAGCATGTCCAAGTTTGCATGATGAGCAAAGAAAGGAAAGGGAGACAAAAAAGAAATAAAATATGTCAGCACAGTAACATTTCAGATTATTGGACTATTATTGACATATGTGCAAGAGGCACCATCTCTGATTTGGATTTCATTTCATTTCTGCATTTTTCTAAATACAATAACCGAATAAAAAATAACATATACATATAAACATAAGGTATCATACAAATATACAAACAATAATAACTAAATGTGATTTACTTATAAAAAAATAATAACAAACATAATATTTCTATTACATATCATTATAAATTTAAAGTATTATCCAAACTATCTGTGGAAAAAGTACAAGCGTCCGCAATCATAAGCACAGTTTGACTAGGACGGCGGCCTCAAAAGAAAATCTTGATAGAGGATCAATTATTTTTCTTTCTACATCAATCCTGAAGATAACTATTAAAGCCTGTCTGCACTTGTTTGGCCAGGGGGATTAAACCTCCCTGCAAGGTCACTGACAGGTGGTTATCTCATCAAATCAGCTCTCAATTAACAGAAGAAAAAGAGGATCATGGGGGACCAACAGGCACCGATTAGGCATTGTTTGCTATATAGAGGGCGCAAGTAGATATAAGTTGTGCAGTGGGGCTTTAAGATATGAAAGGGGATGTATATATGGAGACAAGGTCAAGACTGTCGTTGAGTCCGTCTCTTCAAAGCCAAGGAATTTAAATCAAACCTGAGAGCCCCACTCCATCCTAAAAATAAACCATTCTCCGCAAACCTCCTCGTCTCAGACACAACATCAAACCAGAACGGAGACACCATATGCTGAAGCGTTTGCACAACCTATCTGCGTAATTCTAGTAAGTCCGCCATGTACACATAGGCCTACATGTATATCAAAGCTTTTTGTATGCACTCTTTCTACCTATATCTTTGGTTTTGTCCTGGGCCATTATGTCTCCTTTGATGTCCAAGTTTGATCAATAAAAAGAAAGTGAAGGTTTTTTTTTTAAATGCCCAGCTTTTCTTCAACATCTTGAATAAATCCTTCCTGTATATCATTGCAAGTTACAATGATTAAAAATCAACTTAAATACCAATACCTCAGTATGTAATGTGCATGTTGTATAGGACTACATATAATTGTCCAACAGCCAGATATAAGGGCTTGATATACTCTGCATCACCTCCCTATGCATGATCATGATCAAGTGCCTATCAGAAGCGCCACAACCACACATTTTGTCAAATGTGACAATTTCTTAGTTTTATATAGCAGAAATATATTTTGAAAATGTGCAGACTAAAATGTGCTGTGTAGATACACAGTCAAGGGAATGTCTAACAATTTATGTATCTCTCTATTTTGTTCACAGCAACAGCAACACCAACGAAAAGAAATATACAGAAATTATTCAAGTTGGCCTTGTTTCCTGCCCCCATATTTATAAGATTTCATAACGAAGTCCTCAGGGATACCATTAACAAGACTGACGCTGTAGCTAATTGAATAAATACTGCCCTCTATAGACATGATGCATCATTTATCTAGTATCCTGGGGCTTTACGAGGTGCTAAAACGAATGAGGGCAAGAGCTATTTAAGGCCCATTAGAGGGAAATTAAGTCCACCCTCAAAAAGCAGAAAGATGACAACAGCAGATCGGTGTATGTTTTGATGAAAATCTGATAAGAGATAAGATTCCATTTCTCTATGAGTTCATTACAAGATGAATATCTGAGCAAATGTCAGGTCAACAAATAGCATAGAGTGTGAAAAGCTAAATGCAAGCACACAAATATGGACTCATGGGGAATTGTTAATACTTTTTTGAGGCACTTCATGATCATTTTGAGGCACTTCATGATCATTTTGAAGTGCAATTTCTTTTAAGGGCTTCAAAAATACAGCATATCACAGACACTGATAACACATAGGGCCATGCTGCATCTCAAAGTTGTAAAACTGGAAACATTGTTAAACAATGCCTTCAAAAAGATGAAAATGCTCTCATTTTGGCCATTACCAGAAGAAGTCGTCGACCACTTGAACGCCCTGATGCCTCTGAGCAATGGAAAGAGGAAATCAACAGCTGCTGTCAGAAAGCAGGTATTCCTTCACTTATGAAACGGGTCCTGCGATCGCTATGGAAACGGCACAAGACTTGAAGGCATAGCTGATTAATGACAAAGTACTCCAATCGATGAAGATAAATTGCGAGTTAGAGGCAAACATTTGTCATTTATTATGATGAAAGGGAGAACAATAAAATACATGCACGTGTTAAAAATGCAATACATGCCTGTATAGGAATACACCATCATGTGATGCTTTTGGCGGGGTTTGTCATTGTTGATAATTTGGGATGGTATAAAGTTTTAAAAGAGGTACTAAGTTTTAAAAGAGGTAGGAAAATATTTTTTGATTGCTCTAAGCTGCACTGGTTTATTTATGCCTTGGTAATCAAAGGGAACTAAGGAACATCCAAGCTTTGCTTTTTTGTTAGTTTCCTTTTTCTATATAAGTTATGAGTTTATTCTCATTGTAAACATAAAGTATGCTTACAGATGCTTGTACAGAAAAGCATCACCATCTACATTATTGCAGATGTGTGAATAAAACACACACAAATGGAAACTTAAACAGCATTTTCTTCATTTAACCCATTTTTTTTTTCTTCCTTAATGAGAAAATAATCCTTTTGGAAAAAGGACAATATTTATGTCAAAGAAGATTCAAACAATTTTCTGTCCTACATTTTGAGAAAAAAATTGTAGGTAAAAATAATTGATTTTACATAACATATTAAGGATATCACATAAATGTATCTGTACAATTTTTAGTTAAGAAATGAAATTGCTGTTTTAATCAAAGATATTCTATTGTATATTTAGGAATAGTATTTAGAAATGGTTGTTTAGAAATGTAATAATGTATTATTAAGCAGCATATATAGTATGTGTAATGATTGGTTCATTTTGAAAGTATAACGTATTGTTTAACGACAGTTACAAAGAGATCGGGGGGGGGTTTTGTGTTCTTCTATTCTGTGCTATAACAACTTGACTACAAAATCAGGCATGACTCGATCGCTTGGTGTCTGAGTGCAAGAGTGCTTTATTCTCAACTGTACTCCTCATGATATACAGCATCTCAATCTTGGTTACATAACATCATAATATACAGGGTGGCACTGGTGGTATAGACACAGCTGGATGTAGCTGGTGTTTATGTACACATGGATTAATGGGGGTTAAGGCTCTAGACACTAAGCCGTGGGAAAGTGAACTTAGTAGCAAAATGAACAGGTCATCAATATAGCAAACACAATATCCCTCTTTTTCTCAGATTTAAAAGTATACATCAAAATACATTATATCATCCTTTAGGTTGTGAAACAATATTGACAAAATTATTTCTTTTGCAAAACGACATCTTATAAAGTGAAAACGAAACTTTATATAACGCAAGGTAATAAAATCAGTATGGTAACAAAAAACAAAACTTATGATACAAGGTAACAAAATCAGTTTGGTAACAATACATGTGTGAAAGAAGTATGGATAGCACAGAAAAAGAACATCAGAGTTTAGAGAGATAGGAATACATAATGAATAGGCAATTGTAAACGTAGAGTTAAACAGAAACTCTATCTTCGAATTTAGTCTTCAGATTTAAGACAGAACATTTATATAGTGGTCAGTCATCACAACCTCTCTAAACTAAAGACTGCATTGTATGTTCATTACAAGTTATATGCATAATAATAGAGTTCACTATAAGTTCATGGTTTGAGTCCTCTGTTCGAATGTTCATGCGGTCGGAATCTTCCTTACTTGTGACATATATCGCATTGTTGTTTGATTTCTTCTTTTGATCTTGACACTTCCTCCCTTCTTTCCGATTACGACCCATGGACTTGGGTCAAAGTGAGGGGCAAACTTATCCGACTTTCTCTGAACTATGACATGATCGCCGCAGCTAATGTCTCGCGATTGCCTTCGTTGCCTTCGTTTCTTTCCATAACGATACACTTTCTTTGCCTCAAAGTTGTATACTCTGTTGCGACTCGCTTCTTGATGAGCTTTGCTGGGCGTGGTAGCGGAGCTGACATCATTCTCTCGATCAGCACGGGGCTGAGTATTCTCTAGTTTAACTAGCCGGAGTACTATCGCTGTCTTCTTCCCTAGGAGGCATCCGCTGTTTCCCTCGACAACGATAAATCGAGCGGTCGTCGAAGACCCCGTCGAGCAGGAAATCGGAGCATGAAATTCTCCCCTCACGGCCAGTGGAGTCTTGACACCGTATGGGAAGAGCCTAGCATAACTGGGGGCCAACCGGATGTCATTCGAAGATGTCCGGCCTCTCATCCAGTTATATGTCGAAGAATCTATGATATTCACCGACGATCCTGTATCGATCAGCATGTTGATGCTGAGATCTACGATGTCGACCTGTGTGGGTGTCTCAGTACCGCCAACTGTGAACACAGTTTCATCATCATCTCGCGGAACATTCATGGATCTCTCATCTGGAATTCCCGAGTGAATTTGATCTACTGCAATGGTGTGTAGAGCAGAGCTGCGACAAACTCGAGAGAAATGTCCTATTATCTGACATTGCCTGCATTGTTGTCCTTGAGCAGGGCAGCTAGGATCGCGGGCACGATGTCCGTTGAGCCCACAGTTCGTGCAGCGTAGAGTTCGTGCAGCGTAGAGCTTGCTGAGAAGGGTTCTGGTTGTCGTAACCATGGTTACCTCCTTCCTCTCGTGGATTTCCTCGTCGTGGAGGTGGGAAGCTGCGCTGAGAATCGAAATGCTGACTTTCTCCAGCTGGTGGTGGGTGTGGATGTTGCCGTGCTCGAACATCGTTGACGGAGAACGAGGGAGAGTTAGACATCTCCATGGAAGAGGCCTGATTGTCTGCTGCTTCTGTGGCTCGGGCAATTAAGAGGAGATCTGAAAGTTTTAGGTTCTGTTCTCGCAGCAGACGACGTCGAAGTGACTTGGAAGAGCACTGATCGAGAAATTGATCACGGATGTGATCGTCCGTCTGATTGCCGTATTCACATGAAGCAACCAAAGTTCTAAGACGGAAACAGTAATCATCAGTGGACTCACCACTGTGCTGGGAGCACTGTCGAAACAAATGTCTCTCAAAAACGACATTTCTCTGGGGCTCAAAATACTTAGTTAAGGCCTGTAGCGTTGATGCATAAGTAGATCCAGTCCCATCAAGCGTTGCAAAGAGTTGCTGCACACTAGGGCCTACACAGTGAAGGAGTATAGCCCTTTTGACTTTATCGTCCGAGACTTGCGAAGCCAGAAGATAATATTCAAATGCCGTTTTCCATGTCTGCCAAGCGTTTGAGGCTCTGGCAGAACTGGCATCGAAAGGTGCAGGTTGGGATAGGCCGTAGGTAGACATCCTCGTCGCCAATTTTGTGTTCTTCTATTCTGTGCTATAACAACTTGACTACAAAATCAGGCATGACTCGATCGCTTGGTGTCTGAGTGCAAGAGTGCTTTATTCTCAACTGTACTCCTCATGATATACAGCATCTCAATCTTGGTTACATAACATCATAATATACAGGGTGGCACTGGTGGTATAGACACAGCTGGATGTAGCTGGTGTTTATGTACACATGGATTAATGGGGGTTAAGGCTCTAGACACTAAGCCGTGGGAAAGTGAACTTAGTAGCAAAATGAACAGGTCATCAATATAGCAAACACAATAGGGGGGGGGGGGTGGCAAGTACATTTAAAACAAACTGCCCAGTAGCTCACTTAAACAAAAGTAAATCCCTGATTTAGCTTCCCGAACAAATTATCTTTTGCAATCTTCCATAAAAAAGTAATCTCTGACATTCAATGAGATATTAAAGATAAAGGTGAGTTCTGGTCATCCGACTGCATTGTGAAAGAAAAGGTGTGGAATGGATCGGAAAAAGTTGATCATGTAGCATGTAAGTATTGGTGTGTACTGCAAATTTCTGGAGTACCGGTAGTCAAAATCATAATAAATTTGGCCCAGTCTTGGTAAAGTAACAAGCATTGTACACAGAAATATGTATATGGGACTACACAAATGGTGTCGGTGCTAATCTTTCTATACTCATTACTCAGCCCGTTTTCTACCAAAATTGAATGACATTTATTTGTAATCTTGAACATTCAGTGTAATTTTTGTTTGATTCCGTGAGAATTTATTTTCTTTTTTTTACCAGAACTCACATTTATCTTTAAATCTCTCCAGATTCCCACAATACAGCAATGCAGTGTGTAATCATACATTGGGAAATCAACACGCAATCAAGGTATGTGCATTTTACAATTTTCTATCAGAATACACAGTAGTTATTGATTGATTTTTCTTTTCGCCTCCCTTTGTGGACCCTGCATTCAATCAATTCTTAATTATACAATTTAAATTGATTTAATGCCAACAATTCCAATATATGCTTCCCACTTCCATAAAGCAAATTACCCAACATGTAGACCATAGAGTCTACATGAAATTACTGTGTCTACATTGTATGCACATGTTCAAGTCCCAACCAAAGGATTAATTGATTGTACATGTAAGTACTCATTAAAGAGAAGGTTGAGTTCTGGGAAGAGGTGACAAATAATTTGTGAGCGTTATCATTCTTATTATGCAATTGTGGATGAACATCAGATAAAACATGTTCCCTGAAAAGTAGGGCTCTTCAAATGCCTTCATATTCTAAATATGTCATGTAACATCGTAAAACTCTAGGGTAGGATTTTTACGCCACATGTTCGTGTAGTCCCATATACATCTTTCCATGTACAGTGTTTGTAACTTTATCAAGACTTGGCCAAATTTCTTATCATTTTGATGATTCCAGAACCTTGCAATACACACAAATTCTTATGTATGCTAGATGATCAACCTTTTCTGGTCGATTCCACACCGTTTCTTTCACAAGCAATTGCATGACCAGAACTCAACTTCATCTTTAAAGTCTCTAAATTTGTAAAGCAGTGCAAGAAAAAAAAAAAAAATGCTATCTTCTTTTACATCTTAAATTTGCAATTCTTGTTCACTTTGGTTCATCTAATAAACAATTTAATTTTTTCAAACTCTGAAGGGGTGGAAAACAGATTAACTGTGGCCAATTTGAGGAGGAAAAACTGATTAATTCAGAATATGAGAAAAACTGCTATGGGATAACATTATCTCCAAATCAGCACGTCTTATTCTCAGCTGCTAACAAAGAATGCTGAGTGTGAGTTCCCAGTTCCCACACACCTTTCCAATGTGAATTCAAAACCGGCAATCCTCGCCACGTGATCCACAAGGCGCTTCATTCGGCATTCCGACAGGAAAATCGGTTAAGTGTCTTTTTCGTCTAGCCCCGATCCCGCCATCGCCAAGAAAAGACGTAAGAGGCCAACAGCACGACTGAGCATGAATATTTGGCTGCAAAGCATACATGTTCTCTCTCTCTCTGGGAATGTTTCACTCTTGTCATTGAATTAATTGGTTTTTGACTGAGTGCGGCGTGTCGGTTAGACAGCGTATAAACATGTAATTAGAAACGAATTGCCCATCAATCCATGATTTTCTTCGGCACACCCCCAAGAAGATGTTGGCCTCTAGACATCATGAATGGATTAAATCGTGTTGGACTTTACGATTCCCATACCAGAGCCCAAGATTTGCTTTAAGGTTTCAAGATACAAGTGTATACTTCAAGCTACTATTCAGCGATTTTACATTTGAGCAAAAATGTGGTAGTACTAAATCACTCCCAAACTGCTTCAAATTACAATATAGTTCATATTTCAGTAGTGTTTTCAGGGTACTTCATACTATTATACTGTTGGCTGAGATCCAAATGGGCTACATAAGTTGTATTTTATTTCAATTAGACAGATGCCTTCTATAATACATTAAGTTGAGGATAATTTATCTTATTGACAATTAAATTGTTTGGTTTGAAATTAAATCTATCAGGACAAATGATGGAATATAAATTTGTTTTAAAAAAAGAAATTAAACGGTAGCAATAAACAATGCCTAGTAGATGAAACAGTTTGAAAGTTCAAAACAGGGAACTCCATTCATAGGAACCATTAATAAATCAATCCAGATCACTGTGACAAACAGTTTGATTGGAGACCAAGATAACATAATAATTTGAAAATTTAAAGGAAACTATTAATTTTGATTGTCCCGATCCCAAATCTCTTGGAGTCGGTGAAAAAATACACAAAAGCAAAGAGCGATTTAACTCTGGAAAGCTCCTAAAAAGCTCTGGTAAGATCGAGAATCAGAGATTAGGGCCTGGGGGGTGTTTCACAAAGATCCTAAGTTGAACTTATCTCTTAATTGGACTACCGTAAACAATTATGGGAAGCTGTTAGCATCTTTGAAAATATTGTGTAAAAGTTATTTTAAAAGGCATGAAGTGTGGGTTCAAATGTTCTTGATTAATGAAAAGTCTAAATTACTTCAATTTTTGCTCTTGAATATATTTAATTTTTTTAGTGCAACTTAAGTTAAGTTCGACTTAGAATCTTGTGAAACACACCCCCCCCCCCCCTGATCTTATAAAGAGTTGTGATTGATCTAAATCAATCACAAGCCCTCCAATCAATCGCAAGTTTGCATCTCCTGTCTCTTATGTACATAGTTGTGATCGATATCAATTGCAAATAAGTTGAGATTAATATCAAGTCTTAAGAAGACATGGCCCTGGTAATATAAAATTAATTACTAAAGAGCTACAACAAAACATGAAGTATCTTTAATTTAAATGCTTAGACTTGACAGATATATATTACAAGATCAAATGCAAGTCAGAGAGAGGTTGTGTACATGGGAGAGAATAAGAGGGAGAGAGGTGGAAGGGGGGTAGAGATATTAACAGCAAGAGGAGGGGAGAGGTGGAGCCGGGGAAGGAGAAAGACAGAAAGGAAAGGAGAATAAAGATAGACAGAAATAAGAGATAGAAAGAGGAAGAAGGAGAGGAAGGGTGAGAGAGACAGAGAAAGAAAAATTAATGCATCAGTCCTATTCACTAAATGTGACTGTTATTAAAAGGAACATCACATAATTGTCACAGATAGTAACTTGCAGACAGAAAAGAAAGAAAAACATGTTTGGAAAGGTTGCGGTTCGGTTCACTAAATCTCGAACGATGTGTTATGGACATGGAAAATATGACATGATTGTCTGAGAGAGTGACAGAGACAGCAAAAAAATACAACTTCTTCAGAGATTATGGTTGAGTTCACTAAATCCCACAAGCTACCAGTCTGACATTAAAAATAAATATCATTTGATTGTCAGAGAAAAGGCCATGGAAAGAGACAGATAGAGAGAGAGAGAGAGAGACAAAGCGAGAAATCTATTTAGAAAAGAACAATTCACTAAGTCCTAAAAGGGCACATGGCTGACATTGGAAAAAAGGCCATGACATAACGGTATGATTGCTGAGCCATTGAGACAAACAAAATATAAAAAAATAGAGATTATGGTTGAGTTCACTAAATCCCACAAGCTACCAGTCTGGCATTAAATATAAATATAAATATCATGATGTGGTCGTCAGAGAAAAAGCCATGGAAAGAGAGAGAGAGAGAGAGAGATAATGAGGGAGAATAAGACAGAAAGCCAGAGAGAGAAGGAGGCAGAGTGAGAAAAGCAATTTTTAAAAGATATACAAAATATCATGATGTGATATTGTGATTGTCAGAGAAAAAGCCATGGCAAGAGACAAACAGATGGAAAGAGACAAAGAGAGAGAGAGAGAGAGAGACAGACAGACAGAGAGAGAAAGAGACAGATGAGAAAAGCAATTTCAAAATAGATAGTTTGAACAATAAATTCACTAAATCCTAATAGGGCACAAGGCTGAAATTGAAGAAAAAAGGGCCATGACATAATTGCTGCGACATTGGGACTAAAAGAAAACAGAAACAGGAGGTTAAAGAAGAGAGGCAATCCTAACAAATACCATTCAATTCATCAGCATTAGAACATAAACCAACCATTTTTCCTGCATCACTTTTCATCTCGAATCCAAATCTGAGGGTCTCGGGTTGCGAAACAACCCGGGAAGAGGGGTCGCCAGATTTTGTAGAAAGCCTGCATTTCAATATCGAAACAAAAAATGAAAGACAGCGAGCCCTCGAAAAGCATCAGCCTTGCGGATGGAACTCTGCGTATCCCTTTCATATTTACTCGGGCAGACGGCGTAATCTGTCTCCGTACGAGTCACATCGCCAAGGAAACCAAGTAATTGACAGAGCAAATTGATGTAACTTAAAACCCAAGCTGCTATTCAGCAGGTTGTAATGTATCAGACCGGCCCGTTGTGCCGGGCCAAGCGCTCTTTTTGTCCAGCATCCTCTCCTCTGTTTAGGGACGTCCTCATCAGCTCAAGATTGCCAAAAAGCCGGCAATTTCTGATTTGGGAAATAATCCCGAAGTTACAAATCGCGTCTTCATCAGCTCGAGACTCAACATCGAAACTTGAAACTCAAGCTCAAGATATTAGCTTGAGATATTTTTTAGCATAGTCTTTGTGTGTCTTTGTGCTGGTGAAGACGCACCGGACAAATAGCAGGATATTTTGCCAAATAGCGGGATATTTTGTAAACTAGCCCAACATATCTTTGAATGATTGTCTCAACCAAATATCCCACTAATTGCAACTGTGGGCTGATGAAGACGCAAATTAACTGGATAATTTGTGATCAGGATAGTTCAAATAGTGGGATAGTTGGCAATCTCAAGCTGATGAGGACAGGTCTACTGATCTCCCCATCTTCATCTTCCCTCCTATTCTTCAGATCTTAAATTGGATTCATGCTATTTTCAGTGTTCTTCAAAAAGCTCAAGTTTCAGCTCTTGGCAGTCGCTAGTCTGAAATCTGCTTGTCTCTCCTAAACCATGTATTGTTTTGGTAAACCGCAGAGAGCAAATTCATCTGGTTTCTCTCATCTCATCTTTAGGGTGCATACATAATTTGTTCTTACACTATAAAGACCTTGTATCCTCTGGAAAGGTGCTAAATAAATCCAGTTGTTGTCCGTTATTATCATTATTATTATTATTGTTATTGTCATTATCATAATCATTATCAATATTATTATCATTGTTTCTTTTACTATTATTATTATATTTATCATTAACATTATCATTATCATCATTATTATCATTATTATTACTCTTATTGTTATTATTATTATTATCATTATCATTATTATCATTATTATTACTATTATTATTATTATTGTTATTAATATTATTATCATAATCATTATCATCATTATTATCATTATCAATATTATTATTATTATCATTATTATCATTATCATTATCATAATCATTACCATAATCATTATCGTTATCATCGTCATCATCATCATTATCATTATCATTATTATCATTATAAAATACACAAATCCTAAGCAATTTCTCTGCCACAAATATTGTTAAAGAAACAAGCCTTGGTATGAGCCAAGACAGCTACAGGTAAAATAACTTCTTTTGAGACTCTCACATAGCAATAGGTAGAGAAAATGGACCATATATGGCCCTAAAACCTGTTATCAATAATAAGTTACGATAACAGTAATTATAAGCTTCTGAAATCATGGCACTTGTTTAACTGTGAGCAAGTTTGTCATACAAATTTTGCAGTTACTGATAACAAGTTTTGTGAAACAGGGCCTGGATTCTGCTAACAAAATTATTTATGAAGGCGGGCGGTAACATGAAAGTGTTCTAATTGGCAATTTGATCTTCGATTTATCCTACTGATTCTGGCTTTACAACATCTTACGAACCGCAAAGTTAAAGGGATAATTACGCCCTCTTCTCTCGTCTATCACTTCTCATGACTTATAGAATAATTGGAAATGACAACTCATTTTTAGTTGGTTCCATCTTATTAACGATTAATTTATTAAGGCTAAAAGACTTTTATCTCTGCAGGCGTTTTCATTTTTGTCTATTTATATACATATGTCACTTTTTTGCACCAATTCTATGCTTTATTGACTCCTTGTCGATTAAACCTAGCACAACAACTCAAATTAAAATTAATATTTTCAATAATTTCAATAATTTACAATATTTATTATATCAATCAAATAGACAGGTTCATACAATTTGATAAATTAGACTCTTCATTATTGTGACAGTTTTCAGGTCGGGCTGATTATAGAGTAAATGACAAAAAGCTTCATGACGTATTTAAAGTCATTATTTATCAACTATCAGAACTGATATTTTTGTTGCCCAGTGGCTTATGTGTAGGCGTACCATGACATTCTGATGTTATTTTCTCTCTCATAGGATTTTTAGGCTCTCTTGCAAATCATTCCTCAAGCTTAGGAAAACATGAGATAAGAGATTGAGATAAAATGAGATTGAAAGAGTGAAATCAATGATAAATATTGTAGGGAAATGACAACAACAAAAGACCCATGAATATCATTGTGAGGGTGTGTCTCTTTAGCATTCACGAATCTAAAAATGAGCTTCTGTGAATACAAAAATACTACTGGAAAGTACACAAATAAATTTTAAAAAACAGGAAGATTAGAGTACAAGGTAATTAAAAAGACAGATATGGACAAAAAGAATAGAGGTATATAACAGGGATAATGTGATCTGTTTAGATTCAGAAGGGTTTAACTCCAGCTTTTACACAGAATAAACGCCCTTCTTGCCCCAAGCCAACAAAATTGAGAATAAAGGAGGAGCAGTAGCAATATGAAGACTATTAGAAAGTTAATATGGCGGGTACAAAATAACATGACAACATTCAACTTTTAGGAACTTAAAAAACAGTGAAAACAAAGATGCAAACAACTTTTGTATACCAATCAAAAAATGTAAATTTAAAAAAAAATACACAGGCTTACTAGATGGTAACTCTAACATTCACAACATTACACTGGCAATTCAAAAATCACCTAACCCTATGACATTACCAGGGACATGCACGGAATGATAATAAAGTTCAATAAAGACGTAAATTAAAGGCCCACTGTACTACTTGTAGCTACTTGCTCCCTCTACAGTATTTAGAAAACAATGCCTAATCAGTGACCATTGGTCCCCCATGATCCTCTTTTTCTTATGTTAATTGAGAGCCGATTTTATGGAGATAGCCACCTGTCGGTGACCTTCCTGGGTGGTCTAATCCCTCCTAGCCAAACTGAGGAACTAACACTTCAACAAGCTCTGCTTCAAGTTAGTTCCTCTTTTCTCATGTTTTTTCCATTATATTTGTTGTTTCATTGCATATTTGTTGTGATATAATTATTCTTGTATTATGTTTTGCATGAGAAATAAAAATCATTTGAATCATTTGAATTACTGGTACATATGGCCTTTACGGTAATATATTCTCCATGCTGAAACGAAGACAAAACCCCTGTGGGTAGGGAAGAAGAGGGTGGGTGGGTGCCGCGACGGTGCCGCGATACGATAGCCGTGAAATAGCACTATTACATTACGTGTGCTGCCAGCTTGTAACGTGATGAGTAGTGGAAGGGTGTCTGTACGACGTTGAAGGCATTTAGTACCTGTCATTGGAGTAAGCGTTCCTCGATCGTTAACGCTCATCTTCCAGAATGCTAATTAGCTTGTGTTCTTTGATCGTCGCACCTTAAAGGGAGTGATCAAGCAGCTGCTATCTAAATGCCAAGAGTCAACAGGAGTTAAATAACTCCTTGGTCAACACAAGATGACTAGCTAGCTATTTTCTATAAATTTATTTCATTAAAGGCATCATTTAACAATGATAAATCTGAGATGCATGGCCCTACTACATCAGTGTCTGTGATATGGTGTAATATTGAAGCCCTGAAAAATTGTGCTTCAAAATGATCATGAAGTGCCTCAAAATAGTAAAAAATCTTTGAGTGACCGGTTTTACCATACTCATTTTCCCCAATAGACTGTAGTGTTATACAAAACAGTTAGGAAAAAGAAAAATGAAATTTCGAATTCCAAGCATAAATATCTTGATAATGCAGACAAGCGATGGCTTGTAAAAGTCATGGGGTGCCTGACTGACTAAAACAAGGTTTATAATTATCATTGCAGCATGATTTTGTTTGAGAATCTGAGACAAAGTTACCCAATCCCTTTAATACGATAGGCCTATGTTTATGAAGATTTATAGACATTTATATCAATGAATCTTCACAGGTCGATCGATGTCTGTGATTGAATACAGTGACTCAGGTGAAGACTAGTTATTACCTGAACACTTAACTTTTAATGGCATGCAATTGCACTTCAAGTTGGTAAATAAAAGCCTGAGAATTGCCTAATCATGAAAATCTCCCACAAACTGATAAGCCCCTTCAGACTATAGTAAATTTATACAAAACTTGTATACAGAAACGTTGTATAAAGAATGATTGTATATAAAACAAAAGGGGTATAACGTCTAGTCTAACAACATCCTATAAAGAAACTAATTGATAAGATAGTTGGTCAATCATCAGTGCACCAGGGATAAAATTTATATTTATTTTTTGGGGGCTACTTTTCAAGCTTGCCTGCGTAAAAATAACACTCTAAAATTTGTTTTGCATTGAACTCTATGCAAATTTACGGGGGCTCTTTTGGGCATTTCGGGTGCAAAAATTCACCCTGAGCCCCCGTGTATTTTTTTCACTGCAGTGCACCCTCCTGATATGCCCCGCCAAGTTATACGATCTTTGCATGGTATGGTATTCACACTAGAACAGAACCCTCATTTTACGTTGAGTTTTCATTTGAAATCATGCTCAAGCATGCGTTTTGATACATAGCGTTTCATCATACAACTTTTCTTTATAGAACATTTAAGAGATTTATACATTTCGCTATTTGCGAAATTGACAAGGACCAGTTCAAAGCTTCACTCAAAACTCACATCTTCCTTCAAACATTCAAATGCTAATTTTATTGGAGGAGCTCGCGCATTTGAATGTTTTTTAAACAGATATATGGCGGCATACAAATGCTGTTTATCATCATCATCATGATTGCAGGGCCCTCAAGGAGAACAGTGTGAAATACTGATGAGGCTACCCTGGGTAAACAAGGCATATTATCATTTTTATTATTATAAGACTTTCGAAAACATTAATCATGGACTTATTGTATAGCTATCTACAATTCTCTTATCGCTATACGATGAAAAATGTTAGTGTGAAAGTGGGGTAAGCTATGCCCTATCCTTAGAGATAAATGACCATTATAAATAAAGTGGAAACCAGGCACACCTGAGCTCATGTCAAACGACCACTACAGGGTATCTAAAGAAAAAGAGTACCAAACAGTATAGACACTATGAATATAACTGACAAAGAAAGCGGACAAAATATACAGTTTCCCAGGTAGACAAAGGAACATCCCTTCACTGCTACATGTATTATGTACACATGTGTAGAACCGGTGTCACATGCATATTCACCTTTTTACATAATAGCAGTGAAGTGATGTTTCTTTGTCTACCTGAGGAACTGTATATTTTGTCCGCTTTCTTTGTCTGTCATGTTCATAGTGAGAGCACAGCTTTACAGTATAATGTAATTCATTCAATTGTTTATTTTGGTAAGAATGGAAACTAGGCAGTAATGGCAGTAATAACAATAACATTGGATATTTTGATAGTGCTCTTACCTACAGTGTTCTAATATTGTTCTAGCTAGACCAATGTCGTTGCACAGCATCAGAGCATAAAGTACTTCTTTTAATTATTTATTTTGGTAAGGATGTAAACTAAGCAGTACATATTTGTTATAGTGGTCATATCTACATGTACCTCACACTCTAATAATGCTCTATGCTCTAGCAAGGCTACCAATTGTGTTGGTAATATCAGTCAGGGAATACCAGTACCCATTTAACACCTGGGTGGAGAGTGGCAAATGCAAAAAGGTTTTTTTCTTAATGCAGGACCCTAGACCCATTTCATGAAACAAATAATGCAAGTGTTTGAATGAAGCTCATGCAGTAGTGCTATGCACTTGGTTATTGTCGCAACTACCATGTGTTCAAGGTGGATATCAACATAATATTACAATTTTTTTCATCAAAATGTATTGTTCAGTGTTACCATTTTAAACTGACAAAACTCTTAAAATTTGCATTATTTACTAAAAGTAATGGATAAAAAATAACATGATTTTTTTTAATTGATCCTCAGCATTAACTCTTTAGCCATCATAATAATACATTGTCCCATGGGTGAATATTCATGTTAGTGCTGTTGAGTAAATTAATGCAGCGTTCCACAAGTATTCCTCCTTTTGTTTACATTTTGCTGGTCCGGCCTTCCCAACACAACTACAGGATTATAATCTACCACCTGATCAATAATTCGAAATAACTCGACGTTTCCCTACAGAGTACTATCCTCCAAGAACGCAACAATTATTGATTGGTATAACCATGAATGACGTCATCTACACTTGGATAACAATAGAAGGAGGCGATCAATACGTGATCACTATACAACGCAAGGGACAGCCAGATAATCTTGCTGGCATTTTAACAAAACAGAATTTAAGAAGTAAAGTAGGAACCCATTCATTCTTCCACTTTGAATGTATCTCGTAGTAAACTGAACTCTTAAATGAACAAAATGTGGTATCTGCTGTTGTTTTCATGAGTGTTTTATTTTTTCTAGAATTTCTATACAATGTCAGGAACAGCCCGATAATCTTGCTGGCATTTTGACACAAAAGAATAGAAGTAAAGAAGAGTAGGAATTCACTGAGAGCTTCCAGTTCACATACCGTATATAACGGTGTATAAACCACACTTTTTTGCCGCCAAAATTTGTTCAAAGTCGGGGGTGCGGTTTATACACGGTACACCAAAAAAATAAAAATAAAGTTTCAATTTATGCCCCTCCACCTGGCGCTATGCCTGGCAATGTCTCCCAGCTCGGTAATCGGTGTGTTGACTCACCACTCGGAAACTAGAACAACACTCAAATTTGTCTGTCATCTTGGTTTGAAAGTAATCTTTCTGATAGATCTCAATATGTAGTTTATAATAATAATTCCTCCAATTTTTCTTTTATTACATGGTGTACCACAAGGTTCAATCCTAGGTCCCTACTGTTTTTTGATTTACAGTACCGTAATGATCTTACACACACAAACAAAAATCTCGGCAATTTTTTTTTTTTTTTTAAGGGCGAAAAAGAGGGGTTGCGGTTAATACACGACGGCGGTTTATACAACGTTATTTACGGTATGTCATTCAGAAGAGACTAAACTCTTGGATGTTAGAAATTTCTTTCATTACCCATGCAGTATACATTTAGAAATGTACAATTCATTCCACTATGACTAAATGGGAGTGCCATGATAATAACTCCTCTCATCTCTATTAAATAAAGCCTTGTATAAAAAAAATATCTAAATTTCACACAGATATAGCTGCCTTAAGGCATGGTCAGATCTCGTCAATAATAACATAATGTATTGACAACGGTGTATCAATGCGTTTATCTTCATCACCTTGAAGCAGCACTTAAACTGGAAGAAGAAGAAGAAGAAGAAGAAAAATGTTGGCCTACATACTGACAATAATAATAATAAAAGTGGCCAGGGCTAATAATTTTCACAAAAATCAAGTTGTTGGCTAACCATCGCTGATTTCTCCCCCACCAAAAAAAAATATGGCTGAGTTATCCCAAAGAAACGACAAAATTGTTCAGGGAGGCTCACCGGCATAAATCGTTTAGGTCTGACCTACAACAAATTTCCGCATGCACAACAAGGGAGCAATTTGGGGATGGTTAATTTATCATTACAGTTATCGTAGTCGGCGGGGAGATCTGATCAGGCCTTACAAACAAGGTAAAAATTAAGGATCTTGATGTGCTTTTTTCTTTAAATGGCCAAAGACCGGTAGTATATAATTATCATTTGTGAGTGACCCTGCACCACCAAAAGAAAAACCATCCTGACCAAATATACCTTTACAAACCAGAGCAAAATAACACTGAGTTCCTATAGGAAATTTATTTATTCAGATGGTCATATCTCAGCCAATATACATATTCAATTGTTTTTCGACATTTAGACATTATTTTTGATGCTCTTTTGGTAAATGAAGATCAAATTTAGATTATTGTTTTCTAAAAATGGATTTAATGATGTCACAGCTTTGGTACCAGTACTCTATTGCACCGGCAGTATATGATCGATCACCTACATGTACATGTAGAAGAGAGCGTGTTAGAGGACTCTCAAGTAGGTAATTTACCTGCAGACCACAAATTAGTTCGAGGGTTATATTAAATAGTCAATGAGTCTGAAATGTACACAGGGGCATATCCATGCCACCGCAAAAAAAAAAGCGTTTTTTTTAAAGGAATTAAATGAATGGCAACTGCGTGCAACTAAGGTCCTGCGCATATTCTCTGAGCTCTGTTTATATAACATACAGAAATGTGACGATATTACACTTTACGTCATCATTTTAAAAAAACATTTGGGTAAAAAAAGATACAATTAGACTCACTCACCTATTTGATGTTCCAAGAGGAGAAAAGCATGAAAAGAAAAAAGAAAGATAAAAAAGCGTTATTTCAATCAATAATCATTTTGTATTTAACTTGGTCATATTAAATACAGAAATCTAAATATACATGTATATATACATATATAGAATCATACTCGTCTCTTTATAGCCTTGCCACCCTTCCAGCTCACTAAAAATCAATAAAATCAACAAATTATCAGCCAGCCAGGTTTACCCTATAGCAGTACAGTTTTCCTTAAAGCTACAATGTTGCATTATCTTTTGATCTAGAATGCTAGAAATTACACATTATACATGAGTAGAAAGAGCAAAAAATCACTGCAATTTGGAGTCTATATCCAATGCCATTCTCGATTACGTGCAATATAACTGTACTTTATAATCATTACACTCTCTAAATTGACAATGCAATGTAAAATACAAAATCACTATTTTCATGAACAAATTGGAATTTTTTCAGTTATATTCGCATTGGTTCATTTAAAATACATGTTTTAAATCTATGGAGGAGTGGAAAATAAGACCAATTGTTGCCAAATATAGGAGGTAAAACTGAATAAATTAGAAAATAAAGTGCTATGGGTTTAGGTAATCTTTGATGCTATCGCTTTGCAGTCTACCGGTAGTATAGAATAGAATAGAATAGAAATGGTTTATAAAAAAGATCATCGAAGCCAATGGCTGAATTGCGATTCATTTCACAAAGATACAATACAATTGCAATTCAAATTCGAATACAACCAAATGTGACATAGTATCTGTGTTGTCAATGTGTTTGGGGAATTCCTTGCATCAGTCTGTTTCAGTGTGACTGGGTACGAGCTTGCTTTCAATAATTCATCCATTAATCTCTAAATTAATTAAACCAATTCATCCAATGAACATCCATCCTTCCTTCCGGCTAGGTGCCCCATTGCATAGATGTAACATGATCGCGATCACTTCAAGAAGCTCATTCTCTCTAGAGTGCCGTATGTAGCGAATCACCCATTGAAATGTGAAAAAAATTACGATGACCTCATATATAATTCAAATATCATTTGCTACTACGAGCGCGAAGGAAGTATGTTGTTAGATTTTTCTTGTTAACAGCTTCATTTATTCATGGGCATTAAATCTAACCTTGATAGCAAACTACTGTAGAAGAAAGCAGAGAAATCTGAGGAGCATACCAATGAAACTTCAATTATGCAATTTTACAAGTTATACCGACAGCAAAAATACTGATTATCTGCTTGGGGCAAGAAAGGGATTCACATCATATTGTCTGTTTGAAGCTAGTATAGTTAGGAATAATGAGTAAGTAAAATAAATGGATTCATAACTACAGTATCTTCTCCATCATCTTCTCTCTCTTCTCACGTTCTCTCTCTCCAAATCAATCATTCCGCCTATCAATCATTCATTCCTTCTATTTGCTATCCACTTCACTCATCTCTCCCTCTATCTCCTTCTATCTCTCTCTCTCTCTTTCTCCAGCACACTCTTAAAGGGAATGCTGAATACTGAGTACTGGTAAAGTTTTTAAAAAACATGTGACATTTTTCATATTACCGGTATGTTTCATTTCCCAATCGAGGAGAATCATAATAGCAATGCAGCATGAATAGGATAACTTTTGAACTCATATGTCAAATATGACTCAAATATAAGTTTTCCATACATGTAATCCCACATACCCTGTTCTATGTCCTGTTCTTTCATGTCTGTTATATTCAGCAAGATTGTAAATGATTTTACTACAAATTATGATGATTCCAAAACCTGATAATACACAACTGTCCCTACCTATAAATACCAACCACCAGGAAAATAATCACAAGGAAAAAAACCACTTCTATATCTTTCTTCAAAATTAAATTCCTTGGACAGTATTGAAGATTCCCTTTAACACACCCCTGCATCACTCTCCTCTGTGTTTGCACCGCTTGTCCAACTCCAGATTTCTTTGACGTCATCGCGCCTGCAATATTCACCGCTGTCGAGTGGCGACCACGGCCCTATACCCAACCGCACATTCACTGATAATCTTCCCTAGCTCAACCCAAACCAAGCTCTCGAGGATTTCTTTGTAATCCTTGCCCAAAAAAGATCAAGATAGTATCTTTCTCGAGCTGTAGCTCCAGTGTCTCTGCATACTTAAGGATTATCTTGCATAAATTAAACTCAAATTCAAAACACGACGTCGCCCAAATGCAATGAATAGCAAATCCCTTAGGACTTTTTATCCTCTGCTCAAGAAAAGAACAAATTTGACTATATTTAAAATCGTTCGAATCGTCAACACCGACTCAGACGACTTATGACGACTAGTGGCGGTGGCTGTATTGATGTGTAAATTACAGATGTAATCATTGATTAATCGCAAAGCTTATCTTGAATTTACAATTATCATATTACTGATGGAATTTATAATGGATGCAAAGACTTATTACAAAATGTCTCCCATGGTTATCTGTGAAAACCATTAACATGAATCCAGAAAATGTTCTGGATGTGCATATTATATTTATGCTATTGATTCTGAAGATTGTCATATAATGGGTATCATTTATTTCTCTGACGTACATATCATCTAGTCCAAAGATACTTATCATTTTGCCTCCCGGAGAACATCTATTTTGTTTGGTTAGTTCAATTTATTTCTCCACAAATGAAAAAAAAAAAAAAAATTCATGATATTGATGCATGCAAAGACTTATTACAAAATGTCTCCCACGGTTATCTGTGAAACACATTAACACAAATCCAGAAAATGGATTTCATCTGTTTAAATAATAGAGAATGGGGGAGTGGAAACAAATAATAAATGTTTCTGAAAATGACAGAATATAATAATTTTACACGTAGCCTGCAGAGAACCAGAAGGGCATTATAGCTGGCATATTTTAACGTACATTTACTGTCCTTTTAGCTCTTATACGCAGATGATGAAAATATAAATTCTAATTCTTTTCCATATGGTTTTAACATAACGTCCATCTAGAGCCAGAAGGGTGTTAACTTTTATCATTTTACACTGGGTACGCATCACCCTTCTGGCTCCAAACAGATGATATACACATTTCTACTCTACCTTCAATTTGGTTTGGTTTAATGGTTTGTTTTACCTGACTGCTAAGAAAGCATGTGTATGCTTGTAAGTAACACTATGAACATGACGGACAAAGAAAGAGGACAAAATATACAGTTCCCATTCTACCCTCAACAATTGCTGTAGTAAACAAAGGAACATCCCTTCACTGCTATTATGTAAAAATGTGTAGAACAGGTGAATATGCATGTGACACCTGTTCTACACATTTTTACAAAATAGCAGTGAAGGGATGTTCCTTCACAATTGTTCAGGGTAGAATGGGAACTGTATATTTTGTCCTCTTTCTTTGTCCGTCATATTCATAGTGTAAGCAACCAGGGGACCGATGGCTTTAAGTCCTCTCTAAGGGACTTGGTAATGAGGATTAATGCCTTACCAAAGGGCACAAGCACGTCAAATTGGTTATGAACCCAGGACCTCCTGGTTACAAGACCACTGCTCTTTACCACTGAGCCATCACGCCTCCTAACTAGAGGCTTCAAAAATATGCTGTCTGGTGTCTACAATCCTTTCATTAAGTTCAAGACATGCTATTGGGTACCAGGTTGGTACCAGGGTAATATTGTGACTGAACCCATGGCCTACACGATGCATGCCCTCCAGCCTTTTCACCCTATCCTATCCAATTAATTCTGCAATAACTTCCATCAGCTGATATAAGTTCACACTGATATCAAAGTTCGGCAAGGAAGTCACAGAACACATAGAGCTGTCAAGCAAGCTTCTCTATGACTGCCAAACAGGTGAAGTTTAAATATTATTTCAATGGGAGAGGGACAACTGACCCCCTTTCAGCTCACGCTAATATTCTCAAAGCAGTCGCACTGGTTCGTATTTTACTTTAAGAGATTTCTGCAGGCATTTTTGTCACATCTCACAACTTTACCATTTATTATGCTGTATTCTGATATCTGACATTTTAAGCCCTGAAATTTTGACCTTTAGCATTTTTACCTCTTCAGATTTTCTTCCCTATGACGTTCTTATACATCCGGCATTTTTACTCCTCATATTTTTACCTCTTACAGCTTCAACCTCCCAATTTGTACAACTGGATTACTATTTTTTCTGCAGTTTGATCTAATACACAATTTTAAAAACATAGTGGAAAACCTTTCAACTATGAGCATCCATACAGAGGATAATTGATTAACTTATTGCCAGTTAAAGGTACTATGTCCCATTTGCAGGCCAAAAAAATGAAAAAGTTAAATTCCAATTGCATTTGAAAGATAATACTAATTTAGAACTTCCCTAAAAAAGGTGGGGCTTGAAAACGTCTTTAAGTGGGAAAATAACGACTATTAGTTGTCAAATCGACTTTAGGGCTATATAGAGCCCAAAAGTAATAGTCTTGATTTTCAGACAATTGTACCGAGTGGTCATACGTTTTATGCTGCTCAAAGATTCAATCAGTTTAATCTTGGCCATCACAAGAAGTGGGTTTTTGATGTAGACAAATGCTCATGTACCCTTTACAACTCTTTTCATGTATGTTATTACCAAAGAAGAAAAAAAGCCAGTCAGTCACTCAATAGTGTCTGACAGTGTAGTCTAGCAAGTAAACGGGTTTCCTTGCATAATTTGAATATGAGGACACTGCTAACGTTTAAATTTCACAGATAGGACATACATGACATATTCATAATTCCTGCAAAGTTCTACAGCATTTGAGGTCGGCTGCAAAAGGGACATAGTACCTTTAAGGCAAACAATAATGTAGCCTGAAACAAAAAATGGGCTGTAATTCTCCATCTGGGAACGTTAATTCTCGATAAGTATTAAGGATGATTCGACCATGTGTGAGCAGCACCTCAATTAATCAAAGTTATTGCAGAGTTTATTACATGAGACAGGTCTTACACCACTAGGCATGTAATAGCTCGGCCGGCCGTGAGTCGAGTGAGACATTATTACCTTCTTAAGCTCAGCATATAGGCCTGTCTTCATCAGCTCGAGTTTGCCACATAACCGGCTATTTTCAGACTTGGGATATTATCCCGAAGCTCGAAATTGCGTCTTCACCAGACCGATACGCTCATCACAAACTAGCTTGGATGGGCGCAAATTAGCCCGCTATTTCCCAAATAGCGGGATATTTTGGAAACATGACCAAGATTTCTCAGGATATTTTCACGACCAAATATCCCACTAATTGCAACTGCAAGCTCATGAAGACATAAATTAAATGACTGATTTGGGATCACGATAGTTAAAATAGCGGGTTATTTGGCAAACTCGAGCTGATGAAGACAGGCCTATAATTACTTTCTTAAGCTGAGAATATGATTATAAACCTTCCTCTTTTCATCAGCGCACTTACCGGTCAATGACGTATTTGTCACAGTAATGTGCATTCCTGAATATGTGGATTACAACGGATGTTACGATAATGACGCAACGCTTATTTCTCATCAGTTTGTAATCTACATGTATGTCTTTTGAGAATGTATCTTGGCAAAAGTGTGTGTTTTATGCTTCTTTTATCGACCCTAAGGATTCTAAGCGATAAGATGGGATCTTCATTAATGTCAAATTGGTATAGGCATGGGCAAATTAGAGGCAATTTGAGAGGATAATTAAATTTTGAAGGATGAAAATATCATTACAAGCACCCTAATTCACTGACTGGAGATAAATGAAGATGGACTGAGAGTCTGAAGGATTCATTTTTTACCCTAAATATATTGGAAGCTGCACATAAAAACAGTAAATGCTACATGTAAAATTTGAAAGAAATATTATCACAGGAAAGACATTGTGTATTTTTGTTTTGATGAAATTCATAGAGGGAGGGTAAAAATCTGCCAAGAGCACATATGTCCGTGAACTTTAATATGCACTGCTGATAATGCTGCTGATAAAAGAGGAAACATTTAGAATCATCATAATTCACTGCAAGATTAAACAAACTTTCCAATTTAGAATACTTTATTTATTAAATTGATTAAAACCAAACAAAAATCAAAAGTGTTTTCACATCAGCTGTAGATAGCACTAGCAAATAACAATTTCATCTTTCATGACGGATATTTTAAAGTGAGAAATTGATCACATTTCCTTCTCTATATATTAGCACAATTTGTGTCTATTCTTTTATTACTATATTTTCTTAAAGTTATACATGTATCTATTAGTTTACATGTACATGTGCATGAAGAGAAGTTAAATGCAAAATATTCTTAAAATAAATAACGAAGAGAAGGAAAAAAAAAAAAACCAAGCTGTTTGGTTGTTGGAGAAATGTGACTTCATTTAATTTTTGAAATTGAGAAATTGATCACATTTCCTTCTCTATATATTAGCACAATTTGTGTCTATTCTTTTATTACTATATTTTCTTAAAGTGATACATGTATCTAATTAGAGTTTATATGTACACGTGCATGAAGAGAAGTTAAATGCAAAATATTCTTAAAATAAATAATGAAGAGAAGGAAAAAAAAAAAACAAGCTGTTTGGTTGTTGGAGAAATGTGACTTCATTTAATTTTTGAAATTGAGAAATTGATCACATTTCCTTCTCTATATATTAGCACAATTTGTGTCTATTCTTTTATTACTATATTTTCTTAAAGTTATACATGTATCTAATTAGAGTTTACATGTACATGTGCATGAAGAGAAGTTAAATGCAAAATATTCTTAAAATAAATAATGAAGAGAAGGAAAAAAAACAAAAAACCAAGCTGTTTGGTTGTTGGAGAAATGTGACTTCATTTAATTTTTGAAATTGAGAAATTGATCACATTTCCTTCTCTATATATTAGCACAATTTGTGTCTATTCTTTTATTACTTTATTTTCTTAAAGTTATACATGTATCTAATTAGAGTTTACATGTACATGTGCATGAAGAGAAGTTAAATGCAAAATATTCTTAAAATAAATAATGAAGAGAAGGAAAAAAAACAAAAAACCAAGCTGTTTGGTTGTTGGAGAAATGTGACTTCATTTAATTTTTGAAATTGTTGCCAATTTAAGGATGTTTAATGATTATTTTTTGTTTCAAACATTCTTGACATTAAAGGGATCCGGTAACTTTGTCTCAGATTCTGAAACAAAATTCTGGATTTAGCTCATGATGCAATGATAATTATAAACCTTTAGGTCAGTCAGGAACCCCATGACTTTTACAAGCCGATCGCCCGTCTGATTATCAAGATATTTATGATTGGAATTACAAATTTTGAAAACCGTTCGCCTGACGGTTTTCATAACACTACAGTCTATTGGGGAAAACAAGTATGGTAAAACCGGTCACTCAAAGATTTTTACTTTTTTGAGGCACTTCTTGATCATTTTGAAGCGCAATTTTTTTAGGGCTTCAATATTACACCATATCACAGACACTGATAACACGTAGGGCCGTGTATCTCAGATTTAACATTGTTAAACGATCCCTTTAAATGCCATACCGGTATATGGTTATCACATGGAAGTACTGTAAGATACATTGTGTGCAGCAATTTATTGCTCTTTCTGCTGATGTGTCTGGCAGTTTTTCCAGAAGCGGACTGGATCACATTGTTTGCGGTGAAAGTTCCACAATGGCACTAATGTTCTTACCGGTAGGCAAGATTTTATCTACATTTGCCACTCTCCACCCAGGTTTTAAATGGGTACCCAGTAGGATGTGAACGTCAATGTGGTTGGATAACCGTGGTTGGATAACCGGGGTATAAATAATAATGACAATGTGCACTAGCAAATTTGCGCCTGGCTGGAATACTCCCCAGGGAGCGGAGCGTGCGCACTACCATGTGCGGATTAGCAATTGAATCTAATGACCGGGGTAATAATAATTACAATTTAAAGAACTTAAACACATACTATTAAGCGCTATATCAATGCGACTGTTATGATTATAATCATGGACTGTGAATTTAAGATGAGTCAATTAGTTCATATCTGATTTAGATAGCATTACATGTAGTACAGAAATGAAGTGTACCTTATTGACTGTGATTTAATATGAAACAAATATTTAATTGCTAGCATACGTGTACGTGTACATGAGAGTAATTCCATAGGTAACTGAGAGAGATAGTTACATCAATGGAAGTTGCTTCAATATTTTATCTTGTTTAATTTTTGTGTTCATTACAGGACCCCTTGGTCGAGCATTTTTTATAACTGAAAGGGCTACCCTGTCAAAATAAAACGACAAATATATAAATAAATAAATTTCATAGAATACAACCCTAAAATAGTTCCTCCTATAGAGACTGCACATGGGAGGGACTATTCAGAGCTCCATGATTTTAACCTACCGGTATGTCCACAACTATGCATACATGTACATACATATACCTGTGTCACAACTATTTCTTATAATACGCTATGGGTGGACCCATGCTATGGCACTGATTAATACTACATACGTGTACGTCTATCAGGACATGACTCTGATACGCATGTTCAGTGTACAGCAATGATCAAGCACTATCCTTTTGACAGCACGCTATGCCTATTCTGGTATCCTCACTGATCACTGCACCTGTTATAAGCAGGAGGGGCCGGGTATACAAATTTTGACCTGAGCAATAAATATTGGTATCCGACGTATTCCTACATTGTCATTATACAAATATTTCATGCTCCAGCGTTGAATTTACAGTGGAAACTCATTATAACAAGGTCCTGAAGACCAAGGAAATTGACTAGTTATATCAGGAATCTTGTTATATCAGGGTTAAAAAAAAGAATATATATAAAGAGCTGGGACCAGAAAAATGTACTTTGTTGTAACAGATATACAGTATACCTAGTTATATCAGATCTCTTTATACCAAGGTGTCACTGTATAACAAAATAGATGAACCAACTAATTCTGATTTTAAAGGTGACTTTACCTGTATATTATACTGAACAACGAAATGTATGCAATATTTGTTTTATAAAATTGAGGGTATTTGCGATATCATGCCTTGGTTATTTGGAGTCAGGCCCTCTTAACTTTATTCAGGTTGCCTTTGCATCGGATGCTCGCAGCTAAGACAATGCAAAGCTAGGGAAGAGAGGTGCCCAGGCAGTCTATTCACTTACTACCATGAAAGAAATTGTTGTTATATTGCATGGTCGTGCACATACAACAAAAATGTTGAGTGTCCTGTGACACCGTTTCAACCAATAGAATACTTGCTATTAAACAAAAACCCTATTGTGTTTAAATGTATACATAACATTCAGTTTTATTCATTTCCTAATACACAGGCATAGAAATCCACTCTTTTATAAGCCTCATTGACACATGCTCTGTTTACCACAGCAGGTTTTTTCTTCTTCATACTAACAGAACAGCAAGTGTGGACTTAAAAAGTAGGTGCGGGGCAACAATTGTCCCGGGAAATTTTGATGATGTTGACTTTATACATTCCATCTAAAAACAGTATTTCTTTTAGATGATTGGTACACTTTAAATGTTATAGAGAGACGCTTTGTGGCTCACAGCAGGGCTGTATCATACCGCCTCAATTCACATCAAAAGATCTGTTAGTTATTCTATGCAGAGAGTATGCGGTTACATGATTCTCATTCCGATGAATACCAAAATCAATGGTAATCCCTTGATAGCGGTTTAGGGATTTTCCCTCGACAATCTCAGGTGCTAAAGTACAAATACGAGGCCTGTTTACATTAGAGACAAATCAATCTGAAAAAACATCGGCTTATTGAAGTACCATTTACAATACTGGAAAAACCCATCAAAAAAAATGATTAATAATTTCTAATTAATTCTTATGAAACTTTTTATATCATATCTGATTGCTTGATATTTTTATTTGATGGGCTAGCTTTTTAATTAATTCTGATATATGTTCATGTATATACAATGTACAATGTATGTCCTATGTTTTTATATTCAATTTGTTGTCTATATGATCTGTTTTTAAGTTTTTTACACTGATTTGCTGAAAAGCAGTCATTTTAGGCTGATGTGTGTTTTACCGTGAATAAATAAATTCAATTCATTACAGAATTGTATCACAAGACTTGTGCCTGCCATCTATTAGTCGTTGCTTCTCTCTTCATCTCTTCCCAACTCATTTAAATTCTTCGCCAGTTTCAATACTCGAACGAAATCCATCAACCCCTTGGCTTCTTGTACCTTACCTGATTTTTTCATTTTGTTTTTCGCAGGTGCTAACTCGATCGCTATATGCAAAACTTGAGAGGGACAGTAGGCCTGTCTTCATCAGCTCGAGATTGCCAAATAGCTGATATTTCTGCTTTGGAAAATAATCCCAAAGTTACAAATCCAACTTCATCAGCTCGAGACTTGACCTCGAAACTTGAAGCTCAAGCTCGAGAAATTAGCTCGAGATATTTTGGTCAGCGTTCGCGCTTAGTGCGAGTCTCGGGCTGGTGAAGACGCACCGGACAAATAGCCAGATATTTTGCAAACTAGCTTGGGATGATTATCTCGACCAAATATCCCGCTAGTTGCAACTTTGGGCTGATGAAGACGCAAATTGGCTGGATAATTTGCAATAGGGATAGTTCAAATAGCGGGATATTGGGCAATCTCGAGCTGATGAGGACAGGCCAAAATGGGACAAAATCTACCTCTCTATATTCGGTTTGAGTGTTGCTCGCATGACTGCGCACTTATTCAGGGTATCCGTGACGACGCACGGCGCAGCCGGAGCTAAAGTGACAATTTGCGGTCAAGTCTCCCGACCATTTAGGTATCGGGTATCAGGGTTTTGTAGCAAAGATATAAGAGCTAGCATGTTTTTTACCTAGCCCCACGAACTGCATTTAGTGTGCCTATGTTGAACACTAAAAAGTACTACCGGTACTTCAGTCCCACCTACTGACTTCAGTGTCACTAGTAAAGGGAGACTATATGCCCTCTGCCCTTTTCACTATGCCCTGTTCAAATCTTTTTGTGCATAATTTTATCATTGCAGGGTTTTGTAGCAAAGATATAATATAAGAGCTAGCATGATTTTTTTTACCTAGCCCTACAAACTGCATTTAGTGTGCCTATGTTGAACACTAAAAATTACTACTTCAGTCCCACCTACTGACTTCAGTGTCACTAGCAAAGGGAGATGCCTTTTGCCCTTTTCACTATGCCCTTTTCAAAGTCTTTTTGTGCATAATTTTATCATTGCTTACTTTCCTTGTAAGCCTTTCAATCGCAAGTGCATGGCACCATTGATAACTCTGCTGATTGACTGCATAAGTGTACAGGAAATGGAAGAAGACTTCAGAAAATGCGACACAAAACAAGAAAAGACAAAGACAAATACAGAAGGTATCATCTGGAACTAGAAGGGCATTAACTCATACACTTTAACCTAGATTTAATGCCCTTTTGGCTTCAAACAGATGGAATCGTAGAGAACATCTCCTCCTTTACCCCCATGCATCACTTACTGCATAGACAATGGAAGCTGACAGGGCGTAAGAGGGGTTTCATCAGCCGAAAATGATTGGGCTCTGGCCGGGCCATAAGTCGGCACTCGTGCAAGAAGGAAAAGGAATACGAGTTTCTTAAAATCAAGGCATGTATGTGTTCATCTTCAATCCGATGTCAGTTCCATCTTATCTTCTTGTGTTCAGTATTGATAGGATTTCAGGGGAAAGGAAAGAGACTGAATATGAGGGAGACTTAGGAGAGACTTTAGGCCTGTCTTCACTAGCTCGAGATTGCCAAATATCCCGCTATTTGAACTTTCCCGATCGCAAACTATCCTGCTAATTTGCGTCTTCATCAGCCTAAAGTTGCAATTAGCGGGATATATTTTGGTCGGATTGTCATCCCAAGATATCTTGGGATAGTGTGCAAAATATCCCACTATTTGGCAAAATATCCAGCTATTTGTCCGGTGCGACTTCATCAGAACGAAGACTCACACTATATGCGCGAACGCTGAGCAAAATATCTCGAGCTAATTTTTCAAGGTCAAGTTTCGAATTTCGAGGTCGAATCTCGAGCTGATGAAGACGCGATTTGTAACCTCGGGATTATATTTCCCAAATCAGAAATAGCGGGCTATTTGGCAATCTCGAGATGATGAAGACGCGCCTATAGAGAGACTTAGGGTAGACTTAAAATTATGCATAGACTTTGCTTTGTGAAACAGACTAGTCTCTTGTAACTAAAGTCTCTCTTAACTAGGCCACTTACGAGGGACTTTGGGTTTATGTCTAGACATAAATCTTTGTGAAACAACCCCTGATGATTTATTGGAAATCAGTTTACATTTGATCCAGCTACATATATTTATTTTGGAGCACTTGAGAATTAACAGCTTATTTGTCAATTTGAGTGCTCTTTATCGTTGGTTTCATAATCACTTTCATTTAAAAAATGCCATTCAAATAATTGAAATCTGCTTAGTTGGTTTCTATGTTGTTTCTATACAATTAGCTCTGAATAATCAATTAATAATTTTCGTGCTCGTAATATCTGATGGGACTTAAGTATTAATGATTGGTATATTAAAGAGGTGGTAGAGAAAGATGACACAAAACTGAAAAGAAGAGAGAAAAATAGAAGAAGAAAAAAGTGAGAGGAAGAGAAGGAGAGGGGAGGGTTGAGAGGGAGAGTTGGAGAGGATAGGGGAGATAGAGAGAAAGAGGGAGAGAAAGAGGAGGAGAAGGGTGAGAGGGGGAAAGGGAGAGAGGGGAGAGGGGAGGGGAGAAAGAGAGAGAGAGAGAGAACTCCTCAAAGTAGATCACCAGTATAGTGTACTTTCTAAACGGTAACCATGTCATTTCACTAATCCTTTAATATATCACTACTTATCATGATTGCATTTTTAAAAAACTTTAAGGTGAAGCGATCTCACTTCATGTATTCAAAGAGAAACAGATGTTATTTTGCTTCATTTGTTTTTTTCATCATTTTTCACACAAAGAGAGTTGCCATTAAATGATTTTTTTTTAAATAATTTGTATGTAAGTTTCAACTGTTTTCTTTTTCTTGTCATCGTGTTATCTAAATATTTTAGTGTTTTGATTGATGTTAGAAATCAACTAGCATATAACATTTACTTGCTGCAAAAGTACAATTACATGTATGCATCAAATAATCCTATCTACTTTATCCTCCATCTCGCTTTTTGAAGAAAACATCTTCAAACCTTTCTTCTTTTCCCTCCTGTACCTTTCTTTCAATCACACAAAATGTGACATAATTATTCTGATGCAGCTGAACTGTAAACGTGCTTCCCATTTCCATTCTTAGCCAGTCAAGATGTGATTAGTTGCTTGGGTTGCCTGTGATATGAGGCATGCTAGAGAGCGTGTGGCTGCTTAGCAGGAGAGGAAGGAGAGTGATAGAAAGAGAGAGAGAGAGAGAGAGAGAGATAGAGGGAGAGAGAGAGAGAGAGGAAGATAGAGTTAGATGTAGATAGAGAGAGAGGGGAATGAAAGAGAGAGAGAGAGAAGGAAAGAGAGAGAGAGAGAGAGAGATAGAGGAAGAAGGAAAGAGAGAGAGATAGGTAGAGGGAGAGAGGGGGAAAGAAGGAAAGAAAGAGAGAGAGATATGAGAAGGAATAAAGAGAGAGAGAGAGAGAGAGAGAGAGAGGAAGAGAGAGTTAGATGTAGATAGAGAGAGGAATGAAAGAGAGAAGGGGAAGGAAAGAGAGAGAGAGAGAGAGGTAGATAGGTAGAGAGAGAGGAAGAAGGAAATAAAGTAAGAGAGAGAGGGGGATGAAGGAAAGAAAGAGAGAGGAGGGGAGGGAGGGAGAGATAGAGGAAGAAGGAAATGAGAGAGAGAGAGAAAGAGAGAGAGAGAGAGAGAAAGAGAGAGAGATAGAGAGGAGATGGAAAGAAAGAGATACAGAGAGAGAAGAAGAAGGAAAGAGAAAGACAAGAGAAATACAAACGGAAAGATAAAAAGAGAGAGAGGGGGAAGAAGGAAAGAAAGAGATACATAGAGAGAAGAAACAAAGACAAGAGAAAGAGATTCAGAAAGATAGAAAGAGAGAAAGGGGGAAGAAGGAAAGAAAGAGAAAGAGAGAGAGAGAGAAGAAGAAGGAAAGAGAAAGACAAGAGAAAGAAAGAGGGACAAAGATAAAGATAGAGGTGGATAGGTAGAGAGAGAGAGAGAGAGAGGAAGAAGGAAAAACAGAGAGAAAGAGAAGAAGGAGAAAGACAAGAGGGAGAAAGACAAGAGAAAGAAGGATGGAAAGATAGAGAGAGGGGAGAGGAAAGAAAGAGAGAGGGGGAGGAAGGGAGAGAGGAAGAAAGAAAGAAAGGGAGGGAGAGAGAGAGAGAGAGAGAGAGAGAAGTAAAGAGAATAAAGAGAATAAAGAGAGAAAGAAAGGTGGACAGAAGGAAAAAGAGAGGCGGGGGGATTAAGCCATAATGGAAAAATGACAAGACAAACAAGAAGTCTTTGTACTCTGTGCAACATTTTGATGAGTTATCATAAAACCTTGCTACAGGCGTGACCCTTTCACATTCAATTTCAAGAAGGGTTCAGTCCGGAATCAGTCTGGATCCAAAAGCGAGATGGAGGAGGCGATTTGGACATCAATGAATTATTCAATAGTTCATGTTCCCCAACAGCAGCACAGAGCCTTTCATATAGAACATAATACATCATCATGATTGCAGAAGGGCAAACAAGTTTTGTACAAAATAACTTAAAGCCAACTTCTAAGGAATGATAAACGCAATAATATACACTAGATGCAATCTCTGGTTGTAATATTACTAGAAAAGTACCTTTTTTGAGAGATTTAAGGCACACTTGTTTCAACACTAAAATATCTACATGTATTTAAAATTACAATTTTAGGGGTAAAATTTGACACGCATTCTGTACAACAGAAAATTTCCATCCTAAGTTCGAAGACGACTTTTCAATTTAAATTCAGCTGGAAAAAAAAAAGTGGCAGCTTTCTATAGCAATTTTGCTCTGGAGAGCTTGAAGTACGGTAGCCCTGGTAATGTATAGAAAAGCTCTGATAAAAAATCCAACAATTCATAAAAACTGTCAAAAAGAAATCTCATTTTCCCTATAGCAAAATCAAAAAAGAACCTGGACAAACAAAGTAATTTTTCACTGTTTCAATTACATGTAGAATGAAGTTGGTTTGCGAATGTCTGAAACTACCTCGCATATCCACTATTCATCATGGCATTATCAATTTGGGCTTTAAAAACAGATCCCCCAAATGAATTATGAATTCTAACTCACATCAAAGCAAACGACTCTATCAAATCTGCGGCTCTCCGACGACTACGCTTCCCTCTGTTGTCAAGCGCTTACGCCGAATCAAGGCGCAGCTGGGCTTTTGTCTCGAATCGCAGAGGACAGGTGCACGCGGTCTCTACGACATCATTATCAATCACTCGCAAAAATTAACTCTTACGTTACCACACGTATGATATTAAATCATCCAAGAGCATGGGTGTTCTGGATATTGAAGTGATGGGTTTATAGATAAGAACAATATTGAACATTAGAATGCATGTCATATATATACACGTACATTCAGTATATGAAACAGTGTAAAAATAACTTTTGTTCACAGAATAGCTATCCTTCTTAATCTGCTGCACCAAAAATGAAAGCTCTTCAAAGCAACTTTTATATATATGGATCTCTCCTTTACTTTTCCAGGTAATATTCCCAATACTTTGTTTTTCTTTTCTTTTTTTTTCTTTTCTTTTTTTTTAGGGGGGGGGATAAAGTAGATATTTATATTTCCCTCTCTCCCCTTCTCTCTCCCCTTCCCCTTCCCCTTCCCCTCCCCCTCCCCCTCTACCTCCCTCCCATTCTCCTCCTTCCCTCCCTCCTCATTCGACCCAAGTTACTGCTTGTATCTGAATGCAAGGAGACAGGGAAGAACATAGATGTTCCAGAACTTCCTCCTTTTTAATCCAAACCACAGAATGAAAACTTGGTTAACTGCCAGAACAGCATACTCATCAACAAAAGCCATGGCATAAATCAAAAAACATTATATCACTTGGCTATGAACCCAACCCACTTGTTTTGTCATAATAAAAGGTCAATACAAGTTGAAAGAGCTTTCCTAATAGCTGTCCTCCGACTAAATAACTCAATCATTAATGATCCTACATGCTCAAAGCATCAGCCGATATGGAAGAACAGGAGATTTCCTCAGAATTTCATTTCATTTTGTTCTCCCAATATGACATATGATTCTATTAGGTACACAGATATTACAAAATGCCATACATGTACATGTATTTTATTGGAAAATATGCACTTCATGATAAATGTCCATAAATACTTTAAAGCCATAAACATTTTTAGGAAAATATGCACCTTATGATAAATGTCCATACATTTACTTTAAATGCCTTACCAGAGTATGCTATTTCATACACAGTGGGCTATAAAATTCAATTAAAAAAAAATATACAGTTCTGTTTGCAATCTCATTAAAACAAATGATGCTGCTTCAAGTGTAGAGTAATGTCTTTTAATACCACAAATGAAATTTTGGGGGAGGGGGGTGAAATACTTTATGGTCCCCTAGTTTTGGAAACGCCCCCCTCTCAAAAAATGAAATGGAAGCCCTTAATACTATTACTATTCATGTGAAAGAATATGTTTTGACTAATACGTGATGATACAAATTTTGCCAGGAAACCGCCCACTTATTGATATATTTGGTAAATTATCATATCGATCCGTCCTGGATAGATAACGTGAATGCACTTCAACATTTGGGCGTATATTTCTGTTTTTTGTGAATTTTGGTTGAAGTATTGCCATCTCAACCTCTGAAGACAATATTTAAACCATATTAAATGGATATGTTGCACCCAAAACCCTTGAACCGCAATTTTACCACTACCGGTCTATATCGTTAATATTATTATCATAAACAGTATCCTCATCATCATTATTCATATGAACCAAAATAATCACAATAATCTTCCTTATCATTATATATAATCACCATATCTCTTATCGCCATAATTATACTGATACCCTGTGCTCTAGACAGTGACCCCATGCTTAAGATTCTTCCACCTTCTCACCACAGCTGATGTGATCTTTTCAAGAGTTGACCCAGAGTGTCGACTAGTCTTCAGATAACCTTTAATAGGTCTGTCCTCATTAGCCCACGTTGGCCAAATAGCCCGCTATAATCAACAACCCGAGTTGGCCAAATATATATAGCCCTCTATTTTGTGATCTAGGAAATTAGCCTGAAGTTACAAATCACGTCTTCATCTTCAGCTCAGCGTTCACGCATGCATAGTGCGAGATGGACCCTTCAAGCTAACAAATCAACGCGCATGCCGGGATCGAGAAATCCTCCCGAGTCTTGGGGCTAGTGAAGCGGACCACAAATAGCGGGCTATTTTGCAAACTATAGCCCAAGATATCTTGAGAAGATTTCCTGAGTAATCAAAATAGCCCACTGTCTGTGTCTTCACCTGCTAAATGGTCCCCTATTTCGTGATCTGGCTAATTTCCCTGGATCAGAAATGGCGGGCTATTTGGCCAACTCGGGCTGATGAAAGCAGGCCTAAAGTGCCAACTAATCATCTGATAACCTTTAATGAAGAGGTCCCAAAGATACTGTCTGATTAGTTTACTGTGTTGTTGACACAAGGTGATAAGAAACAATTGACGTTATGATTACTGCAGCTAGATGATTGATTGGCTGGCTGTAGCCCACGAGACCAACAACCAATGAGACCGAGAGCACAGAAGATAAACAGCCTATAAGACCGACAGCCCACAAGACTGACTTCCAACAAGGCCAATACCAAAGACCACAACTAGGTGTTGTGGCGTGCGCCTGTAATCCAGCTAACAATGGAAGTTACAAACTGAATCAGCCAAGGATGCAGGTTAAAAATGAGTCACGTCTTTCGGATGATAATAAGAAATTAACTCGAGTCTAAAATGCACTTTTATACACAGAAACATGGATATGAGACTACACAAACATGTTGCATACAAGTTTGCTCTGAACACCTTAGTCATTTTTAGTGCTGTAGTCAAACGTTTAACCGTCCGGTATCCGACCGCCCATGGCGGATTCCGTTTTCAATTGGCCGGTTTCGTTTACCCGTTTTTGTTTTTTTTTTTTTTTTTAATTTTTAATTTTTTTTTTTTTTTTTTTTTTTTTTTTTATATATTTTTTTTTAAAGTTTCGATTTATGCCCCTACACCTGGCACTATGCCTGGCAATGTCTCCCAGCTCAGTAATCTGTGTGTTGACTCACCACTCTGAAACTAGAACAACACTCCAATTTGTCTGTCATCTTGGTTTGAAAGTAATCTTTGTAATAGATCTCAATATGTAATTTATAATAATAATTCATCCAACTTGAACACATGGCCTACCACAAGGTTCTATCCTAGGTCCTGTACTGTTTTTACTTTACATTAATGATCTTACACATTCCTCTAAAATCGACATTGTTACTATTATTTATGACAAGTTCACAAGCACAAATGAAATTCCTTCCCGCTTTTTCACACGGACCTGGCTTGCTGCCGACAGAGTCGGTGAAGAAAAAAAAAAGTTTAGAAAAAAAAAAAAAAAAAAAAAAAAAAAAAATCGTTTTTTTTTATTATTTTTTTTTTTTTTATAAATAAATCGTTTAACCGAAAACCGTCCGGTTTTGACTGGCGGTTAAACGGAATTGGAGATATCCGTGATGTTACAGCACTAGTCATTTTCTGTCATATTTCAAATATGAGGGCATTTGAAGAGCCATTCTGTAACAGAATTTCTGTTCAGGGGATATTTTTCCTATGATATTATTTCACACTAACATATACATGTAAACAACAATGAAAAAAGCTTACAAATTATTTCTCACTTTTCCCACAACTAGACCTTCTCTCTAAAGTTTATTGGAGAGGGGGTGAACGTACTTTTCGATGTACTATTCAACAGCTTTTAACTAGGTCAGCAAAATTCTCCCAGACCTGAGGTGCATGCAGGTATTTGTTTTCTTTTATCACTTGTGCCTGTTTTTTCAACATGTTCATTGTACGGCAGCACTGTCTATTATCTCTGATGCTGAATGCACGCACGTTCAAGTTTCAAGTAGAGTTCTTATCTTTATCCAAATATTCTTTGTGACCGACTTTGCAGCATTCCTTTTCTCAAAAGATACCATTTCAATAATGATGATGATATTATTCTGGCTTTACATAAGCCATATCGTTCCAGTTTTCACGAAGTGCGGTAGTGAGGAAAATCCGCACGCAAATTGTATGCAATTTTCATTCACTACCGTCACTTCGTGAAAATAGGGACGATATTACATCAGCAATGTCTGTAAGAGCTTTACAGATCATTATTATTCTGGTTATCTGATTCAGACTTGCAAGAACATAATGTGTGCATATTCTCCACTCCCTTCATACATGTATTTATCTATGAAAAAAAATGTCCAAACCACTTATGCTATTTTACACACATAATTGACCTGAAAATTTATACAGATAATTCATTATTAAACATTTCTTAAGAATTGATAGCTGTTTATCTTGTTTTTTCAAATTCCAAATATTTTCAATGATTTATTTCAATTGATAAATAAATGTAAAAAGGTGTTTTTCAACAATATTTTGAGTTATCATTATAAATTGTTCAGGTCAATTGTGGTTTGAAGATGATTCACCAATGAGAGAAAAAAAACATAGATAGAAAAGAGGCAAAGCCTACACGCTACAGATTATTTTTCCTTGCACTAGACAGAAGTTTTGGTATCGTTTTGAACAAGGACTCTTTCATCAAGCGCTTTTACAATACATACGAAGGAGAGAGAAAAAAATAGATATGAAAGAGGCAAAGCTTTACTCGCACTATACAAAATCCTTTTGCTTTAAACTATGTCTCTTCATCATCAACAGACCTTGCAAAACTAACCCATCCAGTACACTTTAAGATAAGATACACTATAGACCATACAATGTTACATACAAAGATGGCAGTTAAAAAAGAAGTGATCCAATTCTTGTCTGAATTAGGTCTTCAATAGAGAGGAGCAGAAGTTTTGGTATCGTTTTGAACAAGGACTCGATTGAAATCAATTGGCTGTATGTCATCGTCATATCATCTGTTCAGAGGTAGAAGGGTGTTAACTCTGTGTACTGTAAAAGTATTTTAATAAGTTAAGGCCCTTCTACATGTAGCTCCAAACAGACGTAGTTAGGAGAATTATAATGTGCCTTATCCCTGTATCAGCTTCTTCCCCAAACAACATTCTTAATTCTCTGTGACAAGTCTCTTTATAGACCTTGAATTTACATGTACATATGTACAGTGAAACCTAGCTGTCTAAAGACAGCCCAATGGTACCAAGAACAGTGGTCTTTACATACATGTACAGTATGGACATTTACATTTGTATCTACAGGTTCCTTTAGTATACAGTATGTATCAATGAAAGAACATTTTCAAGGGGGAAAATGTGGTCCTTGTAGACAGGTCACTAAAGCAGGTTTAACTGTACCATGTGATGTGTATCCCTAAACTTTAATAAACAGCCTCTAAATATCAATTTCATGCAAATATCCCCGAGTGTGAAAGGGGTCATTAAATGTCAAAATATGAACAGAGCCCACGAGACCAATCACTAGAAGTTTGCACAATCAGTATACAAGAAGGCAACCAGCGAGGGAGGAAATTGCAAATTTCAAGCTAGCTAGGCTCCCTGTGACAGTGCAGGTGGCCGGCACTATCTCGATCCTCAAAAGGACACTTGGTACCGCTTGTTTATTGAGAGCTCACATTCGGACAGTGACAGACCAAGGGGGCACCCCCCCCCCCCCTTTAAACCCAATATGACATAACTAAAGTTCAATTTAAAGCCCCACTGTACTACTATATAGCAAACAATGTCTAATCGGTGACCATTGGTCCCCCATGATCCCCCTTTTCTTATGCTAATTGAGAGCTGATTTGATAATAACCAACTCTCAGTGACCAGCTTGGTGGTCTAATCCCTTCTGGCCAAACCAGTACAGACGGGCTTTAAAACCCAATCTGGCATAACTGAAGTTCAATTTAAAGAAAAAAGCGCCCCTAATTATACTTCCTAGGCACCAAATTTAGTGCCCAAAGAACAGTTGAAAAATGTCATAATCTTTTTTTTCAGACTTGTGACCCTTCCTCCCCCCGCCCTCCATATAGGAGAATCCTGGATACGCCACTTGAGGGGTTCTAATCATTTTGTCAACAAAAATGCAGAAGAGGAATTTATCAATTTGAATCAAACATTTGAATAAAGTGTGTTGGAAGTTCCTCTTCCTTATCATTCTTTACACAATTCAAGTCTGCTTCTAAAGTAATAGGAAACTAGGGAAGCAATGGGGAAGTATTACTGTCAAAAACGTAAAAATGTCATCTACATGTCAGTCCAAGTTTGTTTTGGAATACAAACTAATCGGTAAAGGTGAAAGCACTCTATGATTACTAAACATGGTACATGAAGGTGCTAATAAAAATCTTGTTAATACAATTATTTTTTCCTTAAACTTAAAGGTGCTTTGCCAGCCATTTAGAATAGATTTTATAAACCATGACTGTTTAACAAGGCTTGAAAACATGCCACTTTTTCCTTTAAACCTGGAGAAATGATCACAAGGAAATTGCGAGTTTGTCGCAAGTAATTGCAATATGCGGTTGATTTCTAAAGGTTAGACTTAGCTAATGGCACTGCTGTGTCGGTATAAGGCGATAGGGAGTTGTTCTGAATTTCTTTACAGAGCGTCATAGAAGCTTATAATTGCTTTGTGTTTTTCTCATCGCTTGTTTGATCGGAACCTATCAACTTTTTTTCTTTTTCAATTTTCAAACACAATTTCCCCCTTTCAGGCTTTTTTTTTCCTGCCTCGATTTCAATTTCGATTTCGATCTTGGCATGCCTATCAATCATCAAGGTGCTCATGCTTTATATTTGATTGAGATTTGATTGAAACGCACATTTCCTTTATCCTTGTCAATAATTCACTTCATTAGCTATTTACATGGATCTACATCTACATCTCTATCATTCTATTCATTGTAGAGGTGTCGTGGACGAGTGGACATGTCACCGGACTGTGGATCACAAGGTCCGCGGTTCAAGTCCCACCGCGGCACTAATGTCCTTTGGCAAGACATTGATCTACATTTGCCACTCTCCACCCAGGTGTTTAAGTGGGTCCCCGGTAGGATGCGAAAGCTAATGTGCTTAGATTAGCAAGTGTGCGCATGTAAAAAAATATGACGCCTGGCTGGAATGCTCCCCAGGGAGTGGAGAATGTGCATACATTGTGTGCGGGTAAGCCTGAATCCGATGACCAGGGTAATAATATGACCGCAGGGCTCTCAGGGAGAACAGTATGAATACTGATGAGGCTACCCTGGGTAAACAAGACATATTATTATCATTATTGTATTGGTTTTTTTCTTTTTCTACATGTGCATTCTTATGAGCGATCTAAAAGTTCTTGACAGAACTATAATCATGAAAGCATTACACAACAGTTCTTATAAGAACTAACATGTCTCTCCACGAAAGAATATCCCAGTCCTTATAAGGACTACACACATGGTGTACCCATTTAAAGGCATTGTTTAACAATGTTTCCAGTTTTACATATCTGAGATGCATGGCCCTAATTCGAATCATAAATATCTTGATAGTCAGACAGGCGATTGGCTTGTAAAAGTCATGGTATTCCTGACTGACCTACAGGTTTATAATTATGATTGCAGCATGAGCTAAATCCATAATTTTGTTTAGAATCTAAGACAAAGATACCCAATCCCTTTTTGACTTTACCTCACTCATCTACTTCACTATGGAAACCTATAAAGAAAATTTCATTCTATCTGTTTTCTAATACCTATTATTAATCTTTTCCCTGTACAGGTATTACATGTAGCTACGTTTCATAACCCTCCGAGGCTTAATAAACTTTCACAAAAACATTCAAGCTTCGTGTCCTGATTTCTGCTACCAAAAATAGAAGGGGATTCCAACAAAGTCGATTTCTATGCAAATTTTCCATGCTTAAAGGATCAAGGCTCAGTCAAAACAAACTTCAAATTGAGAGGAAAAGGATTTCCCCAATTTCAAAAAATGAAATGGAAGCTCTCATTACCAATCATGTGAAAGAATATGTTTTGACTAATACATGATGATAACAAATTTGCCGGGAAACCGCCTACTAATTCATATATTCGGTAAATTTGTTTCTCTCATGGTCTGGTGAGAGATATAGGGTAGTCCCATATACATCTTTCTGTGTATAGTGCTTGTAACTTTACGAAGAATGGGCCAAATTTCTTATCATTTTGATGATTCCAGAACCTTGCAGATGCTAGATGCTAGATGATCAGCTGGCAGCTTGAACTCCCGCATCACGATTCGATCAGCGTTTACATTTTCGTCGTCTTTAATTCGCCCAATTCACCATCATCTTCACTTATATACCATCATCACTGCTACTAACTTCTTTTTCATCATACTCCAAGATCATTTCGAGTTCATCTGAGCTGTTTTCTGTCATTTTTACTGATGAATAATATCCCGATATAACGTCTATACTTTCACTCTGATATGTACACTGCAGTGCTATCTGATTGTGAATAGAATGCGCGCGGGGACCGTGTTGTGAATAGTCCACGGAATGACGTCACATGCCCAAATCTCCTAATGGTATCGTAGACGAAATTCTCTCAGAAAAACTTGATTCTCGTAACTTCATTCCATTATATCTCCTTCCCCTTATGTTTATTGACAATGAACTTAAATACAAAAATGAAGAACTGCAAAAAACCTTTCTAACGATACCTAATTCAATATGAATGGAATTCACCTTTAAAGTCGATCTTACCCTTTGTGAAACTCTCCCCAGGACCATATGTCAGGAGTCACATGTGAAGGAGGCCACGTGCAGGTCCGGCCGGCTTGTAGTACCTCCTGGCTTTATGAGTCAATGTCAAAGCGCCGGGGTGACAAATTTTCGGAGAAGCGAGGATGAGTGAACCTGTCAAGGTCAGACAAGAGAACCGGACAACAGCTTCCCCTTCCCCAAAGATCATGGGTCCCCCCGGGGAAATAAGCGCACTCGCTAGACAAATACGGGTCCTTCCGTAAACACGATTACAATACGACAAACAGGGAGGGAGAGAGAGAGAGGTTACGGTTAAGGTGAGTAAGAAGACTGTGGTTGCTGGAAGCGAACGGAAGGACAGGGGACGGAGAGGGGAGGGAGAGGGTTACATGTCGAGGGGTCAGTGACATAAAGACGTAACTCCTTTTGGGCCATTTTGAGAAAAAGTGGTTTAAGAGTCACTGAGCCCTTGGACCTTAGGAGTTAAGTCTATGTTTCACTAGCCATTGACTTCAATGGGGTGTTGGGTGGAGTTAAGTCTTTGTGTTTCCTGGAAAGCCCACATAAAATGGAGTCTTTAAATGGCAATCCAATTTTTGTAATAGGTTCATTTGTATAAAAGCAGATAAAATAAGAGAAAATGAATTGTGTAAGTTTAAAATAAATCGAACCAATAACACTATATTTCATGCTTAACCAAAAAAAACAATTGCAAACCTAATGATCCCTACAGAGCAATTGTAGCCTGAGCAAATATTGAATCGCCTTCCAAAAAGCACTTCCAGAAGCTTCGTCACATTTGACAAAAGACGGAATACAATATATGTGTCAAATTTTGTACATGTACATGTACCAGCAAAAAAAACATCTCAATCTAGTTCCCCGGTCTTGACTTTCCTGACTTCTAAGAAATCTAACGTGATAATAATCCTCGATTCATCACCTTTAAAGATAAAGACCAGTTATGGTCATGCGATTGCATTGTGAAAGAAACGTTGTGGAATTGATCAGAAAAGGTTGATCATCTAGCATATAAGTATTGGTGTGTACTGCAAGGTCTGGAATCATCAAAATGATAAGAAATTTGGCCCAGTCTTCGTAAAGTTACAAGCACTGTACACAGAAAGATGTATATGGGACTATACACACACGTGCGCGACACATGCGTTTATCTCTCACAGTCCAATAGATAAACTAATTTACCAAATATATCAATTAGTAGGCGGTTTCCCAGCAAAATTGTTATCATGTATTAGTCAAAACATATTCTTTCACATGATTGGTATGGTAATAAAGAGCTTCCATTTTCATTTTTTTGAAATTGGGGCGTTTCCAATACTGGTCTTTACCTTTAAAAGAATTTCCATTTGTGTGGACTCTTTTGAGCTATTACATACTAGGCCTCTCAAGGTTGTTGGATACTTTTTTTTCAATTTTTCTTTTTCTTTTTTTCCTTGCTGTGATATATTGCACATTTTCCTGAAGAAAAAATATTTAACTTCTCATGACCTTATAAAAGGTCATCTTGGTACTATAGTTTGTCTTGTCAGTTGTTGTGCGTTAACAAAAAAACGTCTGCACTGTGAGGCTACAAAAGTACTTTATCTTAGACTCCTGTTACACATACGTCTGAAAGTGGACTGAGGCCGGCCCCGGAGGCGGCTCGACGTATGTGTAACACCAACTTTTTTTGAAAAGCCGGACTGAGGCCAGGTGGACTCAGTCCACCTCTGGATGTGGTTTGAGGCCGGCCTCAGTCCCGCAATCAGTAGGTGTAACACCAAAGTTGACTCGGGGCCGGCTTATAAAGCGGAAGTGACGTGACCTGTCATCATAATCAACATAATACATCGGGCGCGCTTTGCCACCTTCTCTTATGTTATTCTTTGTTTTGATCATTCTATAACTTTCTCTTTCTGTCTTTCCTTATGTTATTCTTTGTTTTGATCATTCTATCACTTTCTCTTTCCGTCTTTCCTTATGTTATTCTTTGTTTTTATCATTCTATCACTTTCTCTTTCTGTCTTAAGTTTCTGGAGTCCGCCCCAACGTCAGCTCGTGAAAAGGCAACGTGAGGCCGGCATATGTGTAGACGCAAAATTGCGGGCCCGAGATCATGTGTAATAGGGGTTTGATGATCTCGAGGCGGCTTCAAATTGCAGGCGTGAGGCCGCCTCCGGGGCCCGCTTTAAAAGCAGAAGCATGTGTAACAGGGGTCTTATTTGACACGGCCAGAAGACTGCCTAGGCTCTGCTCAAGGCTTTAAGAGTTTAGGTTAAACTTAACGATGAAGTTGAGTTTTGGTCATGCGATTGCATTGTGAAAGAAACGGTGTGGAATCAATCAGAAAAGTTTTTTTATCATCCATTAAAGGTACTATGTCCCTTTTGCAGCCAACCTCAAATTCTGTAGAACTTTGCAGGAATTATGAATATGTCATGTATGTCCTATCTGTGAAATTTAAACGTTAGCAGTGTCCTCATATTCAAATTATGCAAGGAAACCCGTTTACTTGCTAGACTTCACTGTCAGACACTATTGATTGACTGACTGGCTTTTTTCTTCTTTGGTAATACATGAAAAGAGTTGTAAAGGGTACATGAGCATTTGTCTACATCAATAACCCACTTCTTGTGATGGCCAAAATTAAAATGATTGAATCTTTGCGCAGCATAAAACGTATGACCATTCGGTACAATTGTCTGAAAATCAAGACTATTACTTTTGGGCTCTATAGCCCTAAAGTCGATTTGACAACTAATAGTCGTTATTTTCCCACTTGAAGACATTTTCAAGCCCCACCTTTTTTAGGGAAGTTCTAAATTAGTATTATCTTTCAAATTCAGTTTGAATTTAACTTTTTCATTTTTTTGGCCTGCAAATGGGACATAGTACCTTTAAATAAGTATTTGTGTGTATTGCAAGGTTCTGGAATCATCAAAATGGTAAGAAATTTGGCCAAGTCTTGGTAAAGTTACAAGCACTGTACACAGAAAGATGTATATGGGACTCGACGAACACGTGGCAAAAAAATCTGTCCCGATTTTTACAGCGTTACATGCCATGTTTAGAATACGAAGGCATTTGAAGAGCCATGCTTTACAGGGAACATGTTTTATCTGATGTTCTTCCACATTTGCATAATAACAATGATAACGCTCACAAATTATTTTTAACCTCTTCCCAGAACTCAACCTTGTCTTTAAGTGTAAAATTATAAAGAGTCTGTGCCTCAAGGCTAGTCTCAGTCTGACATTTTTCAAAGTAGTTACAAGTTTTGCCAGTTCAGCTTTTTGTCTCCTCTAAAATAAATAATACCCTAAGAATAGGAATAGATACAGTATCTTTTCCTATTCTTAGGGTATCTATTCCTATAGGGTATTATTTAACATTTTAGAAGAAACAAAAAGCTGAATGGGCAAAACTTGCAACTACTTTTTAAAATGTCAGACGAGAGCCATGGTTTGTTCAATCTTACTGTCTGTTAACAGCTAGAAGAACATTTCTTCTGTGATACAGATCTAATGTTCTATTTTATTGAACTTGATACTGATGCCAAAATCTATCAAAACAAGTCCTGATTAATCAAAACCTCAAGCAGTATGTTAAAAAAGCATGCTCTGGCAACGATTTTGAGGAATTATCTTGCCTTATATCTTCAGGACTTCCGAGCGATGCAAATTAAAAGCCTTTCAAACAAGTTATGATCTTGTAAATAACGCAGATCATGTACTAATACAAATCATTATAGTGATAGAATCTAGGCCCATTAGCGACAAATAGGCTACCAAAATATACAGTGTACATGTACATGTAGGCCCATTTCGCATCCCAAACACCACTTTGAAAAATTGTTGATTTTTTTTTGGTGTGTGTTCCATTTACACTTCTTTAAAGAAACATTAAAAACATCAAAGTTTCTCATACAGATTTGTTGGTGAGTAGTGTGCACCCACGACTCGTCGATGCCATGCATGAGTTTAATAGCATATAAGCGAGGAGAGTCAAGTGTGCAAAAACCAGTCTCTTACAAAGTTTGTTTTTACACTGCCAACAAATCTTTGAAACTTTGGCAGGAGTTTAAAAAAACCACGCTCAAGAGGTGGATTTTGTAATTTTAATTTGTTGCCGTTTTCTGGTAGTTACGACGGATGTACCGGCGAAACACTGGAATGTGAGAAAAATTGATGGTATTTGGTTGCGGTGTGAATGAAGCTAATATCTCGCATCCTGGTACTAGCCGGCCAGACATTCGGTATCAGTTTCAATTCTTTACAAGAACCTTCCTTATAAATACTCTACAACAGACAGATCTAGACAAGCCTTGAGATATATGCACCAAGCAAAACATTATTTTCCCAGAACCAGAAAGGCAATATAACTCTCTGTTAATAAAAAGGTAGAGTTGAGTTCGTATTATGAAAGAAACTGTGTGGAAGCGATTGGAAAAGGTTGATCATGTAGCACATAAGCATGAAGAAGGAGACTTTCAATTGAATACCTCAAAAATAAAATGCTCAAAACCTTATATAAAATTATACACTTCACACAGACTATTTACTCCTTTTAAGACGCCTGTTGTAAAAGTTATGTAATACTCTTAAGTATTCATTACTTCACACAATAACATATAATTGTTTCCTCATTGTATGAAGATTACTATAAAAAGGACAGTCTCCAAGCTAGAGCCACAAAAGACCCAGCGCTATTTGAAATATTTGAAATTTACCGGGATGCATCAGTAAATTTTGATTATTCAATTTCTCAAAAGCAGAAGTGTTTCAGTACTTAGTTTTAGCATCCACAGGGGCATCAAAATATCAAAATTTTAAAGAATTACTATCCACCCAATTTTCAAAATTTCCCCAAACTTTGTATTACCTTTAAAAAATTATGTAATACTCTGAGGTATTCATTACTTCACATTTCACAATAACATACTGTAAGTGTTTCCTCATGTAAATGAAGATTACTATAAAAGGGAAATTAACGGAAATTAAACTGATTGAATCTTTGTGCAGCGCATTACGTAGTATGTACAGTACAACCCTTCGGTACAAGGGTCTGAAAATTAGACTATTTCTAAATTGATTGTTGCAATCACTAATTACAAGTCGATTTGACATATAATGCTCATTATTTTCCCATTAAAAGACATTTTCAAGCCTTGTCGTTTTGAGGGAAGTTGTAATTAGTATTATCTTCCAATGCTGTACTGAGCCAGAAGGGACCCATTTACATGTTGAGAAATCACAGATTGTGAGATTTTTATCAAATCAATTCTTAATTACGATCAGAATCACCTGTCTTTCTTTTGTTCAACCCCACAATTCTCACCAGTTTTTGTGACTCTGGCTCTGAACAGTTCAAACTGATGATAACCATTAAAATGTGTAACTGTGAATACATCCTACATGTACATGTATGACAATTTTCACCTGTGAAATGTATGTATAGCATGCATGTACCCCATTACCTAAACCAGGTACATGTAGGTCCCCATCACATCACCCTTTCCTACAATGTAAACCATGTACGGCACATTTGTGCATCAATCCTGACCCTTGAGTATGCCCAGTAAACCTGAGCAAACCTGAGAGCATGAGTCATGGCCATCTACCCAGACAAACAACCATTTCTTAAAGATCAACTTGAGTTTGCCTGGGTCATGCAATTACACTGTGCAAGAAACTGTCTAGAAAGCAATGGGAACAGTTAGTTATGCATAGTCCAAGAATTCAATTTCAAGTTTGTTTCCACATTCCATTGAAAATGTACCACAAATAACAGCAAAACGTTAAAAAACTGTCTGGAGAATTCAAGTTTCAAGTTTCAAGTTCATTCTACACATTCCATTGAAAACATACCACAAATAACAGCAAAACACTGGCCTAAAAGAGCAATTATGTACATTAAAGGACGTGAATTGGCTGACCATTATTACAACCATCCTAAAGAAACTCTTTTATAACTGTCCTTTGGCAAGACATTGATCTACATTTGCCACACTCAACCCAGGTCATGCAAATGGCAGGAATTAATTCCTTGAAATGGTAGAGCGCCGTAATGGCAGCATTGCTAAAGCCAGGGTAATATTCTGGCAGCGCCAGGGTAATATTCTGGCAGCGCCAGGAGCACCAAGACATGGCGGACATGTGAACTATATTAGAAGCCATTATTATTATTATTATATAATTTAACGCTTACAAAGTTACAATTGATTTGTCATCTTTACCGATTTCAAACTTTTCTTCAAGAGATGACCAAGAAAAGGAGATCTAAAATGTATGTATAAATTGGCCAAGTGGTTGGTTTTGTAAAGCTACGACCAAATCTTAGCTGACAATCACTTACCTGCTTTGATATGCATCCATCATGAGCAGAGAGGCAAGATGAAATCCAGAGGTCAGAGGTCAGACAGGAACGATGCAAAGGAAGAAAGGAAGGAGACAAAAAATAAAGAATTAAATTGTGATCTTGTTCATTCATGAATGGAAGATCATTGTAAAGAAACATGATAGTGTAATAGATATAATGAGGTATTATGTTTCATGAGAGTAAAAATAGATTAGATTTTCCTTTTAAAGCCCATCTGCACTAGTTTGGCCAGGAGGATTAGACCTCTCTGCAAGGTCACTGACAGGTGGTTATCTCATCAAATAAGCTCTCAATTAACATAAGAAAAAGAGAATCATGGGGGAACAACATGCACCGATTAGGCATTGTTTGCTATGTGGGGAGCAAGTAGCTGCATAGGGGCTTTAAACACACTGGAATAATGAATTTAAATTAATTTTTTTTTATTTGGTGGATTTGATATTTGCTTGTACAGTGTATGTATAATTTACATATAGTTTTTGCTTGTTTAGCCGTTTATTGTATGTCTGTTGTTTGCTCTTTTTTACTTAGAAATTCATTGATGTATAGTTATGTGCATCTACAGTGTACTTGTTTTATGAGGGGAAGATAGATGGGGTTTTCCTTAAAGGTATTACAAAGTTTTGGGAAATTTTGAAAAATGGGTGGATAGTGATTCTTTACAATTTTGATATATTTGGATGCCCCTGTGGATGAATTAAAAACACCAGAAATTTTAGCCCCTAAAACATTTCTGCTTTCGAGAAAAATCCATTATAAAGATTTACCGGTGCTCCCGGTAAATGTGGATAAATTTCAAATAGCTCCTACGGCCGTATAATGGTAGCTGCGACCATGAAAATCTCAGAGTATGTAGTTGTGGTATATTATTTCCGAACGAGAAGGCTTATCGGTAGATTTTAGTCAATAAACATTGTTTTATAACTTAATTAATATCTTGACCTTGAGAGGGAGCTATTCAACATAAAGTGTTTATTATTTAAAATTTCATAATTTTAGAGTCGATTTCGACCGCGACAACGATCACTGAATATTGTAGGATCGCACGTGCTTCAGATATGTTCATTTGAACCAAATTCATGACCCCATACCAAAACTTTGTATTACCTTTAAAGAAGATGTATGAGTTTGGATTTTTGTTTGTTTGATACTTTGATTGTATGTCTATTTACTTATTGCTTTTTTGCTTCTTTAGTTGTTTTATTTGTTTGTTTTTGTTTTGCTTCTGGTTACTTAGAAATCCATTGTAGTTGATATGAACAAAATTATAAGAAATGCGTGGGGTTCATGAGAAAACTTTATGAATCAAGTTTAGTTTATGAGCAAAACTCTATCAATTTAGTTTTGTTCATAAAAATCTATCAATTTAGTTTTGTTCATAAAATAGATCCCTTTTTAACATCAGGATGCCGACAGGAAAAATTCAGCGAAAGGAAAAGAGAGGGAGACGGCGCATATCAACATGGATAAGTTCATTGGGCTGACTGGTTAGAGAAGCAACATCACATCATAAAGAACCAGATATACAAGTAGATGGAAAGCCTTGCATGGAAATGACAAGAGACCTACATGTATCAATGTAAATCAAGTAGTTCTTTTCACGTATTTGACAGTTTTACCCAAACTGTACCACCAATATCTGCCTCCAGGAAGGGCACAGACAAGTCAAAATCTCAGTGCATACCTGTAGTTGTCATTGGTGACAGACAATGCGGCTTTTGTGTGAGAGGTTATTGAGGATAAAAGCCTTGTCAAGGGCATTATTCTGTTTGTTTATATACCCTCTTTCCTTCATAAAAGAAATATGGAAGTGGGCCAGTGGGCCAAAGGGTCAATGCTTCGCTGGTGGTGGTGGTCTCTCTCTCTCTGTCTCTCCCTATCTCTCTCTCTCTCTCTCTCTCTCTGTCTGTCTTTCTGTCTGTCTGTTGCTCTCTCTCTCTATCTCTTCATTTCTAATCTCAAACAATTTTTTTTTATTTTATGTAACACTACTGAAATAAAGAATATCTGCAGCACCTACAATGTGTCGAACATGAATGATAACCACCAGCCAATGTGCACTTTTATAGTCATGAAATAATTTCATGTTCAAAGTTTCAAATTCATGCAGAATTCGACCTTTGAGTTAATAAGGGACATTCAGAAAAGGCCCTGAATAAAACTCGACACTTTCACAAAGTCAAGGCAGAAAGAATATACATTAGCCCAGGCATCCATGACGTACATGTAGACGAACAAGGGCGAGTACGTACACGCTGGGGACCTTGTCGTTTTGAATTCACGAACATGGGCCTCGCTTGACGGCCCCCATTCATCATGGCGGTATAATATCAATGATATTACTGTGCGTCAATATTGAATGAGACAATCGACAGACGAGGGTAAGATATTTCATGCATGGCTCCATTTCAATTAAAGCACTGGTACATCAATCCAAACACGACACTCTTATTAATGTCTGGGACTAAAGTAGAAGAAATGGCTTTCCATTGACTTGTATTAAAGTGAAGGGGGGTCGATGAAGGTAAATGGAATAATTTATCTCTGAAGGTGCCGTATAAGGAGATGAATATCTTATTTCAGTTGACAGATCTTTTTTTTGACATACTTAAAGCTAATGCTATTTGAAAATTCATGAAATGGCCGAAACGTGTACGTCATTTATCCTGCTATAGCCACTTGCATGAACAGAGCATGCATGCTTGTGCACAATGAAGGAACGTGTTAAGCCAGGGTACATTTAATAACATCTGCCAAGTGCCAAAAGGGACTCGACTCTAATGATGAATTTAATAACATATTAATTTGTATCCAGGGTAGCAATAGCTTCCTTGCATGTACCAAATGGCCAGGCATGCTTTCGTGTGTAACTTGGCTTCAGCATTCCAAGGAATGTCTTCCTACCACCTACTTCACCTGGGTGGATAGAGGCTAATGCAGATTAGTGTCCTCCCAACGGACATCTATGTTTCATGGCAACCTGGCAAGGATTGGCAACCTTGCAAGGATTAGAACCCTGTACCATGCGCTAGCAGCGCTACACATAGTGACTTATCCACTAGACCGCAACACTTCTGAATACTACATTAATATGTAAAAGTATTAATTAAAACACCCTACTGGCTTTCTGCAAACAATAGAACAGAATTCAGACAATCTTCCTCTGTATACCATAAGAACAAAGAAACGTCTAATTAAAATGCTGAGCCATCTCGTCCTTTGTTTGGCCATTTCCAACAAGGTGTATTTGATTAGTGAAAAACGGCTTACAATTTTTAATTACTAATGGCCTCCTTTTGTCATCTGAAATTGTTATTAGCTACATGTACATTTTTGTAGACCGTAAGAGGTAAATTCAATCATGTAAAAGTATTTATATTGCTAAAAATTCAATTAGGATTTAAAGCATTACCTGCAGTACAGCATGAATAGCAACTGTAAGAACTAAATTATTAATTCCTTTAAAGGTAAAGACCAGTATTGGCAACGCCCCAATTTCAAAAAATGAAATGGAAGCTCTCATTACCAATCATGTGAAAGAATATGTTTTGACTAATACATGATGATAAAAAATTTGCCGGGAAACCGCCTACTAATTCATATATTTGGTAAATTTATTTCTCTCATGGTCTGGTGAGAGAGATAGGGTAGTCCCATATACATCTTTCTGTGTATAGTGCTTGTAACTTTACGAAGAATGAGCCAAATTTCTTATCATTTTGATGATTCCAGAACCTTGCAGATGCTAGATGCTAGATGATCGACCTTTTCTGATCGATTCCACAACGTTTCTTTCACAATGCAATCGCATGACCATTACTGGTCTTTACCTTTAATACCAAGTTGTGAAATTTTGTAAGAATACATGTATGAAAAAATGATTTGTCCCGATTTACGTTTTAAAGCTTGCATCTAAAAGTATTCAACAAAGTGCCGAATTCAACCAGTCCACCTATCATTCTTGAGTTACGAAATAAACAGCCTGGCATACACAGTTACATGAATATACTGTGGATTTTTACATGCTTGTTACACATGAGAATTTAAAATTACATCCCTTGCCAGAACTTAAATTCCTTTCACATCTCATTTCTTTAATATTTCATACACTGTATATCGTCCCTATTTTCACGAAGTGATGGTAGTGACGGAAATCGCATACAATTTGCGCGACGATTTTCCTCACTACCGTCACTTCGTGAAAATAGGGACGATATGTATAGAATAAGCAGCTTAGACATTCTACTGGACTTTTGTTTTATTTCATGTAGATTGAAGAAAAAAAAACTGTGATGAAAATTTGGGGGCAGTTACATCTATAAAAAAAAAAGATAATCGCCTTCATGGTGCTAAGAAGAAATGGGCTTTAACCCCAAATAAGTCGATCGATTCACTCAGTCCATTTAAAATCATTACCCTCTTCTTTTACGACCCTATGAAATGGTATGGTGGCCTATAATCTACAAATGACCTTTCGTTAATAGACGAAAACAACCTCGGGCATCTTTAGCACTAAGAAAGAACAGCCCATCTTTGGTATGGTTTTGCCATACACGGAAAGTGGCGTGTCGCTCTTTTGTATTATAAGATTCACTTTATGCCTGTGCTACCCATTTTTCACTTGGACGCATCTGGAACATGCGTTTCCGAGCCACTAAGATGGTGCGTTCAGAGTGAGGTATGCAGCATTTTCAAGATACATGATTAGAAGTATATTTTTCATTCATTTGAGGAAGTTAAAGTTTCAAAATGGCAGCAAGATACTTAATCTCTCAGAATAAGGAAAAGTACATGTACATATTCATATTTGGTTGCTTCATTTGCTTTAATTAATAACAACAGAAAGGTGAGATGAACAGATAGGGAAAGTTTGAAGAAAATCTGATGGAGGATAAGAAAATGATAGACTTCTCAAAAAATGTTGTCATCAAATGCAAAGTGGCAACTCTGTGATTTTCCTTGTGACCAGCTGACCAATTGATTAAAACTTTTATTAAATATGATTTCTTCTTCTTTTTCAATGACAAAATAATATAAGTTAATATCATACCTTTACAAGCCCCCTTTTTGTTAGGGAAGCTCTAAATAAGTGTGTTAACTTTCAAATGCCGTCGGAATTTAACCTTTTCAATTTTTTGGCATGCAAAAGGGACATACATGTAGTACCTTTAAAGGTAGGCTTTACTACTTCAGCAAGAAGGGATTAGACCGCCCAGCGAGCCAGCGAGGTCACTTTGACAGGTGGCTATCTCATTAACTCAGCTCTCATTTAACATAAGAAAAAGAGGATCATGGGGGACCAACAGGCACCGATTGGGGAAGTTTTCTATATAGAGGGAGCAAGTAGCTACAAGTAGGACAGTGTGCCTTTAAGCAAACAAGTCTTTTTATTACATTATTACATAATTATATGGAAGGAAAAATCCAGCCATATGGCAGACTAGATCTGGCCAGTGGGTCCGAATTTAACCCATTGCCAATGTGAACAGGGTGGCTCCTGTATTAAACCTATGAGAATGAGAGCATTCATGGGTCAAAGGGGTTAAGACCGCCATAGTGTGAACACACCTCCAATCTCTCTCCTTCCGATCTAAACCATCTGCTAATCGTAACATGTCTTCAAAAAACAGATTCTCTAATCAGCATATGTGGACATCTCCTCCCAATATGAAAACCTAATCAATTTTCTTGGACTGCACTGAAGCAAATCTGTATCACAGTCATACTGTATCTTGGATCTGGTAATGTATGCAACTCCTTGCAAATTGTAAACAATCATACTTTTCTCATATTTTAATGGAAATACCATGGCGTTTTTAATAAAAGGTTAAAGGTAATACAAAGTTTTGGGAAATTTTGAAAATTGGGTGATTCTTTACAATTTGTTTATATTGGATGCCCCTGTGGATGTATTATAAGCACCAAAAATATTAGCCCCTAAAACACTTCTGCTTTCGAGAAATATTGAATATAACAATTTACCAGTGCTCCCGGTAAATTTTGATAAATTTCAAATAGTGCCTACAGCCGTACAATGGTAGCTGCGACCCTGACAATTTCAGAATATGTAGTTGTGATATATAATTACCAAACGGGAAAAGCTGATCGGTCGATTTTAGTCAAGAATACATTGTGTCAGGGTTTAATTAATATCTTGACCTTGAGAGGGAGCTATACAACATAAATAGTTTAATATTCATAACTTCATAACTTTAGACTAGATTTCAACCGCGACAACGATCACTGAATATAGTAGGATCGCATATGCTTCCAATATGTTCATTTGAACCAAATTCATGACCCCATACCAAAACTTTGAATTACCTTTAAGGATGAAAGAGAGAGAAATGAGACTTATTTCTGATTTTATTTTGCATGTTTTGCCCACTGAATTGATTTACCAAATTCATTATCCCCCACCCCCCCCCCCCCTTCTCCTCTCTCTCTCCCCCTTCCTTCTCTGTCTATATCTCTCTTTCTATCTTTCTCTCTCTTTCTCCATCCACCTCTCTCTCTCTCTCTCTCTCTCTTTTTCTTTTTCTCTCCCTCTCTCTGTCTTTTACATGCATTTTCTCTCTATCCTTCTTATCTTTACATCTATCAATATTATTCATCCAACCTCCACCTATTTTATTCTCTTTTCTCTAGACAAGATCTCTAGATTGTTATCTACTAATAGGTTGGACAAATATGAGTGTAAATACAAAATTGATCATCACTACAAGATAAGGGGGTCAGAGCACTAATTCAATAAATGAAATCAATACAAATTTGGACAATACAGGCAAAGAAAATCGATTTTGAATTTAGACTTAATTTTATAGGAGGAAAAGTTCCACATCAATAGTTTTGTATTTTTCTTGCCAAATGCTTTGGGGTCACTATCAAAACAATTTTTTTTTAAAGATAAAGACCAGGGCCCCGTCTTACAAAGAGTTGATATTGATCCGAATCAATATCAAGTCCTCCAATCAATCACAAGTCTGCAGTCTCCCATCTCTTATGTACATAGTTACGATTGATATCAATCGCAAATAAGTTGCGATTGATATCAACTCTTTGTAATACAGGGCCCTGTTATGGTCATGCGATTGCATTGTGAAAGAAACGTTGTGAAATCGATCAGAAAAGGTTGATCATGTACTGCAAGGTTCTGGAATCATCAAAACGATAACAAATTTGGCCCAGTCTTCATAAAGTTACAAGCACTGTACACAGAAAGAAGTATATGGGACTAAACACACGTGTGCGACACGTGCGATTTTATCCCTCACACACTGGTAGATAAACTAATTTACCAAATATATCAATTAGTAGCCAGTTTCCCGGCAAAATTTTTATCATCATGTATTATTCAAAACATATTCTTTCACATGATGGGTAATAAGAGCTTCAATTTCATTTTTTGAAATTGGGGCGTTTCCAATACTGGTCTTTACCTTTAAATTGAATTGTTCAGGTACCACATAATATCAAATGAAGTTGTAAATATTCCCATTCAATTTTTTGTTGGTTCCTTAAACTCTACATTTCCTAGAAGTTTGTCAATTTCATTTTTATGTTGCAATAAAAATATCAAGAACTGTAAAAGAGAGGAAGGAAAAATTTCAGTGTGTGAAGACCAAAAAACTAAGAATCACTAAATACATGTACTGTACGTGGTGTATGAGAAACCTAAAGTGTACAGTGTACGCTAGCCTTTTGACAAGGCCTCGTTGACTCTAGCTATTAAAGCGGCTGAGATGAGTCTAGATACCCGAAGTGAACGCGCGACCGAATGACGAATGTCATGAGGCCTTTTGGAAAGTGGGTTTCACTGCTCCGCATGAATTATTCATAGATACATATTAGCATGCCAATACGCCTACTTTGGATTCATTGACCAATCAGAACGGCGATCTCCCAGTTGGCTTCGTTCGTGATTCGTTCCATGTAGAGGTCAGTGGTCTTAGCACGTACGTAATAGTTCATAGCATGTAGGTCCATGTTCGCACTACGTAGAGTTTACTGTGTGTCTGTGTGTGTGTGATGGATATGCTGACGTCGTGCGAGGATACGTTCGCTGATTGAACGCTCCATTTTCTGGAGCGAATTCCAGTCGGAAACAAGGGTTAACATAAGAAATCCAAATCAGATTGATAAAGGCCACAGGTTTGGGCAATTCGCATTGGCGTTCATTCAGGTTTTCTCGATTAGTCTCTTTTTAGTCGCTCGGCGTCTATCAGGCATGTGGCCTTGTTTAAAGGCTAAGTGTACGCCTGCTTGGAGCCAGAAGGGCATTAACTCATATCTTTAATGACGCAGAGTTAACGCCCTTACGGCTCTGAACGGACGATAGATAGAGATGTCGAAGGAAATTCCATTTATATTATATCTCCTCTTCCTCATCCATATTCCTCCCTGTCCTTTATTTCTTCCTACTGTTCACTGCACTTTATCCTCTTCCTAGTGCTACCCCCCCCCCCCCCCCCCATGCTTGTAATAGCGTGAGACAGATTCTTAAATGCATTCCTAGAAGAGAGACGCAGCAAGCGATTCTCTGCCCATCTCCTTTAATACAAACGCCTCCCCCGCGGAGAAGTATCAACAAATGCTTCACTGCCAACCCCGCAACATTAACCCATGCCTAGTCAGCGGCCATCGCCAACAAAAACGAAGAAGACGCCACGTCGTCGATTCATCCGTGTTGAAATCTCACTCAATTGACGACAGGGCTGTCGGCCAATCGGGGGCTGATGAGCTGAGATGAGATCTGTTATCATGCAGGCATTAAGCTCGCTTGGAATTCTCATTTACGCTTTGAAATGTTTGCACAGTAGGGATCATCTAGACAAAAGCTCTGTTCACACTTCATAATGTAGGTCTGTCATCATCAGACCGAAGTTGCAAAATAACCCGCTATTTAACTATCCCGATCTCAAATTAGCCAGCTAATTTGCGTCTTGATCAGCCCGCAGTTGCAATTAGCGGGCTATTTGGTTGAGAAAATTTCCTGAGAAATGTTGGTCTTCTTCCAAAATAGCAGGCTAATTTGCGCTTGTCCGAGTTAGTTTGTCTTCAACAATTACCGACCTCATCTAAGATTTAGGTATACATCAGGGCACATAAAACCATACAGGCTTACTATTAAAGCCCCACTGTACTACTTGTAGCTACTTCTTCCCTCTATATAGCAAACAATGCCTAATCTGTGACCATTGGTCCCCCATGATCCTCTTTTTCTTATGTTAATTGAGAGCTAAGTTGATGAGATAACCAGCTGTCCAGTGACCTTGCAGGGTGGTTTAATCCCTCCTATAAACTAGTACAGATGGCCTTTAAAGCTAGTTGTCAACTCATTACATGTATATGTACATTGTACATGGGCTGTATAGTACACATGGCTCTACCTGCTCTGATGATCGACCCCATCGAATAAAACATAAAAAGGTTTAATGAGGCATTTGTAGACACACAGCTGGTGCTATAATCTGTATAGACCACTGGCCTTCTGGTTTTGTGAATAAGAGCCCTGAAAACAAAATGATAGCCCTACTAGAGCTTGGGTCAAATAAAATATCAAGTAAAATGATATCTTATGTCAATTTACATCCACAATTCCATAATAAAAATCATACAATAATTTCTGATGCACCCTGTAGTTTTGTTATTTTGCTACACAAAAAAATCACATGAGGAAATTCAAATAATATGTTTTGTTGCACCGTGTAGTTTTTGTTGTTCTGCGACACAAAACTCAATATACATGTACATGTACCTTGGGGAAGAGTCTCATAGGAGGCAAAAGAGGGAACTTCTCTCTCAAAATATATTTCATGGTGCACCCTGTACTTGTACGTGTGTTGTTCTGCAACTCAAAACTCCATATACTTTACAGTAAGAGTATTATATGATGCCAAAGAGGGAACTTATTTCTCAAAATGTATTTCATGATGCACCCTGTACTTGTATTGTTCTGCAACACAAAATGTTGTGCACTTTACAGTAAGAGTATCGTATGACGCAAAAGAGGGAACTTCTCTCTCAATATATTTCATGATACGCCCTGTACTTTTGTTATTCTGCAACACAAAACTCCATACACTTTAACAGAAAGAGTATCATAATTATATGATGCAAAAGAGGGAACTTATATCTCAAAATATATTTTATGATGCACCCTGTACTTGTGTTGTTCTGCAACACAAAACTCCACTTTTAAGAGTATCATACGATGCAAAAGAGGGAACTTACATCTCAAAACATATTTCATGATGCACCCTGTACTTGTGTTGTTGTGCAATGCAAAACGCAATACACTTCACAGTAAGAGTATCATATGATGCAAAAGAGGGAACTTACATCTCAAAACATATTTCATGATGCACCCTGTACTTGTGTTGTTGTGCAATGCAAAACGCAATGCACCCTGGAGTAAGGGTATCACATGAGGCACAAGAGAGGGGGGTATGGAGAGGGTATGCCCGTAAACCATTCCATCAGGATAGTGTCATACACGCAGGTGTGCTAGAGAGGTTTTAGGGGAGAAGAAAAGAAGGCAAAGACTGATCTTTGTGTGAATGAAATTTGACAGGTACATGTACATGTACAAAGTACATATACATCTTGAGTGAATATACTAGATACAGAGTACCAGGATATGTACTGGTACATTGTACAGTATATTGGCATAAAGCTCAGAGAATGGAAATTAATGCTGTAAACAGTAACATACATAATGTACACCTACATGTATCATGACAGTGTTATGTATGCATACTGTATGTACAAGGAATGAAGGACGAAGGAAACCTTCTTCACAGCATCTGTTTTGAACGAAAAGAATATCCAATTTACATGTTTAGGAGCTAATCTGAATAACCGTGAATCAAGTTAACATTGATTTTTGCACACCAAGGTGTATCGATTCCGAGAAGAAATGGAACATGTAGTTTCACATACAATGTAAATGTAAATGTGTACAAAAATTAGGATCCGGCTGTTCCTAAATGCTGAATTTTATACTGTTAAAAGCTGCAGCACTACTAGACCGAAAACTTCAGTCTCTCTAATCGTCGGTTGTTCCACTGAGACTACGTCTGGCTCCACTAGACCTCCGATTATAGAGACTGAAGTCTGGGGACCTCTTTCTGTGAGGCACTGTACGGAACAAATGGTTCGGTTCGACCGGACCGCGATGAATGAGATATGCAACGAGATTTTCACTCTTTACATCCTCATAACTGCTGCAATTACAACACAAATTAAAAATAACATATATATAGCTTATTTGACTTACGATAGCTTGCTCATTTAGATCCTAAATTAATGATTAATCCGAGAAAGTCTCGTCGTCAACATTATCCGTCTTGGTTTTAGTTGATGAATATTCATTTTTTTCTTTTCGAGCGTCCAATAGCTACCGTAGCTACGTACGAGTCGGCCCAGCTTGACCAACAAACTCCCACGAAACGAGTGCTCTGATTGGCCATTTGGCTATGTTTTGGTAGGTGGACCCGGAAATATATCGGCCGCCGGGTAATATTTCGAATGCATGAACGTACTGCTTCGCGGATCTGAGATACAAATTGGATAATTCATATAAGTAAGTCCGTAAATTATGTATTTAATATTAAGTTATCAAATTTTGATAACTGTAATTAGGACAAATGACATACCGACCTAATTTACATCTGATTTAGAAATCAGAAAATTAGATCTAAATAAAGAAAATCGGGGAGAAAATGTTTTGACAGAAAAAGCTGCCATTGTTGGCTATAGCTACCCCCACGGTACGAGATCTCTGGGTTGCCATCTGTATTGGGGAATGACAACAAATGTCAGTTTTATTAAAGAAATGACCCAAATCAGATGGTTATTGCTGTCTACAGCACTACAAGTTTAAAGATAAAGTTGAATTCTGGTCATGCGATTGCATTGTGAAAGAAACGGTGTGGAATCAATCAGAAAATAATGATCATCTAGCATGTATTGGAGTGTCCTGCAAGGTTATGGAATCATCAAAATGATAAGAAATTTGGCCCAGTCTTGGGAAAGTTACAAGCACTGTACACAGAACATATGGCATAAAAATCTGTTACAATTTGTATGATGTTACATATAATTAGAATATTAAGGCATTTGAAGAGCCATGCTTTTCAGGGAACATTTTTATCTGATGTTCTTCCACACTTCATTATAATACAATGATAATGCTCACAAATTATTTTTCACCTTTTCCCAGAACTCAACCTTCTCTTTAAAGGGCAAGACGTTTAATCACAATCGTAGATTTAAAAAGGTGTTGTGCTCTCAAAGCGGTACATGTACATGGACATACATTGTACTATATATGTACAGTATATGTATGGTCTATTCAAAGGCTACAATAATGTTCATGTACAGTATCACAATGTAAAGTGCTAATTTAACCTCATCAAAACAGAAAATGAAAGCAAATCTATTGAAAAAAAGTAGACTTGGATAATATCATGTTTTCTTTTTATCCCAGACGGAAACTGATGTCAGCCAGACACTCACATGACACATAACAAAAATAATCTTTGTCCATTTAACGCAAGAAGGACGTTAATTATGCAGTACAGTACAATTGTCTATTATTTAAACGCCCTTCATTCTCCCAGCAGACCAGTTTATACAAGGTTTATTACGCCATCACTACCACAAATGGTCTTTCTTGAAGCCACAAAATTAATGAGCTATTAAAGTTCAAAGCGAGGTCATGTGAAATCCCTGCTTTTTGCTGTTATTTCATAATAAAAAAATGACATCATGGTCATCACAACAACAGAATAATTCAGCCTAATTTCATTTCCTTTACTCCCCTCAAAACACAACACTCATCCTGGGATTCTTGGATGATAACATGTGTTGCAACACGCTGCATTGCATAAAGCACAGACTCTCCATTGACACTTGAACACAATTCCATCAAGTCTTGAGCCCAACCTACATGTAAGTCTGTCCATGAAGAAGAAGAAGAGTGAAAAAGAAGAAAAAAAAGAGGAAAAAAAATATAGAAGCGAGAACTGCCTATATTAACGTTTAGAATCTTCATGTATATGTTCTTTTTCTTATTGGTTTTCTGACAAAATTTTGAAGAAACGCGGTGGAGACGACTAGACTTATTGGTGGACATAGGAGGGCTTAGGCTCAGCATTAGGCTGAGTTGAGAAGCTTGTCACAACGTACTGTGTCCGAGCTGGTCCTTGGACGTCAAATATAGCCGATAGGCCTTTTGCTTGCCAGCCACTGAATTCTTCAACATAACCAGTTTAACTTTTTAAAATCCATTTTATCAAATTCTATATGTATTAAAAAGAGTAGGTACATCTAATTTTAAAGGAAAAATAATCCTAAGAGAAGAGGCGTAAATATTCGCTTCTGAATGACAAACGCCTATAAACTAAAACAACAACAACATCTCTGGTTGTGTCAAAGAAGAAGTGGCTATACAGACTTACAGAACATCTTTTTACATGGTACATGTATATTGACTGGACACTCTATGCAGGGAGATGTGCGTTCAAGCGATTTTTTGAAGCTAGAATCACAAACATGAATCACAAATTAAAAAAATGTTACAAAACATGGTTACTGCGGGAGATTGTTAAAGCAATTTTCCATCTAATGTCAGCAGATCTTTGTTCATAGTTTGAAAGGTTGAATTATTGAATTTTCCATTTGATCTTTATCAACATTTGTTAATTACCGCAAACAAGAATATGATTCTTATTAAAACGTAAAGTGCAGAAATAATAACGCAGCCAAGTGCCATTTGATGATAAACACTTGCTCACTTGTTTCTCCCTTGTCAAACATTAACATTTACCAATTACCATGGCAACGGTTGAAAAAATAAATACATGTAGATTAATGCTGCTTCCTCTGGAAAATGTATTTATTCTGTATACCCCCCCCCCCCCTTTTTTTCAACTCTCTCTCCCTCTCTTGCTCTCTCTCCCTCTCTCTCTCTCTCATTCTTTCTCACTCTTCCCCCCCCCCCTCTCTCTCTCTCTCTCTCTCTTCCTCCCTCTCTCTCCCTCTCTCTCTCTCCACCAAGTCTTATCAAACGCCACTGGTACATGTGTTTGTATATTTATATAACTATGAACTTCCTATCCCACGGGCAAAGGGGAAAGTAAAATGCATAAATCATATCTCTTCATAAATGACAGCCCGCTCGCAATGTGCAATAGATAGAAGAGCGAACAAGAAAAAGGTTAAGCCTCTCAAATAATATTTACCAGCAGTAGCACTAAGCGTCTTTGTTATTACTGGGTGATGACATGCAAAGCAATTCAACCATGGAAACCAGTATACGTTGGCTTGCTCCATGGACGCTCCAAGCTTAGACAAGGAGAAACGTTATCTATACAAACGTTTCGCTTTAGAACATTGCAGAATACACTGTGCTACTAGTACTATGAAACAAGAAGCGTGCATACAATATTGGCAAATTTTACAAGTGGTTTAATATTCATGACAGTTTCATGGCGTGAAATAACAATTTGCATAACATTGTATTTTTGCAAATCTAAAAAAAAATCGTCATCAAAATTTTGTGAATGTTTCATGTCAAAATATGTTTTGGTTGTACAGTATTATTAAGCACAACTCTGATCAAGAGTATATGGTCAAATGTTCACCCTTTGCCTTCATCTTCTCCTCTTGTCTTTAATATTTCTTATCTTTATCTCTACTTCTATTTATCTTTTTTTTTCATCTTCTCTTCATATTCCTGCCATCCTCCCCTCCTGTCAGTGCTCATCTTTTCGTCTGCATCTTCTTTTCATTTTCATATTCTGTTTTTCTCCATTTCTCTTTCTATTGCAAATTGTCTGTTTGTCTTTTCTTCATCTTCTTCTCATCCAAATGTTTGGCTCCTCCTCCCTTGCAGTGCCCATCTTTCCTTCAACATCATCTCATCATCAGCACTTTTATATTCATCTTCTCTCCTCTTTCATCTTCCCTTCATCTCCTCTTCTAAACCTTTAGCTCCTCCTCCCTCTCAGCGCCCATCTTTCCTTCAAAACCATCTCATCTTCGGTACGTTTATGTTCATTCTACTCTCCTCTTTCATCTTTCCTCCTCCTCCTCTTCCTCCTCCTCCTCCTCCTCCTCCTCCTCCCTGGTAATGCCCATCTTTCCTTCAACATCATCTCATCATCCACACTTTTATATTCATCCTACTCTTCTCTTTCATCTTCTCTTCATCTTCCTCTCCTCTTCTCATCTAACCCTTTCCGTCTCCTCCTCCTCCCCTCCTGTCACCGCTCATCATCTGAAGTGATTGAGTCATCTCATTTCCCGCATCTCAAGTCTACCGGTCTCATTACCTCATCTTCTTATGCCGAGGCATGCTCTGCCTCTTCCCATCATGCCAAAAGCACCCTTTCTTAAAGGCAATCTTAGTAATGACGCAAGAAAAACCTAACTGATTTCTATAGCATCTTGATCCAGCGATACTTAGTCTGACGTCAATTTCTACATTTCAAACAAAAATCACATAAATGTACATGTACTGTACAACTTCTACTCTGGACCAGTACCTGACCATGATATTACATGCCCTTAACCTACATGTATTAAGGTAAAGACCAGTTTTGGAAATGCCCCCTCTCAAAAAATGAAATGGAAGCTCTTATTACCGGTACCAATCATGTGAAAGAATATGTTTTGACTATTAATACGTGATGATACAAATTTTGCTGGGAAACTGCCTACTAGTTGATATATTTGGTAAATTATTATATCTATTTGGCCCGAATAGATATTGCGCATGTGTCACGCATTTGTCGCGTAGTCCCATATACATCTTTATGTGTACAATGCTTGCAACTTTACCAAGACCTGGCCAAATTTCTTATCATTTTGATGATTCCAGAACCTTGCAGTACACACCAATACTTACAATGTATATGCTAGATGATCAACCTTGTCTGATCGATTCCACAACGTTTCTTTCACAATGCCATCACATGACCAGAACTCAACATTATCTTTAAAACATTTAAAACCAAATGTAAGCCAACAATAGAGAATAAATGTTAGACACTGTCATGCATAATATCATCTCATGAACAGATCTAACGTTTATCTTTAAATCTACCTTTGTAAAAGTAAGTGCCACTTATGTCAAATCAAAGTGCGAGAACTGCATTAGCAAGAACATGCTTCACAGCTCATGGTTATATTCATGAATGTCAGCAACTCTGAACAATTATAGCCTTGCTCTCAGGCTATAGCACCTTTATCCCTGAGGTGGGTTGAGTCTAGCCTCTTGTCGATGCCCTCGCGCTGTTGGAGTCTCTAAATTCTGACGAGCGAAGCGAGTCAGAGAAACCGAGGCGCTCGCGCTGAGGGCCTCTTGACAAGTGATCTGAATTATATATTCATGAGACCCGATTTCCTACTGAATTATGCATGTCTAGACCGCAGCGATTGTGTGTGTGTACGTGTGTGTTCGGGATTGCCCAACTAGGCTAGTCTGCAAGCACAGACCCTAATTTGACACTTTATCAAAAAATCATTGTGCCTTGAGAGAAGCCTAGCCCAGCTATCTACTGGTACCTACTGGTTGTACCAATATAGGTCAGGAACAGCTATTGTACGTGGCATATGGTAGTCTTACTCTCTGTTACGACTGACCAGGGTTTGTGCTTGCAGACTACAACTAGGCGGCCAGTCTCGCTCTCACGGAGGGAATTCGCACAGAGTGGTAGATATTACGTCATAGTAGCTCTCTCTGATTGGATGACTTTCACCGAACTCTGCTGGGTCGGAATATTCGCCAAACAAAGTAAAACATAAGAAATCCAGATCACTTGTCAAGAGGCCCTCAGCGCGAGCGCCTCGGTTTCTCTGACTCGCTTCACTCGTCAGAATTTAGAGACTCCAACAGCGCGATGGCATCGACAAGAGGCTAGGTTGAGTCTGGAATCGAGAAAACTAACTCTATAATTAAATTTTGCTCGCCAGCCACTGACCTCCTCAACATTAAATGAAAAATTGAAGAATTCAATTTATCCAAAGCTATATTCAAAAAGTAAATCTAAATTGAAAGGAAAAAAATCTTTATATCAGAAAAGGTGTAAATATTCACTCCTGATTAATATACTCCTACATGTATCAACAACTGTATACCGGTACTAAAAACCAGAAACTTTAATGTGCAGGAAATACTGGCAGATATTTTTACTGTGGTTCAGATTGGCGAAAATTTAGTGCAAAATGAAAGAACCACAATTGCCATAACACCGAGGTTTTGCTCAGATTCCCAAAAGCTTCTTGCGACAAAACTTGCTCTTTCACATCGGAAATGGTTTCTTTTTAAAAGAAATAGTATCCACCCAGCTTGATGTGGATCCAGGGGGGGGGGGGGGGGGGGGGGGGGGGGGGGGGGGGGGGGTGTTTCACAAAACTTGTCATCAGTGAAAAATGACAGTTGTTGTTTGTAAGCTACTGAAATCCTTGCTTCTGATTGGTTAACAGCAGACTTGTCACTGATATTTGTCATTTGTCATTGGAAAAAGGCTTTGTGAAACGGGTCCCAGGTATCTCATCGTGGGATGGCAGGAAAACATCAGAAAAAGAGGGAATATGATGCATCGCCTTGAGCGCATCCATGGAAACAAACGCATATAGCAGATGAGATGCACTCCAGTGTATGTACATGTACAGTACACTGTGGCTGCTGTATTACTACAGGTACATGGAAGTATGAAAGGTAGCATTGAAGCAGATTGAGTGGGTACCTACAACTGTATCACTACGTAGAAGTCCAGGGACCCGTTTCACAAACCTTTTTTCAATCACAAATGACAAAAATCAGTGACAAATCTGTTGATAACCAATCAGAAACAAAGATTTCAGTAGCTTATATTAAACAAAAACTGTCATTTGTCACTGATGACAAGTTTTGTGAAACGCTCCACAGGGGAGTGCTTCACAAAGACTAAGATCGACTTTAAGTTGGACTTAACTATGACAGGCCGTTCATGCCCTTGGTTGCTCTCACCGTTGGTCTCTCAATTATGATCTTTAGATAATATTTTTTCCTTTAATAATGAACTATCAAAAAATGAAATTCTGTAAATTGTGACCATGATGTCCCTTCAGAGACCAATGCCAGTACCGGTATATGGTATTAGAGCAAACAGTGGCATGAATGGCCTGCCATAGTTAAGTCTAACTCAGAGTCGTTCTTAATCTTTGTGAAACACTCCCCAGGACTCCTCCTTTCTTGGCAGTGAGTATGAAAACGCTCTCTGATTTACAAGCCCTTTACATGCATACCAAGAGGAAATGCGATACACAGCATAAAGCAAAACCTTCCCATACAAAATAGTTTCAATTCTGTATCGCTTACAGCAAAAACAGTTCTCAATTACAGGCCAAGTGCTTTCAAGTAGCATGTGACCGTACACAGTCCATTTCAGCTTCTTAGAGGAGTCCTCAGTTGGCAGGCAAAATTTCTTTGCAATCACAGTATTTAAAGGCCCACTGCACTACTTGCGCCCTCTATAAACAAACAATGCCTAATCGGTGACCATTGGTCCCCCATGATCCTCATTTTCTTATGTTATTTGAGAGCTGAGTTGATGAGATAACCACCTGTCCAGTGACCTTGCACTGTGGTCTAATCCCTCCTTTACACTAGTACTGATGGGATTTAAAGGGGAAGTTCACCCTTTATTAAATAAAGATGGTTTTTATAACAGAAGCAGAAAAATGAGAAAAACAGGTCAGTGAAAGTTTGAACAAAAACTAATTAAATATAGGTAAATTGGGAATTTTTGAATGTGCAATCAATCAACACAAATTTGGCAACTCTGTGACGTATCTTGTGAGCTCCCCTCCTATTTGCCCTGTACTAAAAAAAACTTCAAAAATTCATATTTTCCTTTAACAAAATTTTCAATCATATATTCACCCTAAATATAATTATTGCAAACATGTTTTTATAATTTATACAACCCATGTATAAAACAAAACTACAGTGTATTCTGTCATAATTGTATACGTACAGTAACTACATGTAAGATAAAATGTTGTTTCCAGAGTTCGATCAAAGTTAAATAGTTCAGTCTGTGAAGGATATTGACAACAGAGCAATAGTCTCTAAAAATCATGTGTCATACATGTAAAAACCGTCATAAACAAAGAAAATGAACAAAGCTATTAATACAAAAACAAATGTTGAAGCAAATCTGATAGAAGATAAGAGAGCTATTAACATCTAAAGAAAACATCGATAAAACTCAATTTGGCAATTCTATGATTTCCCAGGCGAGCATGTCTCCATTTCATTTGTAATGAGAATTGCCTGAAAGGGATATCTGTCTTCTTTGGCTAGGATAAAGAAACATGTGAAAACTTGTGCCAAGCAAGATCTATAATGTACATGAACTACATTTATGTAGGGCAAATTAAGGTACATGGATGATAAGATTTATTCTTTGGAGAAAATGCTAGTAATTTCATAGGATTTTCACCACAAAACAAACAAGAGAAAAGGCAATATGACTCTATCTTACATAATACCCTGTACATGTACATTACATGTACTGTAACTAGGCCTGAGTCGGTACGGTCGATCACACCGGGACCCGACCGTTGCCGTCGGGTCCCGGTTTCGTTTTTTGAGAACCGACGCTCCGAAAAAAATAATGAAATATGTAAGAAATTGCAGTTTTGCACACCACTAAAATCAATCCACCTTAAAACTTAAGTATTTAATTGTTACCTATCATATTCTAGCTCATCCTGAATCAATCCGAACTGCTGATATAAATATGGGTTGCAAAGCAGTTCGCCCCATGGGGTTGTTGTTGCCAGCTGCTAGCTAGCTACTGTACTGGCCGGGTCTCTCGGCAGGATTAATAAATCAGGTTGAAAGAAACATTAATGTTTGAATAATAAAACGGCTTTCTAAAAATACTTCTTTACAACATACCGATCGAACAATTTTTAAAAGACAAAATAGATATTTTTTCTTTGATTTTAAACACCGCATGCTTCTTTTAAAAACTGAAAATTACTTGGTAATCACAAGAAGTTTCGATACGGATAGTTGTTGCAAGGCAAGTTCAGACTAGTCTCGGAAAAATGCGCAGTGCACCTGGTTAACTGTAATGCGTGCCCAAACGAAACCAAACAATGACGTGATCGTAACGAGAAAAAAATCATTACAAACTACGAGAGCACAATTGGAAAGACAACTACTCAAAATTATCGTAAGCAGATACATAACTTGGAGGAAGAATACAATAGTTGTCCAGGAAAAGCCACAGAAATAGTGATAATCGAGGAGAAACTGGGTACATTTTTATCGCAAGGGGCCTGCTGCAAATACTCGAATCCTTTGTTATACTGCTTTTTACCGTAGAGGGCGGTATTTGGTTTCTAGCCTCGTGTTCAATTTAAACACGTGTAGTTCGAGTATTTGCAGGAGGCCCATTCAGATAATGATTGTACCTATAGTAACTCCTTAAATATCACTATTTCTGTGGCTTTTCTTGGACAACTATTGTATTCTTCCTCCAAGTTATGTATCTGCTTACGATAATTTTGAGTAGTTGTCTTTCCAATTGTGCTCTCGTAGTTTGTAATGATTTTTTTCTCGTTACGATCACGTCATTGCTTGGTTTCGTTTGGGCACGCATTATACAGCTAACGAGGTGCAGTGCGCATTTTTCCGAGACTAGTCTGAACTTCCCTTGCAACAGTTATCCGTATCGAAACTTCTTGTGATTACCAAGTAATTTTCAGCTTTTAAAAAAAAAGCATGCGATGTTTAAAATAAGAGATAAATATTTATTTTGTCTTTAAAAAATTATTTGATCGGTATATTGTCAAGAAGAATTTTTTAGAAAGCCGTTTTATTATTCTAACATTCATATTTTTTGACCCGATTTATTCAACCTGCATGAATCAAAATGGCTGCTCGAATGTTATCTTTCCATTTTTGCCCCAGTTTTTTTACTTTTAGAGGCACGATAATGGCACTAAAAATCGCCAATCATGGATGAAAAAAATGTCAAGTGGAAAAATATACCGATCTGAGGCGAGGTATGCATGTGTTGATTTATTTGATTGATAAAAAGGTCACTTTTAAGGGACATACTGATGATATGCGCTTTTTATAGAGGCAAGTGACAAATCCTGCGAGCTGATTTCGGGACACCGGGTCCCGATCGGTGCAAGGCCGTCGGGACCCGGTTTATGAAAATCCCGAGATGACTCAGGCCTAACTGTAACTGTATGTATTCAATAGAATATACAGTGTATATGTTTTGTGGTGCTTATTTTACCTGACTGCTATTATGAAAGCATAAATGCTTGTCAATTTGTGTTGTAAAGTGTACCAGAAAAAATTCTTGTTTGAGCATAACAAAATATATGCTGTAATTCTCTTCATATTTCATCTTAATAGTTAGAATTCACTTCATCTAAGTTTCTCTTCTTCTTACTTCCCATATAACTTTGGTCAATTTTATAGTTCTGTACCCCTCTCAAGGTGTGTACCAACTTTAAGAACAATAACCTATTTCAATTACTAGTACAAGGAGAAGTGAGATGTACTGTACGACTTATGATTGCAATATCATTGATCATATTAAAATCTGTTTACTTTTTGTCTCCCTTCTGCTGGCATTTGATGTACAATGCACTCTACTACAGTACATGTTCATGTGTACCCAGAACATAATTACAGTTTATACACCCCCCCCCCCCCCCCTAACTAATAATAATAATCATAATCATAATTCCTACCAAAAACAATTATTCAAAAAAAAAATGTATGGCAAAGACTTGAACCGCAATTAGAACTTAGAATCCCACCAATGAGTAAGATTTATTTTGTTTACACGCAATATGTGATATTATGATTGCAGTTCAATACCATTTCACTGTTACACTAGTCTGTGTGTGAAACAACCCCTATTACTAGAACAAAGCTTTGTGAAAGATTTAGTTGCTGAATATTTTGTCTACGTGCAAACACTTCTTGGATTGTGATAGTTTGACCTCAAATCTTATCACATCCTCTTCTGAAACACGTGCAAGAATGTCTAGTATGAGGGGCACAGCCAGATTACTCACATGTCGGTCTTGCCCGAATAAACTATATCCAGGTATACTGTATGAACACATGTACAGGTTGTACGTGGAGGACAATTTTGCCATAAATCATATGAAAAGACATGACATAAAACATGGCCTGCCATCTCAAGTTACACATTACGACCAAGAAAAATATACAGGACAGAGTGTACATGTTCATTTGTAGATGATACGTGTACGTGTACATGTATGTGTTGGCTACTTTGTATCAAACAAGTAGTCTTGTAATTGTTTCCAGGGATAATGGCTTTGTTCTCAATGTATTTTGTTTCTTCTATGCAATATTTTCTTCAAAACACAGATCTATGATTTCTTCAATCTGTGTTTGGTGTTTAATACTTCATAATTTAGCACACACAAAAACATCAACATGAACACTATCCTAATTACAACATGATCAATCTCAAGACATTTTATTTACAATGTACAGGTTGTACGTGGAGGACAACTTTGCCATAAATCATAAAGACATGACATAAAACATGACATAAAACATGGCCTGCCATCTCAAGTTACACATTACGACCAAAGAAAATATACAGTACAGAGTAACATGTTCATTTGTAGATGATACGTGTTGGCCTCCATGCACCGAACAAGTAGTCATGTTATTGCTTCCAGGGAAAATGGCATTGTTCTCAATGTATTTCCTTTCTTCTGTGCAATATTTTCTTCAAAACACAGATCTATGATTTCTTCAATCTTTGTTTGGTGTTACATCAGAATCTAGCACCTCCACAAAAAACATCAACACAAACACTAAATAACATGATCAAATCTCAAGACTTTTATTTCCAAAAAATAAATTGGTAGAAAGTTATGTTCATATAATATAGTCAGTCATTTTACTCCTATGATAGAACATCATACGTGTAACACATACTTTTATTCAAAGTTTAAACTAAAAGCCGGAAAAAGCATCAAAAGTAGCCTTGAAGTCAGGCCTGCTCGAAGTTATCAGACTTTTTTCATGTGAACCTTACTATCACTACATGTATAATATATTATCACTAGCAGGACCCGTGGAAAATCCACGCGATTCTAGGGGGAGGGGAAAGGGGGGGCGGTAAATAGAAAGAGGCCTATGTGCTATCGAAAATAAAATTTGATTATATTTCTATAGGGTCTAGACGATTTTTATAATATATGCTGTTTGACCATGAATGGCGCACCATAATACCCGTTTTAATGCATTGATTTGATGAAAGAACTGTATCATAGTAAAAGTATTCTATCCAGCATGGCTATGTTTTTAAACGACCATCTGAATTTTCTTGTGAAAACTTTACTTTGAAAAATGATTATCGAAATTCAGCATAAAACTATACATGCGCAGAATAATCACAATCTAAGCTCAGGTTTCATACCTCTATAGTCACGAAACTATATTGAAATAGGGGCAATAACAGCAATTTCAAAGTGTTGTCGAGTCTCAGCTCACACACAGTCACAGTTCCGACAGTGCTCGGCAGCAGTGGCGCACTGCACTGTCTGTGCGTGGACTCGAGCCCCACGGCAGCTAGCTTGCAACTGGACTGTCAATTACGATGAATTTCTTGTGAAAACTTTACTTTGAAGAATGATTCTCAAAATTCAGTAAACATGAACAGGATAATACCAAAGTAACCCTGTTTGCATACCTCTATTCACGTAAACTATATACAAATCACGGCAATCATCATAGAATCAGAGTCGGGTTACGGGAGACATGCCTCGTGGAATTGTGTCGCCGTCCTCGTGCCACGGCGGAGGCTGGCGCGGTCGAGGAAAGGCGTTTTTGAGGAACCGTTTTGGACCCCCCGCGGCGATTTTGCGTATTAATAGTATAGATTCATTATCATAAGGATTATTTGTTTATTATAGAAAGAAGGGAAGGGGGGTTACCCTTGCCTAAGAGCAACTTTAGGCCTGTCATCATCATACCGAAGTTGCATAACAACACGCTATTTTCATACTCGGGATATTTTCCCGAAGCTTGAAATTGCGTCCTCACCAGACCGATACGCTCATCACAAACTATCTCGGACAGACGCAAATTAGCCCACTATTTCCCAAGACCAAGATTTCTTGGATATTTTCTCAACCAAATAACCCACAGTTTATTTCAACTGCGGGCTGATGAGGACGCAAATTAATTTGAGATCGGGCTAGTTAAAAATAGTGAGTTATTTTGTAACTTTGGTCTGATGTGGCAGGCCTACTGTATGCTAGCAAGAGATTTGAGATCGGGCTACCATAGTTTTTAAAAATAGCGGGTTACTTTGCATTTCTGGTCTAATAAAGGAGATACTATTAACTCCTTGGTCTGATGAGGACAGGCCTACTGCAAGAGGATGGATGGTTGTCATCCACCTACAATGTACACATGTAATCCTGTCTGTCATCGCCTTCCAAATCCATCTCAACTCTGCAATGATCTTATTATGATTCCCTCATATTTACCCTCAATCCATGTTGCTTATAGTACGGATGCTGTCTTCAGCCGTTGGATACGTTCGGTATGCGCTTATCATCCTCAGGCTAGCCTACAGTATACACTGGCAAGATCGACACACTGGATCTACACCGGATAGGCGCTATACATGTACATGTAGGCAATGGTTTGGTCTTCTTTTTTTTCCTACTTGTGCCTACTGTACATGTACAGTACATTGTATGTCTTCAAGAATGGGTCACAATCTTTAATACAGACCCAATGGCCTGAATTTGAAGGAGGTTTGTCTACAAACCGAGGTTTACATGTATGTACGTCATATGACGCGTTTTGACGCGTTTTTTACAAGCCTGGTTTGTAAATAACAAAAGGAGGTTTGTCGATTGTCGAAACAAAAGGAGGTATGTCAACCTTTTTTGTGAATTCGGGCCATTCAGTCCAAGAATTATTAAAAAGAAAATGCAATGCAATAGGTATAGTACAGTAAATGTATATCCTACATGGTTTGTATTTTCCATTATGCGCTAGGCACCAACTTCATGATTTACAAAGGAAAGAAAAACTATTAAAACCTAAATGTAATAGGTGCCCTGGACACATGGGTGCCAAAAATGTAGTCCAGACCTCACCCCCCCCCCCCCCAAGATTTATAGGGCTCATGCAAACAGCTTTTTAAAAGTTTGATATGGACCCCCTTTGAAAGAATCCAGGGCATCAATACAAGTTTATCATGATAAAGATACATTTAATAGGCCTATTAGGGTCTGCTACATGCATCCTTATCATAATAAATATCAGGATATCAGGCATAGATTGCAAACGATGTGAGGAAGACAAATGATGTTTAATGGGATATTAAAAGGCATTACGGTAGTTTAGAACTTTAGATGCTTCATGAGCAGTCCCTGTAGTTCTCTGGACTGTCAGCATGCACTACAACCGCTGGTAGATTGTTCCATTTGTGTACTGTAGCACACTCAAACCTTAATAAGTTAATACCTCCTCTTTGTCATTCGATTGACTAGTATTTATGGATTCTGTGTTGATACATGTAATTCACAAGTATGAAAGAGGCAATATGTTCTTCAATTGTGTGCATCTGCTCCTGATTTAAATCAGCCAATTTGTAAGTATGAAAGGGTTATGGTAAAAATGACAGTGGGGGATCTTGTCAAACTACCGTATTTGCCGGCGTATAGGCCGCAGTATTTTTGGAAGAAAAAATATCAAAAAGTCGGGGTGCGGCCTATGCGGCGAAAGAGTAAAAAAAAGTTTTTTTTTTTTTTTTTTCTTTTTTTTTTTTTTTTTTTTTTTTAGTTTTGATTTATGGCGCTATGCCTGGCAATGTCTCCCAGCTCAGTAATCAGTGTTGACTCACCACTCGGAAACTACAACAACACTAAAATTTGTCTGTCATCTTGGTTTGAAAGTAATCTTTCTAATAGATCTCAATATGTAGTTTATAATAATAATTCCTCAATTTTTTATATATAACAAATGGTGTTCCACAAGGTACTATCCTAGGACCTAGTACTCTTTTGTTTTTAATTCACATTAATGATCTTACACATTCTTCTAAAAACGACATTGTTACCATTATTTTGTGACAAGTTTACAAGCACAAATCAGCGCCTTTAACTGCACCTCGATGTTAAATGAAGGTCCTTCCCCGCGTGGGTTTTCGACAACACAACAACAACAACCAAAAAAAAAAAAAAAACGATTTTTTTTTTTTTTTTTTTTTTTTTTTTTTTTTTTTTTTTTTTTTAAATGTCAAAATCGGGGGTGCGGCCTATACGGCGGTGCGGCCTTTACGCCGGCAAATACGGTAGTTCAAACCATCGAACTTTCCATAAAATTTCTAAATCGATTTGGTATTTATTTTCAAAACAAGTAAGGGCTACATGTAGAAAAAGCCCATTTACATCTTTATCATACCTGTAGCTAATTAATACATACACCTGTACACATGTACATGTATACAGTTTAAGTCTGAAAGGGTATTCTGAGCACACGTTACATTCGGAGGCCTTTGAATTGAGATCATGCAGTCCCGGCCCTAATGCAGGCAATTTGTAAGTATGAAAGGGTTATATGGTAAACATGTCAGCGGAGAGACCTGTATCTCTTCATCAAGGACCGACGACGTTGTCGTCAGGCAGTGCATGATGGGAATAGTAAATGAGCCAGGTGCACATAGCGATGGTGATGAGATGGGATGCCGAGCTCAGAGGAGCACCGTGTCATGTGATGCTTGCAATCACATTCTCTACAAAGGTCTGATCAATTTAAAGGTAATCTTTAAATCCTGGTACAAGAATTGTAAATGCACATGTACATGTAGAAAGTAAACTTGAAGAAAGAATCTTTTGTTTGCAATTACATGAACATGATGTACTGTACAGTTACAAGCAAATTATTTCTATCTCCTTTCCTTTTACTTTCTTTCTTTTTTCTTTTTTTCATGTACATGTACATGCACATGAACTTGGTTTTCATCTGATTTTGGCCCAATTAAGAAACAGGACTTCACAGAGTCCACATCAACTTTTTCTACAGAAGCTATGTATTAATACAGGGCCTCTATGCATGGGCCTTCAACTTTCAACTTATGGGAGGGGGGGGAGGTTCCAGTGTTACCTTGAAGTGTATCTAAAGGACTACAAGCTGAATCAATAAATCTCATTGCCATGGCTAAAATTGTCTTCTGGGGTTTTCTAGGAGTTTCCCCTCTTTTGTTTCTGTATAAATCATATTGTAAGAATGAGAGGGGTTGTGCAAATTGCAAGGCCTTTGAAAAGATGTCTCTAGTTCAGAATAGAATAGGTGTACAACTATTCATGTACATGTACATATTTTAAAGCCCGTCTGCACTAGTTTGGCCAGGAGGGATTAATCCACCCTGCATGGCCACTGAAGGGTGGTTATCTCATCAAATCAGCTCTCAAATAACATAAGAAAAAGGGTACCATGGGAGACCAATGGTCACCGCTTAGGCATTGTTTGCTATATAGAGGGCGCAAGTGGCTATAAGTAGTGCAGTGGGGCTTAATACTGGTTGTTTGTTTTTTTATTCTCAAGACCTGCAGCCAAACTGCAGGAGATAAACAGTCTTTGGTCTTGTCCTTGGTGAATCTTTCTCTGCGGAGTGTTTTGATACATCTGAGAGTAAAATGAAAAGTGCTCAACCTTCAAAACAGAAAAAAGAAGTATCGGTTGCAGAATTTCAAAGGAAACTGACAAAGTAGTTATTCTGATTAAATCTTTTTGTCCCGGGGATTATAAAGTGTCCTGGATATATACATGAACACGTACATGTACCTCGAAAGTAAGCCTACATTGTACACAAACAATGTATGTGCTTTCATGTAAAAAGAAATAAAAATGAAGCTCTTATCAATCAGGAATTGTAGTAATAACTTTGACGCAATGAGGACAATTTAGTTATAAATTCACAGTAGCTTCATGTACATGTAGTATGTACCATCCTTGTTTTAAACTGTCAGTTTGCGAAACCTTGAAGTTATAAAACACAATCCACTTCATTTATTAAACAACAATCAGCCTTTTCACACACAGCTAAAATTCATCGTATCTAGAGATGATTAGAATCATCGTAAAGTTTTAAACATGTTTATAGACAAAATTTCCCAGTGTGAACATCGTTTATACGATGTTGGGATAGATACGAAGTCGCGATCCATACGCCCCTAAAAGCAGGCTGCAGATACGAAGTTCGTATCTAGTGAGCTTGACATTTTGTGTGTGAAAGGTTATTCGTGTTTAAACGTGTTTAAACTGAATGGAGCGTGCGCTTTGATTGATGTGACATGACCTTCAATGCGCAATGGCACTACTGCGCATTTTACGAGCAGTAGTTAATCACGAAACGATTAACGATCGCACCGACATTTCTGTGTGTGAAAGGCTCGTGATTAGTTTAAACACGTTCGAAACACGTTTATACTAGTCATGTTTATAGAATTTTAGCTGTGTGTGAAAAGGCTGAATGATGAATATTGACAGTTTAAAACTTCAAGCCAGGAAAGCATTCATGTTTAAACTACAAGCTGGGGTAGCCCTGAAGTTAATTGCGTCTGAACAGCACATAACTTCAACTGAATGGTAATGTAATTGTCTACTCAAAAAGTGGGGGCTGCAGCCCTTCAGCCCCCTCCCCCCCCCCCCCCCCCCACTCCCCCCCACTCCCCCCCCCCCTCCCCCCCCCACCCTTCTTCCGTTTGAAAGCCTCTAACCTTGAAAAACAATATGGTATACATGTGTGGGTCTTCCATTAAATTCCTTTTTGATCATTATTTTCTCTCCCAAGAACATTCCAATTAAGCCCCTTATCAAGTCACTCCTTTTGAAATCTCAAGAAGACTGTTTCCAAACAAACACTTCTTTTCGTCCAAGAAAGAATGATCACTTAATTTAAGCGATTGATGCAAGAACATAACTGTCTCAGCCATCTCATGACCTCTCTTCGGGGACAATAAGATAGTCATAACGACACATTCACAGGACATAACTGTTAACAGATCTCCCTCTTCCTTTCACAAGATGGTCCTTGGCAAACAAAGCTAAGACTTAAGCCCAGCTCGACTATTAGACCAATTTAAAGGACAAAAGGCTGGCAGAGGTAAACACAGCAAACACCTAGATTTCACCAAAATGGTTTCACGTAGTCTTGACAATCATACCCCAATTCAAGAGTCCACAACCTACTGTAGGGGGGTGGGGGCTGTTTGTATACAAGTAATGAAAATTGGGTCCCTTTAAGTTCAGACCGTTGGGAGTCTGGAGTGATAAGGGAAGGGGACGATTATGTACATGTACATTTGTTAATACATAGTAAATTGATTTATATGATATGTTTCCAAACAGAATATTGATGTACATCGATGAAGTTTAATAAATACAATACAATACATGTACTATTGTGTACTGCTGTACAAGGTGCAGGTAGCCAATGTACATTAGACCTGTACAGTTAATTCATGAGTTATGAAGAAAAAAACACCCCCAAAATTACATTTACAAAGGGTATGAATAATTTAGTTGTCAACATACACAATGTACAAATGTGCATGCCTGTATTATACATACATGTACATTGTATTTTGATCAAGAACAAAAACTTCTATCATTGAAATGAACACTTAAAAATCGTGACTAGTAAACATTGTAATACATGTACAGTACATCACAAAAGACTCTATTTTCGTTACACAACGGGAACACCAATAAAAGGCTGAAAGTCAGATGCAACTTGGGTCTGAATAGAAAGACTACACAATAACTTTCAAGGAGGGATAAGGCTTATCCTATTGTGAAGGGGCTTTTACCCCCTTCACACATCCTTCATTCTCACTCAATAGGGTCGTTATGTAATCTAACATCCCCCAGCCCCCTTCTTCTACAATGTACATGTACATGTATTTCGACAGCTTTGTATACAGCATCCTCAACTTTACAATAACTACAATGTACATTATGATGAGGGGACACCATAACATGACAATGACAACAATTAATTTTTCTTAAAAATACAAGCTCAACTTTAATACCCTTCCTTCATGTATTTGAATTGTAATCTTTTGCTTCATTTTCATATATGTAGAAAGAAATTGAAGCTGTGTATTTCTTTCTCTAGATTTAGAAATGTCAAAACATCAGAGTGAAAACAAAGTTGCCTCTAGTGAGTAGAGTTCTGTAGCTTGTCCTGGGGTTTCTAAGAAATGTTGCCTCCAAAGTCCAACTACAGTACCGGTACATGTATGTTTAATTTGGCAACCTTAAAGCTGAAGTTGGTCGTGCGATTGCATTGTGAAAGAAACGGTGTGGAATCGACCAGAAAAGGTTGATAATCTAGCATATATAAGAATTTGTGTGTATTGCAAGGTTCTGGAATCATCAAAATGATAAGAAATTTGGCCAAGTCTTGGTAAAGTTACAAACACTGTACACAGAAAGATGTATATGGGACTACACGAACATATGGCGTAAAAATCCTACCCTGGAGTTTTACGATGTTACATGACATATTTAGAATATGAAGGCATTTGAAGAGCCATGCTTTTCAGGGAACATGTCTTATCTGATACATGTTCTTCCACACTTGCATAATACATGTAAGAATGATAACGCTCACAAATTATTTTTCACCTCTTCCCAGAACTCAACCTTCTCTTTAAAGCAAACCTTATTTGCCAGCCTAACAACTTGATTTAAATGAAAAGTTAAGAAACTGTATGCAAATCACTTGTATTTTAGAGTATTACATGTACATTGCACAGTACATGTACATCTATTCTAATACAAGTTTTTCACATGCAGTACATGTGCATGTACATGTACATGTACATTTAAGAAAGAAAGCTCCCATATTATACAAATCAAATGTGATATGCACAATTGCACATCATCAGATATAACTAACCAGTACAAAATGCTGCAATAATTGGGCTCAAGCTGCAGCACCTCCTCCGAGCTGACATTTTGATGGAGGAGCTTCAATTGGTTGCCAAGGCAACGAGATGCCCCCGAGGGCAGGGTATCACACTTTTTGGCTCTCTCTGTGACGTTATCAATCACTGGTATGATGGTGGTGTCTTCTTATTGAATCCACCTACATAGTGTACTGTACAGTTCATGTCCTCATATGCACCGGACGGACGGAAGATTGTAGCACCCATCTATCTCCCAAGCCTCGACCGTTTACGGGCATGTCCAAGCTATTTGGATTGGGACGTACGGGACATTCAGAGACTTTAAACAAGAAATAACAACAGATGAAATTATTTATATGGCTATCTTTTGGTAAGAGTCTGTGGCTACATGTATTATGAGCTACATGTATACATGTATGTAGTTCATTTGTGGAAATTTTTAGTTCTGACCAACTCTTTAATTATTTTTAATGTAATTAATAAGCTGCGTGACGTACGGTTTGCAGCGTCCCGTACGTCACGCAGCACTTTAATTACATTAAAAATTAATTAAAGAGTTGGTCAGAACTAAAACTTTCCACAAATGAACTAACCCATAATAGCCACAGACTCATACCAAAAGATAGCCATATAAATAATTTCATCTGTTGTTATTTCTTGTTTAAAGTCTCTGAATGTCCCCTACGTCACAATCCAAATAGCTTGGACCTGCCCTTACACGGGCATTAAACGATACACCTGTATGTAGCATTGGGTATTCCTCAACGATTAGGATCTAAATTTCAGAATGCTATATGTACCATAGCCTATCCCTTTTCCATCCCAAACAATGACAATGTTATCATCGTATTTGGTTGAGATTTCTAAGGTTATAATTAAATTAAAACATACAATTCCAAAAATATTATTATTGTTTTTATTGCTAGCCCCATATTGTACTGTACCGTACCTCTAAATTACATCTCACATGTACAGGTACATGTACATGTAGTATACAGGTTGTACATGTATGTACCTTTCACTGGTTCACTATTTTCACTGATACATGTACATGTACATGTAGATACACATTTTTGTACAAATTTTATAGCTGACCAACATACAATGCAGTAACTGACTAGAAAATAAGTTTGTATTGTAGAAATTGCAGACAGAGAAATAAATCAATTTGATTGATTCTTTACTGCGCTAATTGGGACGCGAAGGCAGGGCCACTAAACAACCATTTATAATCAGCCAGTATTGTAAATTGTACAATAAAGAGAACATTTGCTGACATACTGCACTAGACAACATTGTTCAATAACTTTTTATGTACGTACAGTCAAATTACACAAAAGAACCTTATCGATCGAACAACTGTCTTTGAATTATAATTCTCATTGACAATTTGTTTCATGGATTTACATTATTTTCATCAAGGGTTTTCACTGGTGTCTTTACATGTATTTATGATGTAAAATGTCAGCATTCAGCTTTCTATTGGAAGTAGTATGCATAATTCATATTCAAGCCTTCTATTAACTTCTCTCTTGATTGACAGCACAGAAAAAACAGATGTGAGTAAACTTAAAGTGACTCTGTAACATTGCCTCAGATTCTGAAACAAAATCCTGGATTTAACTCTGAATGCTGCAATCATAATTATAAACCTTTAGGTCAGTCGGGAACCCCATGACTTTACAAGCCTGTCTGATTATCAAGATATTTATGATTGGAAATGAAATTTCATTTTTTTGATTTCCTAACGTTTTTTATAACAGTCTATTGGGGAAAATGAGTGTGGTAAACCGGTCACTCAAAGAATTGTACTTTTGTTGAGGCACTTTATGATCGTTTTGAAGCGCAATTCTGTTTAATAGGGCTTCAATATTACGCCAGTTTACACTTCACAGACACTGATAACACGTAGGGCCATGCATCTCAGCTTTAACATTGTTAAGCGATGCCTTTAATGGCAGTCAGGATGAGAGAGCGAGGGGGAGACAACATCCAATCTTGCGAAGATTGTCTCGTCTTCGACTGAGCCTGTTTGTCAATCCAGAATTAATTTCGCTTTTCAGAGGGTGCTTCATGCCGATTCAAAAGATTTCCACATCAAATCAAAGATTCGCACTGCTCTCTGTCAAGATTCTAAAGGCCCTTTCCTACGTCAGTAAAAGACATACTGTACATGTACATGTACATGTATCTAAAAACGATTTTCACAAGTTAACAAATTGCAACGGTGGGTCAAAAATGTGAAGGCCTATTAAAGCCCCACTGCACTACTTATAACATGTACATGTAGCTACTTGCGCCCTCTACATAGCAAATAATGCCTAATCGGTGCCTGTTGGTCCCCCAGGATCCTCTTTTTCTTATGTTAATTCTGATTTGATGTGGTAACCACCTGGCAGGGAGGTCTAATCCCCCTGGCCAAACTAGTACAGACAGGCTTTAAAGGCCCCAAAGCATACTTATTTTAATAATATAAATCTGTGTCTTACAAGATACAGAAAATCAGAAATATGAAAGCAGTGTGTTCTTTTGTCGCAGCAGAGTCTTGAGGCAAGTACATGTAAGGTTTACAGAAGACAGCCTTTAAATTGAATTTGGGTCAAGTATTTCATTGTGAGGGGTTGAATTCACAGGAAAGTGTGATAAGAAGTGAGTGAAGTTCTACCAAGCAATGACATGTACGTACATGTACATGTACATGTATGAAGGAAGCGTTTAGACTTTGTAAGTGTGCTTGCATTTAATATAGGTCTACAGTACATTTACTGTTTGCAAGTTGTAGTTTAAAAAAAAACATAAAACAAAGTTTTCCTAAAACATATTAAAGGTACTATGTCCCATTTGCAGGCCAAAAAAATGAAAAAGTTAAATTCCAACTGCATTTGAAAGATAATACTAATTTAGAACTTCCCTAAAAAGGTGGGGCTTGAAAATGTCTTCAAGTGGGAAAATAACGACTATTAGTTGTCAAATCGACTTTAGGGCTATAGAGCCCAAAAGTAATAGTCTTGATTTTCAGACAATCGTACCAAATGCTCATACGTTTTATGCTGCGCAAAGATTCAATCAGTTTAATCTTGGCCATCACAAGAAGTGGGTTATTGATGTAGACAAATGCTCATGTACCCTTTACAACTCTTTTCATGTATGTTATTACCAAAGAAGAAAAAAAGCCAGTCAGTCACTCAATAGTGTCTGGCAGTGAAGTCTAGCAAGTAAACGGGTTTCCTTGCATAATTTGAATATGAGGACACTGCTAAGGTTTAAATTTCACAGATAGGACATACATGACATATTCATAATTCCTGCAAAGTTCTACATCATTTGAGGTTGGCTGCAAAAGGGACATGGTACCTTTAAAACATACAATGTACTGTACACTACATGAACCTGTTGTCTAGAAAATCTGTAAGCATGCTTTTGTCAAGGAAACAATAATATGCACATGTTCAATTTCAATGTACATCCCATTTCTACAGGTGTATACATACATGTACATGCACATGTACATCTGTTCGGTGTTGATCTACAGTACATGCATGGACCATGTGTGTCAGTCATCCATGGGTGTTTACGTCTGCAGCTTTCTTCATCCATCTCTGTGTAAGTACTTCATAAAGGTCAAGGTCATTGAATGGCCATAAGAATTAAGATGTTTAATGCATTTAAACTTGGTCAAACTCATAATTTTTAGCATTAAGGAGGAAATAACAATCGGGGAATTCACTGTTGCAGGTATAATTTGATAATCAATAGTGTGTGCAGAACCACACTAGTAGTACACAGTACATGAACATGTGTAGAACTGCAAACATCTTGATTGATGCAACCAAGGACAAAATGGGAGTTTCAGGATTTCCTTGAAATCTAATGCAATACAATATACACGAACATGTACATGTACATGTAGCTCGCAACAAGAATTCAAAGAATGATCAAATACTGTATTAATATACATGTACATTGTATGTACACAATAAACTGTACATCGTACATGTATATTATTGTATGTTTGTCAAATCCTTGGGGGGGGGGGGGGAATCACATAATTTAAAAAAAATGCAGTGTTCACAGTTCACACATATATACATACACTGTAGACGTTCTTGTTGTATACAGTAGTTCATTAGTTTTACATGTACATACTCATGTAACAGTTTATAATTGTCTACATTATAACAAACAACTAAAATTATATTACTGTACACCAACCGGTACACAACAGATCCACTGCTGTGTCTGTATATTTCAAGGAACACGTGTGTTTGGAATCAATTTTGTGTAGCACCACGTGTGCATATGTTCAATTCGGGCGACATTTATTGAATCACAACCTCATACAAGCCGAGGCTAAGGGACAGGTGACCAACCTCATCTATGCAGTGAGTTATCACTATGATACTGTACCTAGGCTTGAACTGCTGGGACTCAATGCTGAGACATGTTTGTACCCCAGTCTGTATCTTGCAAGTTGCATGCCAGCTACTGTACATGTACATGCACAGACAGATTGAAAAAGGCCTCCAAGTCAAGAAGTTGCCCAGTGTGGCCACATTCTTGAAAATGCATTTACCAGTATGCATACTGTACATGTACTCATGTACACTGTAGGCTATAAAACTACAAGTGTATTAAGAGGCTTGATACTTTATGTATGATGTATGGGGGTAGTACAAACAGTTTCAGTTTTAGACAGAACCTCAGTTTCTAAACAATAAAAGGTTTGCATCATAGGGACATTATTATTTTAATACTTAATGAACGGGAATAGAATATTTAGAATTTGTAATCTAGCATTGTACATGTCCTGTTCATTTCTACCGCCCCTCTCTCTCTCTCTCTCTCTTTCTCTCTCACTCTCTCACTCTCTCAGTCTCTGCCTTTTGTCCCTCTTTTTCTTCTTTCTGTGTCTCTCTCTCCCTCGTTTTGCTTGGGGGGAAGTTGCAGTATTGTTTAATTTATGTCAGTTTGCTATTTATGTATGAATTTAATGAATGATTTATGACTGTGACCTCGGCTTAATGTTCTTGTTATGTACCGTCTGATGAGCGCTAAAATGGTGTTGCATCATTCTTGTTCAACATTAACTTAAAGACCGTCACCACTACTGGGCCAGAAGGGATTAGACCACACAGAGAGCCATCGAGGTCACCGTGACAGGTGGCTATCTCATTAACTCAGCTCTCATTTAACATAAGAAAAAGAGGATCATGGGGGACCAACAGGCACCGATTGGGGAAGTTTTGAGGGAGCAAGGAGCTACAAGTATGGCAGTGTGCCTTTAAACACTCTTCTGGCTCTCAGCATATTACATTTATATCATGGTCATGCCTACAGGTGTATGTTTGTATTGTACCTGAATGTAAACATACACCTGTAACGCAAATGGGAAACACATTTCTGTGTTATTATGGACAATAAGACTTCAATCTTGAATCTTCATGTACAATGTAATGAACAAATTTGATAGGGGAAATACATGTAGATGAAATTAAAATTTTCAAGGCCTGTTTACAAATGTATAGACTCTAAATATTAAAGCATACCAGTTAGGCCTGAGTCGGTACGGTCGATCACACCGGGACCCGACCGTTGCCGTCGGGTCCCGGTTTCGTTTTTTGAGAACCGACGCTCCGAAAAAAATAATGAAATATGTAAGAAATTGCAGTTTTGCACACCACTAAAATCAATCCACCTTAAAACTTAAGTATTTAATTGTTACCTATCATATTCTAGCTCATCCTGAATCAATCCGAACTGCTGATATAAATATGGGTTGCAAAGCAGTTCGCCCCATGGGGTTGTTGTTGCCAGCTGCTAGCTAGCTACTGTACTGGCCGGGTCTCTCGGCAGGATTAATAAATCAGGTTGAAAGAAACATTAATGTTTGAATAATAAAACGGCTTTCTAAAAATACTTCTTTACAACATACCGATCGAACAATTTTTAAAAGACAAAATAGATATTTTTTCTTTGATTTTAAACACCGCATGCTTCTTTTAAAAACTGAAAATTACTTGGTAATCACAAGAAGTTTCGATACGGATAGTTGTTGCAAGGCAAGTTCAGACTAGTCTCGGAAAAATGCGCAGTGCACCTGGTTAACTGTAATGCGTGCCCAAACGAAACCAAACAATGACGTGATCGTAACGAGAAAAAAATCATTACAAACTACGAGAGCACAATTGGAAAGACAACTACTCAAAATTATCGTAAGCAGATACATAACTTGGAGGAAGAATACAATAGTTGTCCAGGAAAAGCCACAGAAATAGTGATAATCGAGGAGAAACTGGGTACATTTTTATCGCAAGGGGCCTGCTGCAAATACTCGAATCCTTTGTTATACTGCTTTTTACCGTAGAGGGCGGTATTTGGTTTCTAGCCTCGTGTTCAATTTAAACACGTGTAGTTCGAGTATTTGCAGGAGGCCCATTCAGATAATGATTGTACCTATAGTAACTCCTTAAATATCACTATTTCTGTGGCTTTTCTTGGACAACTATTGTATTCTTCCTCCAAGTTATGTATCTGCTTACGATAATTTTGAGTAGTTGTCTTTCCAATTGTGCTCTCGTAGTTTGTAATGATTTTTTTCTCGTTACGATCACGTCATTGCTTGGTTTCGTTTGGGCACGCATTATACAGCTAACGAGGTGCAGTGCGCATTTTTCCGAGACTAGTCTGAACTTCCCTTGCAACAGTTATCCGTATCGAAACTTCTTGTGATTACCAAGTAATTTTCAGCTTTTAAAAAAAAAGCATGCGATGTTTAAAATAAGAGATAAATATTTATTTTGTCTTTAAAAAATTATTTGATCGGTATATTGTCAAGAAGAATTTTTTAGAAAGCCGTTTTATTATTCTAACATTCATATTTTTTGACCCGATTTATTCAACCTGCATGAATCAAAATGGCTGCTCGAATGTTATCTTTCCATTTTTGCCCCAGTTTTTTTACTTTTAGAGGCACGATAATGGCACTAAAAATCGCCAATCATGGATGAAAAAAATGTCAAGTGGAAAAATATACCGATCTGAGGCGAGGTATGCATGTGTTGATTTATTTGATTGATAAAAAGGTCACTTTTAAGGGACATACTGATGATATGCGCTTTTTATAGAGGCAAGTGACAAATCCTGCGAGCTGATTTCGGGACACCGGGTCCCGATCGGTGCAAGGCCGTCGGGACCCGGTTTATGAAAATCCCGAGATGACTCAGGCCTAATACCAGTACATGATCATAATTGATCTCCATAAAATTTGTTTTCTACCAATAACAATATGCATTATGGATGCCTCTATGCCTTTGGATGGTGATGTCTACCTGGCATTAGTAATGATTGTTTTTAATATGGCACACAAACTATTCAGCGTGACAATTAGAGTCTACTGCATCCTTAATTTTTGCAGCCAGTTTGAGAAGAAAAAAAAAATTAAATATTTTTATTGTACAATCTGCATATTTCAATAAAATGATTGCATCAAATAAAAAGAAATCCAGAAAAAATAGCATCAAGATAAAACATTACAACAGATCTACACCTTACACAGAAAGTACATCTTCAATCTCACTTCACTCCCAGCTCCCTCCCTCGTCATCTCATTTGCAACATCATTTAATTGTATGCATATTGAGTCATCCCTTCATTCGCTTCGAAACCAAATTAAACAGGACAATGTTAATACTAATAGCCTAGCCAGCTCACAATGAGATGACCTTTAATAAGAAACCCTACGTTTTACAACACACCAATAAAAAGAGCCTGTCAGAGATAGTAATTAATTAATTCGGATTAATTTACCTGCGGTCTTTGTATCAGCGCTGGCAAAGAAGTCCGACGAGTTTTATGGCTGTGACTTGCTACGGAGCTCTGTGACGAGGTGCGCCTGCGCCGCAGGACTGGAATTTTGCCGTCGTTGGCGAACTGTGCTACGATGGAGCTGTGCCGGAATAGATGGGCCTCGGTATACTTCGACAAAACACACCCTACAATTCCACAGAAATAAGCGAAATAGGGCCTCATCCACATAGGTAGACCATGAAGGGTAGAGCCATTCAGAAACCTCATGAAACTCAAAAAGCTTATAACTAGCGCACTTTGAGGGGTTGAGAGTGTGGATGTCATGCTAACCAGGGAGGCCGAGGCGAGAACACTCGCCACAAGCCAGGGGCTGAACAGATTCCATGCCCCGAAGCAGACTTGGCCGAAAATTTCCCCGACATAGCAGGCCATGAAGAAAACGTAGACATTGTTCCCCGTCCAAGATTTCCGTAGATAGATAGCAAGCCAGTAAAATGCGCAGATAACGCTGAACATTGGGGCAAAAAGTCCACATAAAATATGCAATGCAGTGACGAATGAGTCTTGTAAAATGTACAGGAGCACTGCGACCCCCGCAACTCCAGCTGCTAAAGCTGACCGGCTTTCCGCACCGATATTTTTCATGTTTTTAAGCCCAAACCAAGCAAGGTATGGATTGTAATTCCTTCTCTCCATTGGTGATGCTGTGCCGGCAATATATCCGTTATTATCCGAGTTGTCAAGATTAAAATATCCCTTATTTAGGCCATATCGGGCAGAAGGTCGTCTTTCGTCCATCTTCTTCTAGCTTCACGTTGCCATATCTGCGTACAATTTGGCTCAGCTCAACTACAAATGCCCGGCCCCACTATTATTGTGTGTATGCTGCGCTGGCGCTACACGAAAACTGGCGCCGGGCTGCTCTACTGGGCTGCTAGCCACACGTACACATCATGACATGTAAACACCGTATGCGATCGTTGGAAGTGCCGTAGCATGCTGGCTGTGTGTTGTATTATCATCAAAATGTAATACGTGATGAGATCAATTCAATTTACTTGCGGGACCGTAAACATCAAAGGATCAGCTTATCAATAATTGTACATGTATAACAATACATGTACACATGAGGAGTAGTATACGAAGTACGCAAACTTCGGGACTTTGTCATTTTACATTTTGAGCTAGCTAGCTTCATTCGCCGTCCGGAATTAAAAAAAAAAGGGGGGGGGTCAGTAATACAATTACACAAAAACATATACTGAATACTTTTCTTTCAAAATGATTCTCATGAAACTATTACTGTGTAGTTTCCAGAATAAACTATCAGAAAAGGCATCAAATTTGCCTAAAACTAGTTGAGTCACCGTTTCATCTAGGCCTATAACTTCCAGTCCCATCTCAATATCATATATCATTATCAACAGTGAATTTTTTTTTTTTAACGTAGGCCTAATAGTATAAATCTTAGAACAATGATGATAATTAAGTGAATGAATTATGCTAAATAACCAGGCATACTTTGTATATTCCGTACTGCTCATTTTGGACATGCAGGTGCATGAGTTGAGTAACACTACCAGCCCCCCCCCCCCTATATGCCCTTGACCCCACCCTCCGCACAAAATTGGTCAAATCATCTTTCAAACTGACACAAGGAGCTGGGCTGGGTGATTCGAGAACCTTTTCTCTCTTTCCTTTTGCAAGTCATGAAGAATGCTTGTCGAAATGTAAAAACCAGTTTGACAATTATCTCTCTCTCTCTCTCTTTCTCTCTCTTTCTCTTCTCCCCCTCTCTCTCTCTCTCTTTCCCCCCTCTCTCTCTCTCTTTCTCTGCCCACCCCTACTCCGTCAAAAATTCCTGGTCCCACAACTACAAAAGAAACTAATCAAACAAACTTTATTAAATAATAAAATCCATTAATGTTGATTGTCATCAAACTACAAGTACGTATAAAGAAGAATCCAAATGGGTTACAAAATATGAATAGTTCAAAAGTTATCGGTACAAATTATGAATAATATATTTTTGGAAATTAATTCCGTTCCAATTGTTTGTGACTTTTTGGTATAGTATCATGTTCATATTTAATATATAATTTAATATTCATTTAATTTTAGTTTTAAAATTTGTATTACCTGAATGGTAATCTATTACATGTAAGCTATAGGCTTAGGAATTGCGTATCAATATTTTTGTTTGTAATTAATTATTTTCATGTATCAGGCATAAATGTTCATTTCTATTCTACCCTTACCCATTTCCTTCTTTTCTAAGCGCAAATGGACTTTCTTTGTGTTGATAATATTCGCTATACAAATAACGTTCATTGTTATTATTATTATTATAATTAATTAATATGCCATTACAAAAGAAGAATAAATACAGGCTACAAATGAATAGTTCGAAAAGTTTTCAAGGCAGTGTATGAAATAATAATCAATTGATTATGCCATTACAAAAGGAGAATTAAATCAACGTTTTGGGATCATCGTTACCTTTAACATGTTCTGCCGCTTACTGTTGTTTTTTGTTTTGTAAATAGAAAATTAAATAATCAGTTAAAAACATACTGGAAATGTAGACTGCTTAGCCATAATTCTCAACAACCCTTGATTTAAAAAATATTAAATAAGTCATGAAACTGCAAAAGATATATTGGCCTAATGTATTTTGTTAAATAAAAGTAAACAAACTAAAAGACAAATGCTATCAATGTTGTGAGTGGAAATCTCCAATTTGAATTAAAATGTTCGATTTCATTTATAAAGTAATAAAATATGCTTTATATAATATCTTCCATTGTTTGTATTGCACTGCCTAAATAGCTCATTTAGTAATTAACACCAACAATATTTTTTAATGTCATCAATGAGGTTTGAAAGGAACATTGCCTGGTAGAAATATTACTTGCGCACAAAACACAATTTTATTATTCTGACATCATTCTGTTTGGATCGCAAAGTTTATAAACTCCGATATTTTTGCTATACTTAAGTAATAATTCTAAGTTATAGCGCTGGGTTGGAAGGGGTTATAATTATGAGGCACAACATCAGCTGAATGTATTTTCCCTTTTTTCTTTTAAAAGTCTAATTTCATAATTTATTTCATCGCTTCTTGCCAAATAAAGAACAATATTGTAAGCCGGTTATTCATTTGTAAAACTGAGTGGGCTTTATCGACTCATATCGAGCTAATTACCGTATATATATTCGTCAAGGGAACAACTTACAGAAATTGTCTAAAGCGGGGGCCAAAAATGCATTAATGGTTAACTTGATAATATTTCCATGAAAGTAAGTCGACAACATTTGCATAAAAGTTGTGTAATAGCCATATACATTTATGTATAATTCATGTTTTCGTTCAAGCAGCAGGGAAGTCCCCTCGGGAGTGGACCTACTAAAGAAGACCAAGCATGAGTTCAAAATAAATTAAACAAATTACTCAATATATTACCATAATGAAATGAGTTAATATTCGGTAATTTACTCTTCCTATTTTCTTTCCTCCTCCTCTTCTTCTTCTTCTTCTTCTCATTCTCCTTCTTCTTCTTCTTCTTCTTCTCTTTCCTCTTCTTCTTCTTCTTCTTCTTCTTCTTCTCTTTCCTCTTCTTCTTCTTCTTCTCCTTCTCCTTCTTCTTCTTCTTCTTCTTCTTCTCTTTCCTCCTCTTCTTCTTCTTCTTCTTCTTCTTCTTCTTCTTCTTCTTCTTCTTTTTCTTCTTCTTCTTCTTCTTCTTCGTCTCCTCCTCCTCCTGCCCCTCCTTCTTTTTCTTCTTCTTTTTCATCACCATCACCATCATCATCATCATCATCATTTTTATTATTATTTAATTCAAGACAATATCAATTGAACATAATAACATTGATAGAAATCTGATGGACACTCAGGTTGGGTGAATGCATGGGCTGCTTGCGCATTAGCCTGAGCGAGCGATTAACACGCAGTCACCGCAAGATGGCGCTAAACCTAGAACTTTGGAAGGCTTGCGATTCATGAAGACAGTCGCCTGGGTGGCAGAAGGGCGTTAGCTCGAATTTCAGGTAAAAAATGAACCGTTAAGCAGAAGGGCGTTCGCACTAAAATCGCATCAAACTTTTATAAAACTGACTTATTTCCAAACAAAAATTGTGGCCGTGTTCTACTTTAACATTTATATTAGTCCTTTAAGTTTTAAACCAATTTTCGGGATTGAAAGCAATATGAAACAAAATTTTAAATGCGAATAATTCGAAAAGTAGTTTTCGAGTCGCTCGCGCGCTAACGCCCTTCTGCCAGCCGGCCGAGATGTTACTTATTGTGATAACTTCTTTTAATGTGAATTTACGAGGAAGGAAATAAAAATATCATTAAAAAAAAAACTGAATACAGTGTTTCGGGATTATCAGGTTGTGTTTGTTTTTCGAAATTCAGATAAAATATCACTGATCACTTAGGTCCCTTGAACCGTTGAGAAACGTCCCGCGAGACCGTTTTTTTTTTTTTTTTAAACGATATTTTATTTCCTTCCTCATAATTTCACATAACAAGAAATTCACATAACAAGAAATTATCAAAATAAGCAATATAAAACAAGATCTTTGATACAAGACACTTCATGAGTTACATCAATCAATGAACATAGAAAGAAAAAAAAAATCTTGCATGTAACAGTGTATAATCAAAATAACAGTAGAGGAAGGTTTAAAGTGTAGATTTTTTTTGTTTTAAATGATATTTTATTTCCTTCCTCATAATTTCACATAACAAGAAATTCACATAACAAGAAATTATCAAGATAAGCAATATTAAACAAGATCTTTGATACAAGACATTTCATAAGTTACATCAATCAATGAACATAGAGAAGAAACAAAAGGAAAAAAAAGGTCTTGCATGTAACAGTGTATAATCAAAATAACAGTAGAGGAAGGTTTAAAG